>OX439003.1:32063298-32463298 GCA_949316495.1 Amphiduros pacificus
TTACCGTATTTACTCGTGTATAAGTCGACTCGTGTATAAGTCGACCCCCCAAAATTGAGGTTATTTTTCTTGAAAAAAAACAATTTCCGAATATAAGTCGAGTTGGTTTTTCTTGACATATCGGCTCTGCTACCATTCAAGCTTCAGCTGAAGCTTGGCGGTCATTTTAAAAGTGAAACTTAAATATACTTACGATATAAGATCTTAGCAGTCTTATACACGAGTAAATACGGTAAAACGTAAATACGATGTTCATATTTTCGAAATAACAAATATAAGACGTAGCGGATCGATTTTGATTGCATTTTAAATGATAAATAAAGGTATTTACCCAATATTATCACAAAACGTAATACGATGTACGTGACTTCCTTTATCTTAGCGTCTGGGTGCCCACGAGACAAAAGTGGAGTGGCCAACATGTCAAATTGAACTTTCATATCCGTAGCTGATCGATTTTAATTGCGTTTTAAATGATAAATAAAGGTATGTACTTAATATTATCACAGTTACGTCGAGAATTTCTCCACATCATTGATTTTAGCCTCAAAACAAAGCGTTTTCATTATTTATCATTTGAAATGCAATTAAAATCGATCCGCGTGTGAAAGCATTTCTGTCAACAAGGAAGACACGACTCAGCGCAACACGTGGTCGCAATTTTGAAAGGCGGAAGTGACGGGAAGAGGCTCTTGTTTTTAGCGTGAAAACGAATGTTAACTGGCATTGAAATATTAATATATCGCGCAGTAATGGGTGGTTTTGTTCTGTTCTCGACCTGCAAAGTGTAATTTGTGATAATATTATGTATATGCCTTTATTTATCATCGATCCGCTACGTCACTCCCGCTTTTTAAAATGACAACCTCGTATTGCGTAATGCATGTTAAATGAATGGATGGTTTTGTTCTGTTCTTGACCTGCAAAGCGAATTTGTGATAATATTGGGTAAATACCTTTATATATCATTTAAAACATATTATTTCGAAATGCTTTGTTTTGACTTTGTTCTCACTGATTTCAATTATCAGTTTATCATTTAAAACGCAATTAAAATCGATCCACGTGTGAAAGCATTTCTGTCAACAAGGAAGACACGACCAAAGCAGTGGAAACAAAGACGAAATGCAAAACTGTGAACGCTGATAATTGGAATCAGTGAGAACAAAGTCAAAACAAAGCGTTTCGAAATAATATTGGGTAAATAACTTTAAATGATAAATAATTTAATAGACATAGAAGTAAAAGTAAAACGTAAATACGATGTCCGTGACGTAGCGGATCGATTGGCCACGTGACTCAAGTCATGTGATCATTGACCGGCTACACGTGGTTGAATATTTCTTTGTGTATTATAAGCCAAAGATATTAATCATATCGCTCTGACTTTGATTCCAATTATCAGCGTTCACAGTTTTGCATTTCGCCATTGTTTCTAATGCATGTTAAATGAATGGATGATTTTGTTCTGTTCTCGACCCGCTACGTCCGATGTCTGTCGATGTGCGGAACACGGCAAATTCGATGTGCGGAACATGAAGAGAAGCCAGGGATCCATCATTGCGCAATATATTAATATTTCAATGCAAGTTGATAGACTCGAATTGTTTTCGCGCCAAAAATAAGAGCTTGTCCCCGTCACTCCCGCTTTTTAAAATGACGACCTCGTATTGCGCAATGCATGTTAAATGGATGGATTAATTTGTGATAATATTATATATATACCTTTATTTATCATTTAAAACGCAATTAAAATCGATCCACGTGTGAAGGCATTTCAGTCAACAGGGAAGACACGACTCAAAGCAGTGGAAACAAAGACGTATTGCAAAACTGTGAACGCTGATAATTGGAATCAGTGAGAACAAAGTCAAAACAAAGCGTTTCGAAAAATTAGACCAATAATATTGGGTAAATACCTTTCTTTATCATTTAAAACGCATTATTTCGAAAATATGAACATCGTATTTACGTTTTACCGTAATTAATCGAGTATAAGACTGTTAAACCGACCCGCTATGTCCGATATTCGTTATTTCGAAAATAAGAATGTTCGTAATGAAAACTCATAGTGTCGTAATTTTTTGGCGTAAATCCTCGTCCACAGGTTGCTCTCGTGTATAAGTCGACCCCCTAAACATTAACTAAGAGTTTTTGGAAAAAAACCTCGACTTATACTCGAGTAAATACGGTATGTGGATTACATGATCACATTGATAATCTCCAACTTTCCCAAGTCCATCAAGAGATGAATAATGATCAGCTGATTATGCCACTGATAAATATGAACTGAGTAAGTGCTAAATGTTAACTTGCTTTGGTGGATTTTGCTAGAATAAATATAATATTTTTAAAATCTATTCATCAAGACATCCTGTTCGGGATATTATTATCTCAGCCGTTCAGTTTTACATCGTTGTTTTTCTCACTTTTGCGTTAAGATTGGTGACAAAAATTATGCAGATTGATTATACTTATTTAAAGATTGCAAAACACAAAAGCGCTGATATTAGCTTTTTAATAAAAGATGTGAATCTGAAATTTTACTCCCATCTTAAAGCAAAGCAGGCAGAAGTTTACGATGCAAACTATTTCCCGTCATGCAGTTCTCTCTCAATGCTGTTAAATTTTCACGAACCACCTAAAATTCGGGAGAGTGGATAGGGAGAAGATGTCATACCTGCTTGGATGATGGGCGGGGTGGGTTGATGTATGGTGGGTGTCTCCTGGACAGGCTATCAATAAAGGCATGGTAAATTTAGGTGACATCTGGATAAGCCACAGGGGCTGATGATGGGCGGGGGCGGGTTGATGTATGTTATCTTAACAAGCCTCAGGTAGAATTGAAAGTGAGATGTAATGCAATCAAGATGGAGAGATGAAGCTTGCCCACTATTGATGGTGTTTATCCCTCCTGTATATATTCTACATGAACGCATCTATGATTAACACACTTACAGAAACCTCTGGCATATTAACCAAAGGGGTCTGTACTTTATCCAAGTGTGATGGACATTAGTATATCATCTTAACCATTCCCAATGTTTAGATCAACGGAATACAGGTACATGCTCAGTTGTACCTTGATACTGTACCGTGATGCAGTGACTGCACCCTATCAGCAGAGTACGACCCATTTGCAGGTCAGATATATGTGTACAACACCATTTAGCAGGTCAGATATATGTGTACAACACCATTTTGCAGGTCAGATATATGTGTACAGTACCATTTAACAAGTCAGATATATGCGTACAGTACGACCCATTAGCAGGTCAGATATATGTGTACATTCACCATTTAGCAGGTCAGATATATGTGTACAGTACCATTTAGCAGGTCAGATATATGTGTACAGTATGACCCATTAGCAGGTCAGATACATGTGAAACTTTGAGATCCCAACATGGCATCAAATATGCAAAGCTTCTGAGACTCATATCTGATCAAACATTTCCTTTTACTTCCATAACAGATTCTTTCAAGGATAAAAAAGTTGAAAGAAAAAAGTGAGTCTCTAAGTAGATGTTTTAGGTCATTATTTATTTTGATGTAAACAAAACAATCTATGCTTAAAATGTTTTATAGAATTCTTGACTTTGGTCCAACTTTGAAGACAGGGCAAGTATTTTAGTAATGTCTTGTAATTTAAGCAACAGATTATCAGAGAAATAGGAAAGCAATGGTATTAGTTGAATGTCTGAAAGGCACACACAGATTATATGAGAAATGGGACAACTATGATGTAAGCTTAGATAGAACAAGAAAAATTATGAACAGTCCATTCCTCCATAATATATATAGGTAATTAACAGTTTGATTGGATTTGTGTCTCAAGATTAATAGACATTCAAATTCATTCATCAAACTTACATTCCATTGTGTCAGGCCTGTGTTAAGGACAATTACTGACAAATCTCACAGCGAAGGTTTCTTGCCCATATTCATGAAATTAACATGATTTACAACAGGCATAAATAGTGCATGCTGATAAGGTATCGGGATCGGAGATGTACAAGGTATAATAAGTGTGTGCAGACAAGGTACCAGAATCAGAGCTATAACAAGCATGAATAATGTGTGCAGACAAGGTACCAGGATCAGAGCCATGCCAAGCATGAATAATGTGTGCAGACAAGGTACCAGGATCAGAGCTATACCAAGCATGAATAATGTGTGCAGACAAGGTACCAGGATCAGAGCTATACCAAGCATGAATAATGTGTGCAGACAAGGTACCAGGATCAGAGCTATACCAAGCATGAATAATGTGTGCAGACAAGGTACCAGGATCAGAGCTATACCAAGCATGAATAATGTGTGCAGACAAGGTACCAGGATCAGAGCTATACCAAGCATGAATAATGTGTGCAGACAAGGTACCAGGATCAGAACTATACCAGGAATGAATAATGTGTGCAGACAAGGTACCAGGATCAGAGCTATACCAAGCATTAATAATGTGTGCAGACAAGGTACCAGGATCAGAACTATACCAGGCATAAATAGTATTTGCAGACAATGTATTATGATCAGAGACAAGTTATTATGATCAGAGATATACCAAGCATGATTAGTGTGTGAAGACAATTTATTGGGATCAGGCATAAATAGTGTATGAAGACAAGGTATGATAATGTATTAGGATCGGATGTATCATAGCCATGACAAGGTATCAGGATCAGAGGTAATTCAAGATGGTAATGCACTGATGGGACAAGTATAAATGTCTAATTAATATTGTAATATTGTATATATTTTGGCCAATGTTTATTCAAGATAATCTTAATAATATGCATGATTATATAGTTCAGTATTTTCTACATTCACAACTCATTAGATGCCCAGAGGTCAATCCAATGAAGTCTTTGTCACAGACTGTACTGAGGGGAAAGGCATTGAGCCATGATGTTTAACCAAGCTTAGTCAGCAGACCTGTCCATGTCTCCAATTCTCTAATATCCCTGCCATGGCTCATCTCAAAATAATATTTCCTGTTATAAAGATCATTTTCAAGAGCTTGATCTCCTGCTGTCTACATTTTGGTGCTCTTTTGACATGTATATACATTTACAGGCAGTCAGGCTGTATGTGACCTCATATGAACACCCTGTGACTCCTCTTATTCACCACCAGGGGGCCCTCTCTCCACCAGTGTCATTTCTGCATCAGCTTTATTAAATAATCAGCTATTTCACACGTCTGTGAAATTTTCATCATAAAAAGATGGATGTTTAATGTAAATCATTGATAATTCCCTAACAGTGTGAGGCCATTTAAGAACAAGCTGATATGACAAGTGTGTGCATGGCTGGGCCCACAATCTGCTGGTAAAATGCATAATGGAATACTTTGAAATTCTCTTTGAAATATTGATTTCTGACAGTGGAAAAGCAAGCAGGGTTCATTTGAGAATTTAACATACAGATTTTAAGCAGTCAGAAAACCTTTCTTAGCATGCTCTTCTTCAATTTCATTATTCATGGAGCACAGACATGTGTCAGAAGCCAGATAGAGAAAAGACTTCTCATATCTTTTCTTTCTTTTTTAACTCTAAAATATGATTTTTACCATGGTGAATATGTAACAAAATGATTCCTCTCAGTGTCCATATTAAACTTGTCACTTTGATGTTGTAAGAAGTAAGGGAGTAAGAATAGCTGCTCGTTTGAGGAGTGTTTAAACTGCCAGACCAGGAGGATGCTAACAAAGCCACAGATTGTGTGATACAGTGCTCAGCTTCACAGGTGGCGCTGAGTGTACTAACATGATTTATTCAAGACAATGCTGGTAGCATTGTTGGTGCCTCGTAAGGAGGGCAGATGGGCTTATGCTGCTGTTAAAACTAAAACATCCTTAAAATTGCAATAGATTGAATGAAAGTTGTCAAGAAAAATAACAGTGCATCATGAAATCATGAAAATTAAACTGTTTTCAACAAGGGTGTCTCATTGTTTTATCCAGGATACTACACTAATAATCAAAGTTTGAGAGAGAATGAGATGGGACAGACAGAGGATGGGACGGACAGGATGGGATGGGCGGGATGGATGATGAGACAGAAGATGGGACAGGCAGGATGGGATGGGAGGGACAGAAGATGAGAAAGAGAGAAGATGGAGGGACAGAAGATGAGATGGGAGGGACAGAAGATGAGATGGGAAGGACAGAAGATGAGATGGGAAGGACAGAAGATGAGATGGGAGGGACAGAAGATAAGCGAGAGAGAATATGGGAGAGACAGAAGATGAGATGGGAGGGACAAAATGAGATGGGAGGGACAAAATGAGATGGGAGGGACAGAATGAGATGGGAGGGACAGAATGAGATGGCAGGGACAGAATGAGATCGGAGGGAGAGAATGAGATGGCAGGGACAGAATGAGATGGCAGGGAGAGAATGAGATGGCAGGGACAAAATGAGATGGGAGGGACAGAATGAGATGGGAGGGACAGAATGAGATGGGAGGGACAGAATGAGATGGGAGGGAGAGAATGAGATGGGAGGGACAAAATGAGATGGGAGGGAGATTGGTGAAGCCTGGCTTGTCATCCCAGCCTGATGATGAGTTGTTGTCATGGTGATAATAGGGAGCTGGGGATGCAGGGATGTCAGCTCCTCTCACACGTGGGAGAATGGCCAGGAAACCATCACAATCCATCCATCATAATCAGACAGTGGGGCATTGTCATGTGGAGACACTTGCCATCCTCACTTTGTTACTGAAATTCCTGGGTTTACAAAAAAATTCTGTTCATTTGCCAATGAGGACCCAGTTTTGTTGTCTGTGGTAATAAATATTTGATTTAAACATTTCATAATATTTAACAAACAGAGAATGCGCAGGTTTGATAGGAGAGAGTTGTTATTGTTGAAAAAAACTGATATTGTCTTCTTATATCCATTCTGACAGAGCTAGAAATCTGAGTGAGGTTGATACAATGTAGAGGCAAGGATCATATTGTCTCTGGCAAAATAATACCACCATTATGAACATTCTCTATAATAAGATTTGTTTTCCCTCTAGATGTGTCCACATTACACTGTGCTAGTCACAGACAGATTTGTTGTAAATTGTTTGTTGTAATTATGTATATTTTGAAATACATTGATGTAGATAACTTTTAGATTTGAAACGTTTCCCCTTAAGACAGAAGGAGACTACACAAAGCTGTGTCAGACAGATTTAATTGTATCAGCAACCAATACTGCTGGGACCTGTTAATTGGCAGGGGGCATCCCATCAGAACCCTGCAATATCCAGTGGCATTATGAGATACAGTCTGTTGCCACAGTGACCACCCCTCCTGTCAGCTGATTGGTCACTCAGCAAGATAGTGTTCCCTGGTGGCATTATTGGGGTGTGACCTAATTCTGGGAAAGAACAAAGAGCAGAGAGTAGCAGAAGAGATATTTTGAATTAAAGACAGAAGAAAGAAAACAAAACATGTTTGTTTAGAAATGTTTAAACTTACATAAAATTATCTTCCTCTGCATGATATGACTTAATATTGCAACTAAAGCATCAGAAAGGCAGCACTGTTTGTAAATATGAATGGTTTTCCCATTTGATTTTCTGTTGAAATATACCATTTTGGCATGTTCAGTCTAAAGCAAATTGTGCCGATTTCGTATCAATGGTGGAGTCTGTGGTCAGCAGCATAGAATATTGTTCAGTGGATGGCAGGAGAAGCTTGGCCACTGAGGCTTGGCTTTCATGTCAAATAGTAACCAATATGCTGTGGCACGCTTCCTTCAGGCTGATTTAATACTGAGCCAGTCGCAGTAATTCAAGTGCCAGTCAGAATGGGAGAAAACTCTCTTGGCGTAATATGAAACATGTGATCAAAGATTTCTATAGGAGAACGAATGATTGTGTAAAAGGAGACATGCATGTCGATCAAAAGAATTGTAAATATTTAATGTTTTATTGATGATTCGTGCCTGTGAGTGACAGTGAATGTAAAAACCGAGGGTAGATATCAGGAAAGTAAATGCCATAATAAATGCATGTAAATACTGGGGGCATGTATAAAAAAGGTGAATGCCAAGGTCATATATCAGGAAGGTGAATGCCATAATGAACGAATATAAATGTCAAGGACAGATATTATAAAGGTAGATGTCATAATGAACGAATATAAATGCTGAGGGCAGATATCAGAAAGGAGAATGCCATAATGAATGAATATAAATGCCGAGGGCAAATATGAGGAATGTGAATGCCATAATGAATGAATATATATGCCGAGGGCAAATATGAGGCATGTGAATGCCATAATGAACGAATATATATGCCGAGGGCAGCCATCAGAAAGGAGAATGTCATAATGAATGAAGCCAGCAAGATGTCTGAGGTCCGATAGAGGGTGTATCAGACACCAGTGTCCTGTCATAAGGTTACTCTGCATGACCTTAACAACCATCATTGTCATTTAGAAAGTCTGACAGCAGAATGTCTGACAGCAGAATGTCTGACAGCAGAATCTCTGACAGGTGAATGTCTGACAGCAGGAAGTCTGAATGCAGAATGTCTGACTGCAGAATGTCTGACAGCAGAATGAATGTCTGACAGAAGAATGTCTGACAGCAGAATGTCTGACAGCAGAAAGTCTTACAGCAGAAAGTCTGACAGCAGAAAGTCTGAATGCAGAATGTCTGACAGCAGAAAGTCTGAATGCAGAATGTCTGACAGCAGAATGTCTGAATGCAGACTGTCTGAATGCAGGGTTGGCAGATACTATTCAGAGCCTGTATACAAGATACAGACATCTTTTAACCAGTCAATCATTGTCACAAATGTGAGGTTGACAAATTGATGTCAGACTGGGACTGGGGGTGATGGAATGTTTAATGGGTCAGCTGGCGGGAGGGGGAGGCAACCAAGGCTAACCAATGCGCTGCCAGCAGGGATCAATAGCGGGGCAAATATGATGGATTCCTCAGTAGTTATGCTGGGATGAAAGCATCTGTAAACAAAAGGCAGTGTGAATGTCAGACCCACCTCAAACTTAGTTACTGCTACTAGAGTGACTGTGTCATCCAGGGGGCTGACGGAGAGACGAGGCATGTGGTAAGTGCTACAAGGATGACTGTGTCATCCAGGGGGCTGAGGGAGAGATGAGGCACATGGTAAGTGCTACAAGAGTGACTGTCATTCAGGGGGGCTGAGGGAAGGGAGAGTCATGGGGTAAGTGCTACAAGGGTCACTGTGTCATCCAGGGGGCTGAGGGAGGGAGAGGCATGGGGTAAGTGCTACAAAGGGTGACTGTGATCAGACTGTGATCAGACTGTGATTAGACTGTGTAGTGGAGATAAAAGCTGTTGTAGAGGAACAGCGAAGGTCTCCGAGAGAGTTGGTGTTATGGGACTGTGGCAAGCATTATCACACTACACCATCCTGTAGATCATCCCACTCTCATACATTGCAAAGCATTAAGTTATGACATAATGCTGCATAAATCCAAATCTCTTTAGACCTGTGTAAGTGTGTAGAGCTCAATCATGTTTGGAGAATGTTTATATTTATACCAAGGTTGTATGGTTGAGACAAGATGGTGACAGGCTTATTCATACCAAGGCTGTACAGTTGAGGCAAGATGGTTACAGGCCCCATTCATACCAAGGCTGTAAGGTTGAGGCAAGATGGTTACAGGCCTTATTCATACCAAGGCTGTACAGTTGAGGCAAGATGTTACAGGCCCCATTCATACCAAGGCTGTATGGTTGAGGCAAGATGGTTACAGGCCTTATTCATACTAAGGCTGTATGGTTGAGGCAAGATGGTTACAGGCCTTATTCATTCCAAGGCTGTACAGTTGAGGCAAGATGGTTACAGGCCCCATTTATACCAAGGCTGTACGATTGAGGCAAGATGGTTACAGGCCTTATACATACCAAGGCTGTGCAGTTGAGGCAAGATGGTTACAGGCCTTATACATAACAAGGCTGTGCGGTTGAGGCAATATGGTTACAGACCTTATTCATTCCAAGGCTGTACAGTTGAGGCAAGATGGTTACAGGCCCCATTTATACCAAGGCTGTACGATTGAGGCAAGATGGTTACAGGCCTTATACATACCAAGGCTGTGCAGTTGAGGCAAGATGGTTACAGGCCTTATACATAACAAGGCTGTGCGGTTGAGGCAATATGGTTACAGACCTTATTCATACCAAGGCTGTACGGTTGAGGCAAGATGGTTACAGGCCTTATTCATTCCAAGGCTGTGCAGTTGAGGCAAGATGGTTACAGACCTTTTTCATACCAAGGTTGTAGAATTAAGTCAAGATGGTTACAGGCCTTATTTATACCAAGGTTGTAACCAAGGAAGGTTACAGACCTTGTTAGTACTATGATGTACGAGATGCTGTTGAGCCGGAGCAGTCTAATTTTACTGTCATTTGTACAGCCCTTACAATATTAATGGAAGTAATGCCAAAATAGCAAGCCTGGTGTTTTTGGTGCCATTTGTATTGCCATGGAAACAGCACATAGTTTGGTTTGGTTTTCCTTGGAAGCTTACAAATCTAATTATATAACTACTATGCAGACATATGATCAGCTTTACAGGCAGGAAGGAACTTAATTACTGAGCTTTCTGTATTAAAAAAAATCTCTTTGAGAGCTACTCAAATTCGTGTGATCTGCAAATAGAATGTAAATCATGTCTGATTAAATCGTCAACAAATTGCAATTATTAGAAGTAATTTTTCAGAAATTGCTTTGTGATTTGAATGGCATGTTTTCATGTCACTCATTGTGAAGAGGTCATGTTTGGCGGTGAGAGGTCAGGTTTGGGGGTGAGAGGTCATGGATATCAAATATCATATATATTCCATAGACATGACATGTTTCATGGCTTGATCACTCTTTTATTTATCATAGCCTTATTACATGGATACAATATACATCCATTGAATATGAACATTTCAAGTATTTTTTGTTTTGTTTTTAATTTTCAGATTGCAGTCGATGATTCGGTGACACTCGTGGATTAGTGATGAGTACTCAGAGGATGACGGGACGGTCGCGGCCGGGGATGACCGCTGGAGCGGTCAAGGAGAAGGGCAGAGACGACGGCTGCTGTGGCATCGACTTCCTCAAATACGTCCTCTTCATATTCAACTTCATTTTCTGGGTAAATCCTCTTCATAAAGAACAATATGAAATCATTTATACATTTTTTTTGCATGTGCATATTCCCTTAGATTTGTTTTCATATTAGAAACCAGAAGATCTAATTTTATTTAGTGGAACAGTTAGTCAAGTACCCTTACAGCTGTTTGTGCCAAATGAATATCATTTTGTCAGAGGTTACTGTGATGTCATTAAATGTTCTGACATCAGGTGTGGATGGTTTGTTGACATGAAGTACCAGTACAGAGTATTCTTCTCTGGCCTTAAGCTTATCACACTGTGTCTCAATGTTCCCTCTATCTTCTACCGAGTCAAATTTATGTGATGCTTACTCAACACTATTCACACATGATTCATTATGAACAAAATTGTAAAAAACCCAGCCTAGAGTTTAGACAGGAAATCTGAGAGTGGCCGTACAGGAATGTGATATACATGCTAGAAATATGTGATGGGCAATGCTAATGTAAAGGTAAGCTGAGTGGTATTAGAAGAGGTAGAGGGGGTAGATTGCTTATGAGAGCTGGGGAAGGCACAGCTTCTAACACCTGGGCCTAATAGCCTATATACTTGAACATAACATTAACCAGTGCTCACAAAAAACACAGAAAAAACGGCCAGTAAAAAGGTGCTCCCCAGATGCCCACAGATCTGAGGGGCTGGGTGTCCTATCAGCTTTATAGACATCCTGTGGCTGGATATCCTATCAGCTTTATAGACACCCTGTGGTGAACACAATGCAAGATAGGAAAAAATATTCATCTTACAAAATGAATCTGTCTGATTTGAATTTGACATTTGAGATGAAAATCAGGAGTCAAGAGATGTAACCTCAATATATTTATACTAAAACACCAGGCAAGTCAAATCCAGTTTTTTGGTTTGGTTTATCAACAGGAAGTTGTGGAGTCCAGAGTTGTTTACTAGGAGCAAGGGAGCAAGATAAAAGGGGATTGGTAACCAGATTTTGGTTGGAAAAAATGCTGCAGTACATTTTCCATGTATTATTCTTTGGAGAGCTGCCAATATTGAAATCATTTTAACCAGGACATATTTTGTTTTATATTAATTCAATTAACTACCATTTTATGATGCCTAAATTATTATTTTTAACCTATCCAAGAGGTGCATCATTTCCCAAGTCACCAGACATTGAATAATGCTTATAATGAATTACACCTTATTCACTGGAGTCCTATGTGAAACCAGTCATTTGCCCAGCTATTGGGGACACAGTGTGTGCATGGTTTATGATTGTCATGTAACAAATACTTTTTTAGGTATATGTAACCTGACTGCCCCGTAATGAAATACTATAGGTACATGTTCCCTGACTGCCCTATAATGAGATACTATAGGTACATTTATTCTGATAGTATGAGATACTATAGGTACCTTTATCCTGACTGCCCTGTTATGAGATACTATAGGTACATTTATTCTGATAGTATGAGATACTATAGATACATTTATCCTGACTGCCCTGTTATGAGATACTATAGGTACATTTATTCTGATAATATGAGATACTATAGGTACCTTTATCCCGACTGCCCTGTTATGAGATACTATAGGTACATTTATTCTGATAGTATGAGATACTATAGGTACCTTTATCCTGACTGCCCTACAATGAAATACTATAGGTATATTTATTCTGATAGTATGAGATACTATAGGTACCTTTATCCTGACTGCCCTATAATGAGATACTATAGGTTCACACATTTTGACTGCCCTTTATCTGGGGGACTTACCCTGCTGGAGGCGGGCCAATTACACTACTCAAAATGTTTGGTAGGGGATGTAAAGTGAGAGGTAGAGTTGTGTTTGACACTTTCAGCCCACTTACTTTGAGAGAAAAACAGTGCCAACGTGGGGAGAGGTCTGACTAAGTTTTATCAGGGTGTGCAACATGTATGCTCTTGTTATATCAGCATTGTATAGTTATGACTAGTTCAAGTTAACATCTTCAGGTTTATGATAAATTCATGAAGCAGTTCTTTCTTTTGTATTCTGATTTTTCTTAATAAAAAGTACAGCTGGTCTTTTATATGATTTCCTATTCTTCACATATTTTTGGTGTAAAAATATAATAGAAACTATGTGTAGCCTAGGTTTGTTGCTAAGAGACTGTTGCAAGGAGAGTATGGAGAAAATTGGATTAAATCAGTGAGGCACTGAACTGATTAGTATGATTAGAACTCTCTTGGTTGTGAAGTTTCAGTCTTCCTTCTCTCAACAGGAAGCAGTTCCTCACCTTCTGACCACTTCCTTCCCAGCATTCCTCAGTATGACCTCTGTGACCTCTGACCTTGAGGCATCAGTGCAGGGTTGAGCCCTGGAACGTGGTGATGTGCCATTCACAGCCAATGAGGCGTGCTTTCCTGGGGTTTTATGTCACTCTTTGAAGATAAATGATCCCATCATTGCAGAAATTGTTGCCATTAAAGAAGTCTTCTGCAGCCAAATGGAGAAATTGGAATCCTTCTCACGAATCATTGTTGGGTGTGATTGGCTGAAACTTTCCATCTTGTAATTTAAACATTGATCAACTGTTGTAACAAAATAAGAATGGAAAGTTCCTAATTTATTGTGATTAGTGTATCAAATGTGATTATAGAAGTTGTTTGTCCTGAGCTGTTCTAATCAGTCAAGGGAATGAAAATGGAAAAAATAGAGCTCAAAAGTTGCTGTCCTTGGCCAAAAGGCCAGCAGGTGAAGTCCATATTCCAAACACTGATTAGAATAAACTTGACACCAATGTGGGAGAGTAATCATCTAAATAGACATTTTATAAATCTCTTCCGAAAATATTGTCATGACAGAGTCATCTTTCAAGGTGGAAACAAACATGTTAAATCAAGATTGTTTTAGAAAAAAATCAGAAATTATGGGGCACATACAATACCTTCACCTTCCTCTGGGGTTGAAATCTTTGATCAATTAAAAAATTAATCATTCCTCATGGAATAATAATTTACCGGTACTCATACTTCAATATACTAAGACATTTATTAGATTATAATAATGAGAAAGAAAAAAATTCTCAGGATATGCAGATATAATTGATTCTATGTTGGGTAGAGTTGTGGAGTGTGGCCTTCCTCAGGGGCATAAGGGGCCCACACAGGTTCACCACGATCAATCAGACACCAGCCCCGTGGGCACATCCTGCGGCCATATTTTGCCATAGATCTGTCTGTATCTGCACACAAGCAGTGTTCCTCTGCACAGGATATATAATGGTGATGTTCCACATGATACAGACGTATATATTGAATGTATTGATATCTTACCTATCATTTTGTTTTATTGAGGTACTGGAAGGGGATTTCCAGTGCGTCATAGTAATCACCTTGTCTGACTTGTGTCAGCCTCCCTCTCCTCCAGTCTTTCTGTCCATCGGTCCAGTCTCATCTACTATGTTCTTTTAGGTTCTTAGTAAATTTAAAATAATGGGTATTGGTTGGCAATATTAAAGGTAGTTTTAACCATATTAATTTGATAATGAAATGTTAGTAGTTATTGGCTATTATTTAATGATTTATTTTGATAATTTTCAATACTTATTGGTGACCACATTGACTTATTTAAAGATTTATTTTGACAATACATGAAATATCATAAAGTACGATTGAATTGTTTCTCTGTGCAGTGCTGCCCTCAGCTGACAATTTCAGATTAAAGTAACACTGCATGGAAACAAATTTCCCACCAGGGTTTAATTTATATCGCAGTAAGGTAAAGTTAACATTTCTAAAGTGCTGATTCCAGACATTCTCCTCATGTCCACACAAGATCATGTGTGGACATCAAAGCAATCTTTTCGGAACATTCAAAACTGAGCCTATGAATCATATCAGACAGCAGAGTGCAAGTGTGCAATTCAGACTGCAGCATAAAATACAAAAGCTTGGCCATCATGTTAGATACCAACCTTTTGAAAAGGCAATTGCAGTGCAATGCATATAGTATTTGTGAATCTGGCAGTCATCATGTCTGCAATTATTAGCGACACCATAGATCATTACAGTGCCTATTGTAACAAATTTGTCACAAGGTATCTACTTCATATAGTTAACACAGAATTTAGGCATTACTTAAATGTTTAAATGTTGATAGTACAATGTCCCAAACTGAGTTATTTTATTCTCTTTTGTGCATTTTCTATACTGTGATTGATTTTACCAGAAACTGAGAGATGTATAAGATGACCTTGGTGAGAGTAGGTCAATGATATGGGTGATAAATGGGGAGATAGAACATGTCGACATGGCACCATGTGGTGAGTAGGGGAGAGAAGGTCCCATAAACCTGCCCATAATAGCTACCCACAGCACAAATATGGAAAATACAGCCATCTGCTCAACCAGCTCAATATGTAATATGCAGAATATCATTATTGTTATTCACATTATTAATACAAATATGTCAAAGATGATCACATCAATATGATTAGCCATGAAAGAAGTTCACTTTGGAATATATCACATTATTCATGAAGACTTTAAAATCAGATTTCCTCGAAGTCAAAGAGTTCTGTCATTCTTTTCTTTGATTCTATGGAAATCAATAATTTAAATGTAAGGATTGAAAGCTGCATACCTTTTAGGAATGGATAATGGCTCATGGGATTGAGTGACCAACAGATCTAAATTAATGAAATCATTCAAGTTGCTGGACAGAGATCTGGCAGAGTGTGGGAGAGCTTATAGCACAGTATTTAGCATTCAGAACAGGTGCTCCTGGAGAGACATGGGGACGTGAGATCTTATTGTAAGACAGCGGAAACAAGCTGGACAGTTAGACACTGAAAACTACTCGCATTGTCTAGCAGATGTCAGATGGTGAGCAGGGTAAGAACCGCACTGTGCC
Organism: Amphiduros pacificus; assembly: GCA_949316495.1. NCBI lineage: Eukaryota > Metazoa > Annelida > Polychaeta > Phyllodocida > Hesionidae > Amphiduros > Amphiduros pacificus. Next base: position 32,079,314 of record OX439003.1, read on the forward strand.
CTGGGTTGTCTGAAATAAGACAAGGAAGGCAACTGCAATTGTATTGCCATTTTACTTATTTTTATATTCATCCCGACACAATTCTAGAATATCTTAATGCCATACTGGTGTTCTATGCAGTATATGCAGCTATGTAGTTATATAGACAGAGACATGAAGGTGAAGCAGTTATTTTAGTGTACAATTTATTTATGATGATATTTAGAAACATTACAGATGTTTTCAGCATCACATGTTTCAGAATGGCTGGATAGTTTCTGGGCTTGGTGTAGCCTGAGTGCTGCAAGGAGAGTGCATATATAGGGAGAGTACATGTATAGAGAGAGTGCATGTATAGGGAGAGTCAGTGTTGTTTCTACCATTATCTATTCCATTATTTCTACCATTATTTTCACCATTATTTCCATCAATATCTCTATTATTATCTCCACCATTATTTCTCCAATTATTTCCACCATTATTTATTCCATTATTTCTACCATTATTTTCACTATTATTTTCAACATTATTTCTACCATTATTTAATCCGTTTTTTCCACCATTATTTCTCCCATTATTTCCACCAATGTTTCCACCATTATTACCACTGTTGTTTCCCCTGTTGTTTCATTTTCTCTACCATTACACACATTTTATCTCCAGCCTCAGCTTGCTGCACAGAGAATGGATGCATTAGGAGGAGGATGGTTAGTGTAATGAGCTGCATCTTCATGCCCTGTGATTCCATCTAGCAACAATCCTACTTGATTCTCCTTGATTCTCTAACTGCCCCCATTTGCCCCACCTCCTCGGTGTGTCAGGAAAAATACCCATTAGCAAAGATCACTCTGCTTGAAAAAAAGGTACACACATCCAGAGGAGATTTCAATTTAATAGCTTCAAATCTTAATCTCTTGCCAATAGGATTAGTATTGGCTAAGGGATGCATACTATCTGGACACGCCTTTATATTCTATAAGGAGTAGGTATTTTGGAGGTAGATGCATCGTCGACTTTATTGAGCTATGAGGATTAGGCGGCCAGCCACCGTTTAGTTCTTGTAGGCTCTGTTGGCATTTCTGCATGCGTGGCTTTCTCTGCTTCTGTGGTGTGGCATCCTTGTATTGATGTCTCAGAATCTCTTTAGGGCAACAAAAATGTGGAAAATTGTCTCCGGGATCACAAGTGTTCTGTTTTGCTAATTTCTGTGACTAAAACTTTGAAAGAAAAGTTTTGAAGAATACTTTATTTCAGGGTGCCTGGTGGCCCATGAATTGCATTGTTCAAATATAATTACTTCTCAGTAGCTTATTACCCGAGACAGAACTATTCAATAGAGAAACTATTTAGAAACTTAGAAAAAATAACCAAAAATGTACTAGCCATCCTAAATTCTAAAGGACCAGTCAATTTAAATCTAGCTGATTGACAGAACTAAATAATGTTTCCTGGACTGGACGACTTGCAAACTAAATAATTATATTTTATAACCATGATTATTTTATTATTGGGGTCAAAAGTTCATAATCCAAGATGCCTGACATCACTACCATGGTAACATTGCAACAAGTTGAAGTCCCAGACAGCATCATGATGACAGATTCTTTCAATCAAAACAATCAGGACATTTTACACTAATTAGTTATGGCATCAGTACATGTATTTTTTCTCAAATATTTGACGAAAGAATCTTCTTTAACAGATAAATGAGTTCAATATATTCTTACATGAAGACCCACAAAGTTAAGTACAGTTGATGCATAAAGACATGCAGGAGACCATAAGGTGAGAACGGAGAATAGAGGGCGCTACTGATGCCTGACCATTATCCCATAATGCCCTGTGGGGAGAGCAAATTTGATTATACCACTAATAGTACAATGCATTATGGGATCTGATCAAGGAAAAATGGCATCATGGGATTGCAAACTTTTACTCAAGGAGAGATGTACATTTTGTGTTTTCATTTGATAAGAGAAACAAAGTTATTGATCTTGCTTGTTCGTCTCCACTGCACTTCGGAACCTGAGAGAAGAAAAATCATTTTGGAGTCAATAAACACGCTGCAGTTCACTTGAGGCTGTGAATATGAAAACTGTGTGGAGAGAAGAATCAGTAAATATTACCTAATCTCTGTGTATATTCGTCCACGGAGGCCTCGGTAGAGGCTGAATGTACAGGACACTGCGTTTTGATTAATGATGTTTTTCTAATTTTGATCTGGTTCATCTGTTTCCTTATATATTATTTATTTTGTTCATAACTAATAATCATGGTGTTATGCCTCATATCTTCATGACACATGTGGTAGACACATATACAAGATGCCGCAATGTGAGGCTGTAAATTACAATACGTGTGCTATTGAATTGGTAGATGCATATTTCCCACTAATATAGGAGAAGCTGATTAGTAAGAAGATTGTGAGGCTGAGACCAGACACCCCTGAGGCTTAACAGCCAAAGATGAATATGTTTGTGTAATATTTGTACTCATTACTGCCCTGTGCTGTATAACATAAAACATAGCCATACCAGATTGACTGAATGAAGTGGATCATTTTATGTCATCAAATGCTGGGTTGTGATTAGCAGCTGGGGTCCCACAGAGGAGGGTAACTGTTAAACAGAGCACATCTGAGGTCTTACCGATAATGAGGGTAACTGGTAGAGAGTACATTTGAGGTCCTACCAAGGATGAGGGTAACTGGTAGACAAAGTACATTTGAGGTCCTACCGAGGATGAGGGTAACTGGTAGACAGAGTACATTTGAGGTCCCACTGAGGATGAGGGTAACTGGTAGACAGAGTACATTTGAGATCCTACCGAGGATGAGGGTAACTGATCATCACTATCAGTATCACACAGATTTCATTTTACCATTCTGGATATACCAGACTAAATTTGATAGAGATTACAAGGAGACATGTCTGTGAATTATTGATTATTTCTTGTTCACAAATCATCTTTTTGCAATGTTCTGTGATAAGGGAAATTGTGATGTGTTCTGTGCTGCCCTCTATATGTGACAGATTTAGATATTGCCCATTATGGATGGTGATTTATGGGGGAGGGACACTCTGGCTTTGTCTCTGTGCATTTGGGGAGGCCTTAGTATATGAACCAGGTCTGAATGGTGACCCACTGGTCACTGGTTTGGGTTTTGACAGGAATTGTAAAGAGAAATGTTTAGTGTGCAATATAAAATTAATATTTGTTCTTTTTTTGTTTTGGTAATTAACACAAAGCACAATAAGCAACATGATTTTTATTTACTGATATCTAAAATACTCAGACTAAGCAATTGTTCCAGGGTAATTACAATTTCAGGGCATAGATAGCACAATAATTCATTACTCTAACTGGGGAGACATTCATTGGCAAAATGTGTTAAGCATATTCCCCAGATATTTAAGTTGAAGGGACATAAATAAGACAGTAAATGAGGGCTCACCCTTGCAGCCGGAGGTGGGGCCCTCGGGAAGCTTTATTGGCCATATGGACAAATACGGGCAGCAGGAGGGAAATATATGAACTGCACCACATAAAGTGCACGAAACAAAGTGCACAACACAATGTGTGCAACAAAATGTGTGCAACACAAAGTGCACAACACAAAGTGCACAACACAAAGTGTGCAAAACAAAGTGTGCAAAACAAAGTGCACAACACAAAGTGTGCAACACAAAACTAAACTAAAACCCCCAACCCAAAATATTTTGTGGGAATTCCAGTTATTACATTAAATCTTTTTATTAATGCTAGGCTACACGAGTTGAGATACATGATTGAAATACAAACTAATTTGTTTGACCATGTAAGGGCAAAGCCACATATTTGTTAAAGGTCGGAGTAATCGCTAAATGAATATAAAGCTACCACCACCGGTTGAGCGTGATCGGCATCGACTGGCAAAATACTTAAACAGAAAATGTATCATGACATGATTTCAACATCTCATTCTCTTCAATCATCATTATCCAATTAAGAACAATCAGACTGTCATGGTGTTGAGCTCAAAGCATGTAGATTAACATGTCAGGAAGCATGTAGATTAACATGTCAGGAAGCATGTAGATTAACATGTCAGGAAGCATGTAGATTAGCATGCCACAGTATAACATGTTGGGACTGGCCAGTAATGGTATGATTCCACCCTGACATGCTGTTGTCATAAAATAGAAAGAAATTGAGTGATTTGATCCAAGTAGAGATAACAGTTAATGTGCAAAATAACTCCAAGCATCTTGAAAGAGCAGTGCTATTTAAAAAAAACAAGTTAATTAGATATTTACAAAGCTTCTTCAGCTGTGTATGATGATATTTTGAGTAGACCTACTCTTGCCAGTTCTGGATATAATGCATGATGACCATGGCAACCGGTTATCTTTGATGTGACATGTAGATGACGCTTCGATTGAAGAATGGCGTTCATCAGATTACGATGAATTGTGGCACCATTCTGTTGTTAGAATATCTGATTTTCAAGCAAGAACTATTGGCTATCAAATATTTGTATTATAGAATCCCCATCTCTCAGGTCCCCATCTCTCAGACCCCCTTCTATCAGGCCCTCCCATCTCTCGGGCACCCCGTATCTCAGCCCTACCCCCACCCCCCCTTGATTTAGCTCGAGTAATGTATCACAGTAAAAATCAAGTTAATTTCCATAATGGGAATGCTGTAAAATAAGTTTTATTATGTAACCTTTTGAGCACTAAGAGAAAGTATATCTAATTTTGTTTTGAATTATACATCAAGAATATTTCCTTGTAATTTCCTTGGCAAGAATATACATCCCAAGAGAGGGGAATGTCGGACCTCAGCATTGCTGCTGTATTTTAGCAGTCTTGCTCAGGTGTATAGTAGCTCTAGATGTGGAGAGGTGTCATTTATCTGACCACCAGGGGGGCTCAAAAAGCCACCAGGGGGCCCCAAAAGGTCATCAGGGGACACTTTGGGTAATTGAGTAGTGATAGTTGTGACTGTGTCACTTCACAAAAAAACAGATCATTTTAGAAGTTATCTCCCCAGGGGGAGGCACCTGATAAGACATCTCCTGTAGAGTAGGTTTTTTTAGATGCTGAGATTATCACTTTGCTGATTGATGAGATTTATAAATGTAGACATCGCAATGAGATAGGCAGTGTGAGAAATCACCCAGACCTGTCCGTTCACACCTCCCAGGTAAATGCATCCTGAGTAAAGTATGTGGATGAATCACAGCCGGATGATGTCAGAAAGAGTGTGGCCTGATGATGTCAGCACTATGGCCTAATGATGTCAGTGTGGTCTGATGACGTCAACAGAAATGTGGCCAGATGAGGTCAGCAGGAGTGTGGCCTGATGATGTCAGGAGTGAGACCTGATAATGTCAACAGAGGTGTGGCCAAATGATGTCAGCAGGATTGTGGCCTGATATAAGTTTTTATACTGGGCTATCTCAATCTTTCATATTTATCAAAGATCATAATACCGCAGTCCATGTTCTATTGCCAGAGCCAGTCCTAATATTTTAAAGATCGTCAGTTTGTGTGCACAAAACAGCCAAATTGTGGTACCAAATTTGAATTATAAAAATTGAAATACAGAATGTTGATGATTTTAATAACGTCATTGTGAAAAAGAGTTTTAAATGAGTGTCTAGATAACATTGTATTCAAGAGCACAGTATTACTTCTTTTGTAAGAAATCTTTCTTGTTTATTAGACACCTGATGGCAGCAAGCCACAGTAGTGTTGTGTTGTGTTATGAGTTGATAGGGTTTGCCAGGTAGGCAATGTCTCTAATGAGCGAGCAAGGGCATCTGCCCAGTAGGTCACCAGCTCAGCCATATATTATATCTGTCCAGGTATTAGTCCTTGTCAACCACGATTCACCCATAAGGGATAACAGGTGTTTATAGTAAAATGTGTGGAATATTGTATTAATCATTCAAGCTTAAAGCAATCATAAGGAGGACATAAGTTGTGCATCTGAAATGGATTCATGAACAGAAACCCACAGTATATTGGTTTAAAGTAGAAATGTCAGGGCATGACATACGCACTGGCCCAGTGGCCACCAGATCCTCTGTTTGGGCCAGTGAATGCTCGGTTGTAGTGGCCCAGTTGGGCAGCCTTATTTTTTGTCTTTTAGTGGCCCAAATTATCTTGATTTTATTATTCTAATCCTTGATGGATATCACAATCAATGCACTTTTGATTAGGATAAGTAACCCCCAGTAAGACACTAGTTATACAGCCTTATGTACAATGTATCGCACATCTTATTATTCTTAGAAACTTCGGGCCACCACTTCTCATACTCTGGTGGCCCAACTGGGCAACCAACATTTTTATCTTTATGTCAAGGCCTGAATGTACAGAGATGCCAGTTATTTTCATAAGTAGAGGCCCCAATGTTTCAATATAGACACAGGAATCAAACTTGCACAATTCTATGGTTGCCAGGGCAACCAGACTATGAAAGAACAGCAGAAGCAGTCATGTTTGCACATGATTGGTCAGTTATGGTACTTGTCTATCCATTCAGAGTGGCTTTGTATGTGAGCAAACGATGGTTGAGCAGGCCAAAGATGGGGTAACTGTATAAGCCACATAGTGGAGCAAGAATGAATGATAGGGCACCAGCAAGAAACATGAAACTTACATTTGGAAACCATGTTTGGTCAAACTATTGATCTACCAGGAATTTCAGTTGTTCAATTGTTATTTCCAGAGAAATCCCCTCCACAATACATTAATTCCAACTGAGCACTGCTACTTCACTTAAAGTCGTGAAATATCTCTGTGATTTAAGATTTTTATAATTACAGTGCAGTCAAATATCAAGAGAATTGGAACGATATAAATTTGATCAAAATTGGTGTTTTTATTTGACAATCTCTTTATACATGCATAGATATAATTTAAAGAAGCAAAGTGTGAAGTTTGGTTGTTGTTTTGTGTTGTTTCAGTTATCAGGCCTGGGAATAGTGGCAATAGGCATTTGGACAATATGGGACAAGAATCATTATGTGAGCTTGCTGACCACAGGAACGTATGCAGCCACCAACTACCTGCTGCTCGGTACTGGTGGCGCCATCTTGCTCATTGGCTTCATTGGATGCTGTGGGGCCTGGCGGGAAAATAGGTTATGCCTTATGACTGTAAGTATACTTTACAGCAGAACTATGGATGTAAGATTAGGTTTGCTGAGGAAACAATTATTTGTACTGCATGGTTATGAGTAGGATATATGAGTATGAGTAGGATATATGAGTGGAGTCTGTGCTGATATTTTCAGTACGCATGCTTCCTGCTTGTGATCTTCTTGCTGGAGGCCATCGCCGGGATCCTGGCCTACATGTATGAGGCAGCCGTCCATGATGACCTCGTCCGCAGCCTCAACCGAACCATGCTAGAAAACTACAAAATAGACAAAGAAAAAACAATCGCCATTGATCATATGCAACAGAAAGTGAGATTTAACTTTTCTTTATATTCCTATCTTGTTACACATGTAAGTTTTGATCAGCACAAAGTATGACAGTTGTATTATATAAAATGTATAAAAAGACAAAATTTGTGTTTTGCTTCTCCATATGTATAGAGAATTGCTAGGCTTCATCTCTCTGATCATTGGCCTGGCCCCAATGCTCCTAATCTACGGTCAAACTCAGTGCACACTATTATTCATTAACCTATTGAGTCTTCCTTTCCAAAGCAGCAATCATATCCAGTGTCATGGTATTATTTTGAGCCACTCTCCATCTTGTCATTTACCCAATAACCGTCATTTCAAATAGCATAACATCATATTGTATGTCACTGTAAATAGCATAACGTCATACTGTATGTCACTTTAAATAACATGTCTCATTATATAGCCAATATATTTTAATACTGATATCATTTTGCCCTGGTTGGCAAGGCATATGATACATTTAAGCCAAAATAAATGCTTAATATGAGAGGCTGTTATAATAGCGATACCAATATGAAAGAGAGCACTACACATTGATTAATATTTCTTTGCAAAATTTGCAGTTTAAATGCTGTGGAGCTGGATCATTCAAAGATTGGAAGTACAGTGTGTGGCTGAAGAGTAATAAACACATAAATAATACTGTACCAGATAGCTGCTGCAAGACGGTATCCAGGGGCTGTGCCGTCAGGAGCCACCCCTCCAACATCTACTATGATGTAAGTACCCTCCAACATCTACCCTCAAACATCTACCCTCCGACATCTACTATGATGTAAGTACCCTCCAACATCTACCCTCCACCATCTACCTTCCAACATCAACCTCCAACATCTACTATGATGTAAGTACCCTCCACCATCTACCTTCCAACATCTACCTCCAACATCTACCCTCCACCATCTACCCTCCAGCATCTGCCCTCCAGCATCTACCCTCCAACATCTACCCTCCACCATCTACCCTCCAACATCTACCCTCCAACATCTACCCTCCACCATCTACCCTCCACCATCTACCCTCCACCATCTACCCTCCACCATCTACCCTCCAACATCTACCCTCCAACATCTACCCTCCAACATCTACCCTCCCCATCTGCCCTCCAACATCTACCCTCCAACATCTACCCTCCACTATCTACCCTCCACTATCTACCCTCCACTATCTACCCTCCAGCATCTACCCTCCACCATCTACCCTCCGACATCTACTCTCCACCATCTACTATGATGTATGTACACTCCAACATCTACCCTCCAACATCGACTACATATTACTACATGGCTGAGACTCTTTGTATATGTTGTATATATATATATATATATATATGGCTTATGCTTGCAGGGATGTGTGCCGGAGCTGGAGGTCTACCTTAAGGAGCATCTCATCATCCTCGGAGCCGTCGGACTGGGAATCTGCTGTTTACAGGTAATATATTATATTGCTTAAGATCAACCATTCTACTATAATATTGCACCTATTTACTTTATCGTTTAAAATGCTTTATGGTATTTGACAAGTTATGTTTTCACTGGTACGTGGACTTTAATGAGTTATATTATATTTATATGTATTGATTCATATGACATGTTATGTAAGAAGCCTTGTAGATGATACAATTACATAGAAAGCTCCAAATAGGTTAAATCTTAGATGATGAAGAGTAAATGACTTTAAAGCTTATTAGTGTGCAGCATTTATTGTTGAATTGAAATTAAGAGTAAGTGACTGTGAGATTGAATTCTTTAAACTTTCAGATATTTGGAATAGTGTTTGCTTGTTGCTTAGCAAAACGGATAAAGGAATGGCAGGACCGGCAGGCAGCACTAGCCTGGATAGGATAATGAACACTCCCTACGTCTCATAGGATAATTAAGCCTCCCTGTCAACTTCATAGCCATTCAAGAAGCAAGCTAAAACACATCAATATCAGGGATGTCAGGTCTGGGCCCATGGATACAAACCAACAAGTGACCAAGATATCTCCATATGTGAAGAGGCATTCAAAGAAAATGATGAAGAATCCACCAGATGGCACTGACAACAGACATTGCCAGAGGGCAGCACGTTGCAGTGTCAAATATACCTGAAACAATTCTTTTTCCCTTGTTCTGTAACAAAAGGTTATCTGTCCAGAATACAGGACAGAAATAGACACATGAAGGTTACATCAGTCATTTGTTCAGTTGTTCTAAAGATGGTGGTGTTTTATGTCATATTTTGAAGATTGTTTATATTGATCTTTGGAGAGGCTTCAAGTGTATAGTGTTGCATTGAGTATCAGCCATGTTGTAAGTGGTTGCTTAATGAGCAAGAAGAATCTCAGAGCAAAAACATATAACACAAATTATATTAAAGTCCATTGCAGAGGTCCATTTAATCATGTAAAACAAGGTATAAATGAATAGTTTTAAGATAAAATGATTAAGAGACTATATGGAAGGTCCCTGCTAAAAAATTCATTAATGCATACAAAGAGTCAAACAATTGTCATGTTAGCTGTCAGGATAGCTATTAAGACACAGTTTACAGGTAAAAAGAAAATCAGCTGCTTGGAAATGAGACTTAACAAATTTATATATATTTTTGGAGACCCAAGTTTGCTATAGCAATGATTTCAGGTAGTTTTATCATAGAAAATGTTTGATTCAGTGGTCTTTGGACCTTTAATGATGCAGATTAATAATGTGGAATTTAAACAGAAGTTTATGAAAAAAAATGTGTTTATAACTTTATTTTCTTCTTCTGAAAAACATTTAAGTCATGTGAATCAGATTCACAAATAACTGGGTTGTTGATTACAGGGCAGGGGTCTTAAGTGCAAGTAACTTACACAAACATTGTCTCTTTGAAAGAGATTTTCTTGAAGGAAATTAAAATCATTACTTTTGTGAACATAGATAATAATTAACAGTATTATAGACTATAAGTATCAAATGTCTCAGAGGTATTTCCTAACAAATCAAGCACATCTTTATAAAACCATAATGTTCATGTTTGAATCACTTTGCTAACAAAATGTGCCATTTTGTCTTTAATTTGTACTTGCTTACCAGGGCTATTCCACATGTGAAGTAATTGTCACCTATCATCATTTTCTGGATCAGCCCTATATTGACCATAAATGTATATTTTTATACATTTGTATTATAGATTTAAGTCAATGTTGTTTTGTGTTCAGTCATAGATTTTTTTTTACTAAATATCAGTGAATTTTATATATACATATAGAAAGTGACAGAATTCTAGTTCTGACAAATATTTTGTGATTTGGAAGCTTGTCTGTTTTTTATTTGTTCTTTGGAAAATACAGATCTATTGTTTTAAGAATTACTACTTCATCTCCAAAATACAATCCATTTTTCAGGATTTTTCATCTGACATGTTGTATATAGGCTGTTTCACACTCTTTATAAATATTTGAAATTGGAAGAATATGGCATGTCTGTGAGTGTTATTGTTGGGAGGGTTGTGAGTGTTCAAGTAAATTTTTAGTGAAAAAGTATTTAAATCAAGAGATAAAGTGACATGAAAGTACAGCAGTTTAACCATTTAGCAAGCAGATCTGTAGATATTGGAAGCAAAGATGCCACATTACAACCCTCTCACCAGTAGGTAACGGAGCTTACTTGTGTGTGAACTCCAAGGTCCTCACAGCACTCTCACCATGTATGTGCTAATTCTGAGCTCCATGATGTTGGTTGAGACATGTGTAATATCATTGTACAATAGAGAGTTTACAGAGAGGATTGAACCCATTTTCCCAACACCTTGACACTCTGATACAAAGACGTTTGAATCGGTGCATACTTACTGATACTAGTACATGTTCGTGGAACAATTAGATTTTTATTGTAGACTGCCAATGCCAATGTGTAGTTTTAATATGATGTCAGTCATACGATTGTAACATAGATAGTGACACTTTTGTAAGTTTAAAGATTTTTTTATTGCCAATACTGATAAAAAATAATAATTTATACAAAGCTCTTCATGTAGAGACACAGGTGATGTAGACGTTATGTAGTGAATGCTAGGCATATATCTAGGCACCCTCAGACCCCTACCAAGTAGTACACTCTTGCAAAAAGAGTCCCTTGCAAATGCACTCTGGTCCGGGGGAGCAGGCAATATTTGAAGGCCATAATGTACTCTGGGACTGGGGGAGCAGGTCATATCTGAAGGCCACGATGTACTATGGGACTGGGGAGCAGGTCATATCTGAAGGCCATGATATACTCTGAGACTGGGCTAGCAGGTCATATCTGAAGGCTATGATGTACTCTGGGACTAGGGAGCAGGTCATATCTGAAAGACATGTACTCTGGGACTGGGGGAGCAGGTCATATCTGAAGGCCATGATGTACTCTGGGACTGGGGAGCAGGTCATATCTGAAAGACAAGATGTACTCTGGGACTGGGGGAGCAGGTCATATCTGAAGGCCATGATGTACTGTTGGGCTGAGGGAGCAGGTCATATCTGTGTAAATGTGGTATAGTATTATTTATTTTAGACTTCTGACACACTTCTCTGGTGATTAAACAAAGGCTCAATGAAAAATAGAATTGTTTCTGGTCAAACCAGTCTGAATTAGATCAGCCAAGTAGATGCAATCGATTGTGAGAACAATAGATGCATTGCAATGACCTTTACTGCTAGATTTTACCTGGAAATAAATCGGTCACTAAACCTTATAATTTATCGTTTGTTTGGCGAAGAAATATGAATAGTATTGATAGGTTTGTTCTTGATTTATATTTTTAAAACTAGATTGAGAGATAGTGATGTATTCCTGCCCTACCGTTCAATGGAATAGATCATATTTCATTTTATGACATTGTCTATTTTAGAAGCAAGTGGTTGATGAGCTATCAAGATTCTTTTTTTCAAATTGCATTGTCTTCCTGAGAAATAAAACTGATTTTACAGAGAAAGAATGTTCTTCCTTTTTACAAAGAATGGCAGACCATATTTGGAATGTTTGCCTTAATTGTCATTGATATTGTATGTTTCAAAATTTGCTCATATATTATAGATAATACTCTTGAAACTGCATTGTGAAAGACAAGATATCCTAATTCTAATTTTACATCTTTTGTGTTTATTTGATAGATATTTTCAAATATTTTGTTCAGTATATAACTTTTAGGATCGGCAAAGTTATTCAATAAAAAATTAAGCATACTTTTGAGATGAAATGAAAACTAACATTTCTTTTGATATTGACACTACTAACACTATGAGTCACACCTCAAGCTCATAGATCCAAGTTCATAACATAAGATGCCACACTAACACTATTATGATTACTAATAAAGATGTCCATTAAAGCCAAATTGTTCTGAGGTTTTCATAGAAAATCTCACAAAAACATTTCTTTGCATAGGTTTTTATATTCATGAATATGTATACAGACATGTTATAGCTGGGTTTTATTTTAAGGGCAGATTTATAAAGTAAATATGATGCATACACTTTGCATGTAGATTTTCAAAATGTATTAAATTTGGTCTCTTAAAATTGTATATTGATAAAGCTGACCCAGCAAAGTATAGAATCAGTCTGTCCTGAAAATTCTCTTTAACTGTGTAACAATAAAAAATAATCATGTTGTACACAAACATTGTAAGTATTCCATGTATATGTATTGTGGTATAAACTATTTAAAACCATCAGCAAATGTGTTTATTTAAGTGGATTAGCAGATTGTATGTGCTCCAAATAGTTTCTGGTTGAAAATTATAATCATTAAATTGCATGCTTTTGGACAGCCCCTATTTTTAGCTCTGCTGAGACTTTAGCTCGCAGAGCTTTAGGAGTGGGGAAAATGTCTGTCTGTCTATCCGTCCGTCTGTCAACATTTCTTTAAAAATCTTCTCCAAAACTACCAGTACTATATCATTCATATTTTTATAGAGGTAGATGAAGGAGGTTCAAATTCGTTCAAATCTTAGTGATGTCACCATTGACCTTAGTGCAGTGACTTTGAGGTCACAAATTTTGTACTGAGCATATCTCAGCAACCACTTATTAGAGGAAATTAAAACTACCGAATGAATATTTGTAGGGCACCTACTGCCAAACGTCATAGCAACCATGAATAAATCAATCTCACTTGGGATCATGCTAGACTCACAAAGTGATAATCAGACCCTCTGAAATAAACCTGGCCTAGAATTACTAAAAAAGAATTCTAGACCAGTATCCAACCTGTCCTATATGTATGAGCTGATTGACACAGCAGTAGCTAAGCAATTTGTGAACCCTGTTCATTTAATGTTAGGGGGAACAAAGTCTTTCAAAGTTCTATTTTCCCACCCCCAAAATATGACAGAGTGCAAGATAATTGCTTTGTATTAAAATATCTACAAAAACGATTGCAGTTATTCAGGTGTAAAAGGCTGAGGAAGGGATCTTTCTTTTGGTGTGGTTTTTAATTTGCTCTTTACATTTTATCAATTTTGATGAAGTGGAAAATGCTGGGTATTTTGGTTACATTGATAAAAAGGATAGAGATAACTTTAACTCCTAACGGACGGGAAGGACGGCAACGTCCACCACCAGCAACGGACGGGAAAGACGTTGACGTCCCCATTGTTCTGGCTTGATGACATCATTTGTAACATTCTGAAGGGCAGGATCTTGTTACAATGTAATCAGGATAATGACGTCAGACTGACTGGATCATGAACTTTGACCCCAGCACTTCGTTAAGAAAATTTAGTAACCATGGTTATAAATTTTATAAATTTAGTATGCGGATACACTAGTCCAGACAAAAATGGTTAGTCCAGCCAATCAACAAAATTTAGATAAAAACATGTTTGAGAATAACTTCATTGCCAGTCTGCATAACTAAGGCATTGATCTTTAGCATGAATTATGCTTTTTAGTTTAAATAGACAGAATTTTTTTTAAATGCTTTATATATCAAGTTATTTGTGTTTTTGTGAATAAGATAATTAAAATATTTGTAAATTTCGGACACCATTTGGTAATTTTTGACTTGAAGAAAATCAAATATTTCGAAATATAGACCATTTACCAAAATTCCCTCTATTTAAACTAAATAGAACAATATTTAGAGCAAATCTGGAGTTAAATTTGATAAATAAACTTGCAAATTTTCTCAATTTTGTCATAAAAAATATGGGACATTTTGAGAAATATGATATTTCGTTTATTTCTAATTTTGTATCACTGGACAGTGATGAGATCTAATGCAGCAGCTATTGACTAATGGATTAGTCCTAAAAGATCAATACATGATGTTTTCATGTGTATTAATAAACATTGATCCCTTCTGAACCGATATATGGTATTTATTTAGTTGGGTTTGGTGGGTTATCCCCTAAGGGACTAGGCTATCTAAATTTTGTTGAGTGGCTGGACTAACCAATTTTTGTCTGGAGTAGTGTATCAACATATTAAATTTATAAATTTTTTAATCATGTTGACTAAATTTGCTTAATGAAGTGCTGGGGTCAAAGTTCATGATCCAGTCAGTCCGACGTCATTATTATGATAACATTGTAACAAGTTGCAGCCCTTCAGAATGTTACAAATGATGTCATCAAGTCAGAACAATGGGGACGTCAACGTCCTTCCCGTCCATTACCGGTGGTGGACGTTCCCTACTTAAATCAAAAGAAAGCCAGAGGACCTTAAGGGCTAACAATGAGATTTGATACCAAATTGCACTGGTTGCCAGAAGATTCCAACATAATAATAATAATAATAATAATAATAATAATGATTTATATAGCGCTATATCAGACTAGGTCTGCTCTAAGCGCTTCATTAAGATAGTGCTTTCTGAATAAAAATGTCTTGAGTTTTTTCTTGAAAGTTTCTACAGTTTTACAATTTTTCACTTCAAGGGGCAGGGCATTCCAGATCCTAGGCGCATATACCATGAAAGCCCTGTCGCCATAGGATTTCATATTAGTCATAGGTACTATGTATTCATTCTTATCATTAGATCGCAGTCCCATACCCAACTGTTTATATTCTAATAAATCTGACAAATATTTTGGGGCAAAACCATTTTGGACCTTCCATGTTAGTAGAGCTATTTTGAAATCAATTCTAGCCTTCACAGGCAACCAGTGAAGTTCTATAAGTTTTTGCGTGATATGATCTCTCTTTTTGAGTTTCCCAACTACCCTGGCTGCAGCGTTCTGTAATTTTTGTAGTTTAGCTAATTCACATCCCGGTAACCCAGCAAGAAGGGCATTTCCATGGTCAAGGGTAGAGGTTACAAAGGCATGGGCAAGGGTGTTGGTAGTTTTTTCATCTAGACAATTTCTTATCCTTTATAAATTTTTTACATGGAAGAAACCATTTTTACACATTTTTTTGATTTGTGATTTCATCGATAGTTCTTGATCTAGAATAACCCCTAGATCCTTAACAGCATTTGATCTAGGAATTTTAGTTTCCCCTACTAGAATTTCCTCTGGTACATTTTTCTTTCTAAAATCACAGCTTTTACCACATAAAAGCATTTCTGTTTTTCCATCATTTAACTTCATCTTATTCTCTATTAAAAATTTTTTAACCTCTATAATACACCTTTCCATCTCTATGCAAGACCTATTTCTAGTTTCTTCAGATTTAGGATCAATGGTGATGTACAGTTGTGTGTCGTCAGCATAGATATGATGTTTAAGATCATAGTTACCAATGATATCTGATAAAGGCTCCATATATGCAGTGAAAAGTAAAGGTCCCAAAACCGAGCCTAAATATAACATATAACATGAAGATGTTTGGGGACAGGACTTTTGAGCTTTTCTTTCCCAAAATGTGGAATGCCTGTCCCTTCAATTGCAAATCATTAGACACTAACAATAGAAATCTCAGTTATTTCGAAAACACTATCTGCAAGAACACTAGTCTGGTTGGCAGTATTAATGATTTTTATATGGACGTGTGCACCTTTTAATGTTAAATTGTTATATCTTTGTCAGAGGCTAACACAGTCTCCACAGATCCCTTCATTTAAGTTTGTGATCGGCGATGATCTGCATTACTGCTTTCAGAGTAGCCAACTGGAATGTAACTCAAGTCAAAATTAGATTGTACTGTCTTTAGCAGCATATTATATTTATTATAATTCAATAGTTAATAATTTTTTCCATCTTTCATTCCAATTGCATTTTTTGGCCCTCTCATATTTGATTTGGTCAGTCATCCAGGGAGAGAGTATTCTGAGGGACACATCCGAATCTGTGAGGGGTGCGTGCTTGTCCATAATCCTAGTCAGAGCCTTGTTATAGCGTTCAACAATGTCAGAGAGGGGTTTTCATATGATTCATCAAATTTTGAGAATTCATTTACTTTGTGACTTCTTAATGACTTTTTGTCAAGACTTTTTAATTTTGTGTATCTAATTACTTTTTAAAGTTTCTTTGGTGGTGTTATATCTAATTTCAAAGTAATTAGTTTACGATTAGAAATATAATCTTCCATCAGAGAGTCAAGCGGTAGTGTGCTATCCTTGTATACCATAACTAAGTCAAGGGTATTACCAAGGATATGTGTCGGCTTATCAATTGTCATATAGCCTATCTGTAAACTCAGATATATCTGTTCAGCCAAATTTATATTCACAAAAGTAATATTCTTCCTCCTCCCTCCATAAGCTCCATAGTGCTTGGCTTGGGACAGGTAATCTTGTTGATTTTAAAATCAAGTTCACTTTTATAGAGTAGGCCATCTTGGAGATATACATTGAATTGGAGACTGGTCTATAATATTTCTCGATTAATTCCAGACCAGGTCTTTTCAGAAGCGGAGCAATAATTGCTATTTTCATACTGACAGGTACTGCCTCGCCAGCTAGTGCCCTTATATACATGTGAGGCTCCCTGCTTGTTATGATGGCAGTGATGAGTGGGAGCAGGTCCTCAAGGAAGCAGGTCCTCAAGGAAGCAGGTCCTTAAGGGAGCAGGTCCCCAAGGGAGCAGGTCAACAAGGGAGCAGGTCATCAAGGGAGCAGGTCATCAAGGGAGCAGGTCATCAAGGGAGCAGGTCATCAAGGGAGCAGGTCATCAAGGGAGCAGGTCCTCAAGGGAGCAGGTCATCAAGGGAGCAGGTCCTCAAGGGAGCAGGTCCTCTTCTAGGATTTTGTCAATTTTTCCAAGGGTTAACGATAAACTATAATCTTTCTCCAGATGGGCATTCCATTGATGAGGGAGAGGGTCACATAGCGTTGAGGGATGGACAGGGAATGAGATCGACAGAGATGATGATTTCAGTCAAAAATGGCCCGGATCCTGAACATAACCTTGCAAAAAATGTCGCCCTTTGCAATTGAAAAGGGGATTCAAGGCATTACTGAGGTCCCCAAAACAGTCAAAGACAATCTTTTAAGACGCTGGCCAGTTTAAATAAGATGTTATAAAATCCTCAATCATAAAAAAATGAGTAATAAGATGCCCAGATTTAATAAAAGGAGCACAGCTTCCAACATCCATTAAAGTTGGACATTTAAACCTCCGAGTTGATGTTTTTATTCCAATTCCTCTGCGCTGCCAAGAAATGTGCATCTCGTCGTCTCATGCAACTGTGTTTACCCTGCTCGAAATGCCAAGAGGACTTAACTCCAGGTTAAATCTACATTATTGACAAAACTGGTCTTTTGTGTATGGAAAAACAACGTTTTGAAAGGAGTATGCGTTTCATCGCTTCATGCAACTTTTCATTCTGTTGTCTATTAAGAAAGTCTCAAGAATTTTTTTAATACATTATTCCATTTCTTTACAGGAGTTTGCAATTTCTTCAGTTGATTTTGGATCTAACGTGATGTATAGCTGTGCATCATCAGCATAGATGTTATGTTTTAGCCCATAGTGCCCTATGATATCAGATAGTTAATATTATATATCAGATAATTAATATTCATATTTTCCATTACGTGTTTTTCCCTTAAGCCAACATACCTGACAAAAAGAGAAAAGTCTCAGGTAAGGATACCGTAGGTAGAGATTAAAAATATGAGCTGGCGTCCTGCTGGGAACACTTGCTTACTGAGATTAGTACTCAGATTAGTGGGGTGTGTAGTCACTTTCACATGTCAAAAATAGTGGGCAAATCACTGTACACACATCTGAGCATTATTACTACACATGTTTCTTATTCAAATTGTGGTTTTATTTGACAATTAAAATAATGATTGCAATATTTGAATTTATTTCAAATATAGAAATTCTAATTCTATATTGTTAGTAGTGTTTAAACAACTATGAAACTAGAGAACTATTTTCGAGGTATTGACACCATTTCCAAAAGGTTATCTTTGCACATATGAGTACATGCATTGTTGGCTGATCTCACTGGACAACAGAGAAATGCACATACAGGTGACATGTGACCCGTTGATCTCCATCCTGTCAGTGACTGATATGGTCAAATATTGACAACTTCACATTTTGAAGATCTTGAAAATTGTTTTGGAATATATAATATACCAATCTGATTGAATGTATTTAAGAATGAGCATTGTTTGCAGGTATGTTTTAAGTGTTGATGAATTGTAACAACACCTTAGATAGGTACAGTCCATGTTTATTTTTAAATGTGGATCCAGGCGAAATGTTGAGTGAGCAATCCTGCCATGAGAAAAGGTCAAAGCATATCATCAGACCTGTGAGACACATAATAATGCTGAAACATTGGGAACTATTGCATCGTACTGGATTCATTCAGAGATGCTCAAGGTTGGCCCCTTGATCAACTTACTCGAAGTTTAAAGTCTATGATAAATTCTTGAAATTGGATCCATGTTATAATTCGTTTTTTTCTAAACTGAAATAAAATTGGAATATGAAGATTTCATATTTGTTTTCTGCATATAACTACTATTTTTTATATTTTCTATGCTGGCAAAAAACATATTCAATTCTATATGTTCTGACATGCATATTGCTCAAATATTGTCTATGTTTGCAAAATAAAATAATAAAAATTATATTCTTCTGATATGCAAATTGCTCAATAAGAACTCCAATATAAAGATTTCATTTTTTGGGGGGTATCAAATCATTTCTATTATTTTATATTCTTCTGCATTTGCAATAGACAAATCAATTTAATAAAGACATTTTATTTAATTTTTTTGTATTTTCTCCATTTGTCAAAAAAAACAAAAGAAAAAACAAAAGAAAAAACAAAAGAAAAACACATTTTATGTGTTCTTACTTTCATTCTGCTCTAAAAAGACCCCAACATGAAGATTTCACCTTTGAAGATTTCACCTTTGAAGATTTCACCTTTGAAGATTTCACCTTTGTTTATTGTATCGTCATTATTTTTTATAATTTCTATCAAAATCAAAAATGTTTCAATTCTATATGTTCTGATGTGCATGTTGCAAAAATAAAACTTCAAAATGAAAATTTCAGTCTCGGCATGAATAAAAAAAAAATATATTGTTCCCGGTGGGAATCAAACCCCAGACCTTTAGCATGTGAGACAGATGTCTTACCCACTGAGCCATGTTGATTAGTATGATTTGACCTTCTCATTGGTAAATCACACAAATAGTCAACATCTTTATCACTTGATCAAGTAATTCTTATAAAGGGATATTCCGTTATTTCACACAACAGCCTAAATTAAATTTATAGAGTAAAATTTTCCAAAAATATGTTTGTCTAAGATGATATCAATAGTAATGCAAATTGATAAAAAGAAACAGTTATCTATAACTCATCTCTCATTTAAATCTAACCATTTTCTAGTTGATTCTCTGTAGGTAGGTATATAAGGTTAGCATGTAATAATTTATATTGAATATGAGGTGTGTCATATAATGTCCATACACATTTTATATATTTAACTCGAACACATAAAGCAGAGAATTGAAATTAGCCAAAGAAAATTAGTTACTGGAGTGGTGCACATTTTTCTGGAGAAGTCATATGGAAAGTAGTTCAGTAGGATGTTAATTTCATAGGGAGTTAATGTGTTAATATGTACTCGATGAGTTCATTCATAACAGAAATCAAGATGGCCGAATGTTGGTTGAGAAAGTGCTTGATTTCTCTTAAGGGGAGTACATGTCATGAGATCTTTTTCATTCAATTGTTACACATTGCTTTGTGTTTGTTAGATATGATCTGAACCACTTAAGGGCAGTTCCCCTAATACCACATCTTTTTTCGAGTCTGTTTAATAGTATACTGTGAGTTCAGCTGTAAATCTTCAGTCATAAATTAAAGATATTTGTTTTAAAAGATTATCAGATTAAACTAAATTATAGCGTGAATTTGTTTATACTCTTTTTGCTTTTGTTTGCTATAATGTAACAAAAGATGAGCATATGTTTTGCTTCTTTCTTTATTTTGCTACTTTGTTTATTTTGCTACATTGTTTATTTTGTTACTTTTTCATTTTATAATGCAAATTGTGGCCACAAATTATCATTTCAGTTTTTCCATTATTTATCTTTAATTTATTGTCAAGTAGAAATGTGTTAACATTATGTATGCACTCTTTTCCATTTCCTTGCATGATATTTTAATTTTAACAAAACTTGTGTAATACTATGATTAGATATTTTTCTCCACATAATGAATCTGTACAATGTGAGAATGTATATTTGTTATCAATACATCTAAATAATCACCAATAAAAATCACCTCTTGCTTGTATATACTTAAATATTAGAAAATATTAGAAAATTCAAGGGACATGTTCATTTATTTGCTTTGATATTGATTTGATGACTTTATTTATCCTCCTTTATTATGAAATAATTAAAAGAATTATTAAGAATTTTAATACCCATTTACGTTGAATACTATAAAAATTTGTTTCTGAATAAATACATCGAAATACTGACAATGGCAACATTCGACTGAAGCGTTTGAAGACCTCAGGATAAGTCTTGCACCAAAGCAGTAAATATCATTTTCTGTAAGAAATACAAATTATTTTGAATACCTTTACAATAGACAAATATATTTAGTTTTGTTCAACATTAAGGGCTTGGGATAGGAATTATTAAATTCATATATATGTATTCTAAAAGTTGTTAGTATCATAAAATATAGGCCACATATAATTTTGATTTTCAAAACGACCTCCAGAAATAGAGAAATGTATTCTATGGGTAAATATGAGAAAGAATTGTTTTCCACCTGTAGAAATAATATTTTTGGCATGTATTACTGCACAACTGATTATGGTTCATAGTGAGTGAGGGTTGAGGATGATGATGACAGGAAGTGGGCGTACCTCAGAGGAGATGTTTACTGCAGACAGCAGTAGCAGTCCAGCTTCTGTCTGGAGAAGGGCTGCAGGTAGTACAGGTATGTCTGCATCTTACCGCCATGGCAACGGGCACATGCTGCAGGATTGATCGCCGTCCTAGCAAATCAAACCGATTCTTTAAAAAAAATGTCAATATTGGTGTGGTTTCAAATATATTTATTCTTCTATATATAGATTACAATTTATATTCAGTGGGCCTATGTGCACGTGAAACTCATATTGGTTTATGAGATGGGGAAAGTGCATAAGTGCATAAATGAAAAGGTGTGTCCATAAGGTGGAACTATATATTCTGGCACTTTGAGCAGGATTTACTAATACAAATAGTTTGGTATTATTTTATTTGTCTACTCTTTCCATGAATATACATACATTTGACTGGCACCACAATATCATGTCACATCTAGGCCAACAGTTGTTTGAGGGTATAGGTCATAAACTCTTTTTCGACTCACAGAAACACATACACAACTTACAGCTGGTCCTTTCTGCGAGATTTAAAGACCAACAGAACCCCTATTTCAAACCCCAATCATTTTATCCTTGTTACTAGCCCTTTTCATCCCATGCAGCAATAGATCTAAGACCCCCTTATTTTTTTAGTTTTTACTATGAAAATCTGACATTTCCCTTTTACTGCTCAAATGCCCGGTCTGCAAATTGGAATCCAACCTTCTCAATTTGAACAGTAAATCATTACATCAATTTTCCAAAATGACTGCAACTGAAGCATGGCCTGCGCTTTGAAGGAAAAAAAACATGAATCTATTTTCACTACTTCCTGTGATCAGCATAAGGGATGAAGGTGTCATGGCTGCCATAAAAGCATGTTTTAATTATTTGTAATTGTCAAAAGCTTGTGAATTTTTATTTTAATAACTGTATATTGTATGTTATATTTTTCCATAAAACTAAATATTTTATAAGCCTCAAACTTGTACCATATAAAAGGCTAAGTGTAATTAATTTTCTACCTAAAATTACCAGTTTTTGTCACAGATGTGAAGACACAACACCTTTCTTAACCACAGATCAAAATGGCCAGGTGACTCATATAAAAATATGTACGGAGTGGTAAACAATGATACTGATACATATATTTTTAGATTTATTTCCCCACATTTCTACTGTAATTTGCAATTAATTCATAACTTGTTTCTGATTGGCTGCTACCACTATAATGTCACTTGACAAGATGGCTGTCACCAGGAAAAGACGACCATAAGTTCAGAAAACCACAGTAAAAGTAATTTAATGACTTCTCAAAGTCTTTTCATGATATACATGTGTTCATATACTAATCCACAAGTTGTGAGGGTTTCCTTCCCCTTTAAGTTTGTATATTTGTATTATATTTCATATGACTTATATTTAAGTCTAATTGTTTTTTCATTACAATATCCTGGTTCAGCCTAATGGTTATGTGAAAGCATTTGATTCTATTTGGAATAGATTGCACATAAAAGATTCAACATAATTACTTTGAGATATATTACTGTGAACGCTCTCATCTCAAATTGCTACTTACTGCATGGTCCAACTGCCCCACGTATTTGGGCAATTCACCGACCAGGTGGGGCAGAAATATGTTGGTTTACAGCAGCATTCATAGCGGGCAGTGGACTGACCACCGCAGGGCCCCGGGCGCAATGTGAACCAGTGCGGAATGCCAGGGAAAATAGCAACCAGCCCCTTCCACCACGGCCTCACACATCTGGCTGAAATATTCCAAAAACAAGTTGTGCAGCCAATCAAAATAATTTGTACTGTCAATCAATTTCAACTGTAACAGTTAATCAACATAATTTCAAGACAATAAAAATAATTAAACAGTCAAGCAAGTTATAATATAGGTATTGTCAGGCCTAAGTGTGTACTGAGTTTAACCATTCTCCATGGACCAACTGTTAGGGATCAAACTTAAGTCTATGAACTTAAGGGATCAAACCTATATTTATGAAATATTATGAACCATTATAATTGTTTAAGCTGAGATTTAACAGTATCAATGTTAGTTTTAATAGAGGTATCAATGTTAGTTATAATAGAGGTAGCAATGTTAGTTATGATAGAGGTAGCAATGTTAGTTATAATAGAGGTATCAGTGTTAGTTATGATATAGATAGCAATGTTAGGTATAATAGAGGTAGCAATGCTAGTTATGATATAGGTAGCAATGTAAGGCATAATAGAGGTAGCAATGCTAGGTAAAATATAAGTAGCAATGTTGGGTATAATAGAGGTAGCAATGCTAGTTATAATATAGGTAGCAATGTAAGGCATAATAGAGGTAGCAATACTAGTTATAATATAGGTAGCAATGTAAGGCATAATAGAGGTAGCAATGCTAGGTAAAATATAGGTATTAATGTTAGGTACAATAGAGGTAGCAATGCTAGTTATAATATAAGTAGCAATGTTGGGTATAATAGAGGTAGCAATGCTAGTTATAATATAGGTAGCAATGTAAGGCATAATAGAGGTAGCAATGCTAGTTATAATATAGGTAGCAATGTAAGGCATAATAGAGGTAGCAATGCTAGTTATAATAGAGGTAGCAATGCTAGTTATAATATAGGTATTAATGTTAGGTACAATAGAGGTAGCAATGCTAGTTATAATATAAGTAGCAATGTTGGGTATAATAGAGGTAGCAATGCTAGTTATAATATAGGTAGCAATGTAAGGCATAATAGAGGTAGCAATGCTAGGTAAAATATAGGTATTAATGTTAGGTACAAAAGAGGTAGCAATGCTAGTTATAATATAGATAGCAATGTAAGGCATAATAGAGGTAGCAATACTAGTTATAATATAGGTAGCAATGTAAGGCATAAAAGAGGTAGCAATGCTAGTTATAATATAAGTAGCAATGTTGGGTATAATAGAGGTAGCAATGCTAGTTATAATATAGGTAGCAATGTAAGGCATAATAGAGGTAGCAATACTAGTTATAATATAGGTAGCAATGTAAGGCATAATAGAGGTAGCAATGCTAGTTATAATAGAGGTAGAAATGCCAGTTATAATATAGGTATTAATGTCAGGTACAATAGAGGTAGCAATGCTAGTTATAATAGAGGTAGAAACGCCAGTTATAATATAGGTATTAATGTCAGGTACAATAGAGGTAGAAATGCCAGTTATAATATAGGTAGCAATGTAAGGCATAATAGAGGTAGCAATGCTAGTTATAATAGAGGTAGAAATGCCAGTTATAATATATATATTAATGTCAGGTACAATAGAGGTAGAAATGCCAGTTATAATATAGGTAGCAATGTAAGGCATAATAGAGGTAGCAATGCTAGTTATAATATAGGTAGCAATGTAAGGCATAATAGAGGTAGCAATACTAGTTATAATATAGGTAGCAATGTAAGGCATAATAGAGGTAGCAATGCTAGTTATAATAGAGGTAGAAATGCCAGTTATAATATAGGTATTAATGTCAGGTACAATAGAGGTAGCCTCACTGTGCATGGCGGACAGATCGTCGTCTTCCTCCAGTTTGTCTCCACTGACTTCATTGCCTTCATCGCCAGCACACCCCTGAACAATAAGTTTTGCTTTGATATTCAGATAATTCATTACCAGCACACCCCTGAACAATACCTTATGCTGTACTAAACAGTTGATTCATTGCAAGTTTTGCTTCAATACTTAGAAACTTCATTTCCAGCCCAGCCCTGAAGAATATGTTATGATGTAATGGCTGACCACAACAGTACATGTTTTCCCATTTTTGATGGAGCTGTTTCGTGTTTTCAGTCAAAATGTTGCAAATAACATTGCGACCTTTTATTCAAATGTCAGAGGTATATTCTCATACAGTTGTGATGTAAGTTGTTATATCAATTTCTGGCAAAATAGGTCCAACCAGTATGCATTTTTGAACATTCTGTATTGTACAAAACTGAAAAAAAAATATTTCTGAAAATATATCTTCAAAATGCATTCCTCTTGAATCAGTTTTTTAATTTTTTCCAAATTTAACATTGAAAAAAGTGCTGCAAGGTTGTTGCTCGCACATTTGTTGTTTAACAGTAATGCAATAGCAATTTTTGACAGAATCAATGATGTTTTAATATCAGCATTGTTCGTTATTTAATATTACTAAATTAAACTAAAGAAATAAATCTTAATAAACATATTTTAAAGAAATTGAGTGAGATTGATACTGGCACAATCCATTTCAGGTCCTTGCAGATTGTCCATTAGGGGAATATTTGCAATAGAAAATATTGACAATGTTTTTGGATAATTCAATTTTCCCAAATTATAGCATAAAGGAATATGCTGCAATTTTCAAGAGATTTCATATTCATTTGATTGGGCAGATTGGTTACTGCAGGTTTGATTCCCTAGATTTCCTAAAATCTACAATGAAGTACACAGTAAGCTCAATGATACATTCAGACATTTCTGAGTGTAAGCATTAGATGATCCAGTACATGATCCAAATAACAGGCTAAAATATAACGTAATACTTAAATATAAAGATACTTCAGAAGATTAAGTAATGCTATAAATGTTATGATAAATAGATAACTCATTTCCAGCCCTCCCATGTACAGTAATACTATATAATGAATAGATAACTCATTGCCAGCCCTCCCATGTACAGTAATACTATATAAATAAATAGATAATTCATTGCCAGCCCTCCCATGTACAGTAATTCTATATAATGAATAGATAACTCATTGCCAGCCCTCCCATGTACAGTAATACTATATTAATAAAT
Source organism: Amphiduros pacificus (assembly GCA_949316495.1). NCBI lineage: Eukaryota > Metazoa > Annelida > Polychaeta > Phyllodocida > Hesionidae > Amphiduros > Amphiduros pacificus. The sequence continues at coordinate 32,105,791 of OX439003.1, forward strand.
AGATAATCCATTGCCAGCCCTCCTCTGTACAGTAATGCCATGATAAATAGATAATTCATTGCCAGCCCTCCCGTGTACAGTAATGCTATATAATGAATAGATAACTCATTGCCAGCCCTCCCGTGTACAGTAATGCTATATAATAAATAGATAATTTATTGCCAGCCCTCCCGTTTACAGTAATGCTATATAATAAATAGATAATCCATTGCCAGCCCTCCTCAGTACATTAATGCCATGATAAATAGATAATCCATTGCCAGCCCTCCCATGTACAGTAATGCTATATAATAAATAGATAATCCATTGCCAGCCCTCCCATGTACAGTAACGCTATATAATAAATAGATAATCCATTGCCAGCCCTCCCGTGTACAGTAATGCTATATAATAAATAGATAATCCATTGCCAGCCCTCCCATGTACAGTAATGCTATTTTACCCATGTACAGTAATGCCATGATAAATAGATAACCCATTGCCAGCCCTCCCATGTACAGTAATGCTATGATATGCTTTTCATAGCACTGAGACCGCTCTGTTGAGGGTACAGAATGATATTTTGCAGGACCTGGATGATAGGAAGTCATTTATCCTGTTATTACTTGACCTCTCGGCTGCCTTTGATACCATTGACCACCAAATCCTATTTGATAGACTGGAGACTAGATGCAATGTAACTGGTAATGCCCTCTCTTGGATTCAGTCATATCTAGGTAACAGGCAACAATGTGTGAAGGTGGGGACTCATAGGTCCTGCCTTAAGTCCATAAAATATGGAGTCCCCCAGGGCTCAGTCCTAGGTCCCATATTGTTCACCATCTATATGTCACCCCTAGCGGACATATTGGCCAAATACGGTCTGGGCTATCATATTTATGCAGATGATACCCAGATTTATATCCCTGTGGATCACACTTCCCCCCACCAGGCAGACATTAACAGACATAAACTGGAGGAATGTGTAAACGAGGTCAGGAACTTCCTTATATCAAACAAAATGAAAATAAATGATGGGAAGACAGAGATGCTCATATGTACTGACAGATACAATACTGCCACTTGCAGCAGAAATCCAAACACAATCAGGGTTGGATACTCTGATATCACTCCTAGTAAGTCAGTAGTTAACCTTGGCATAACCTTTGATCCAAATATGGACATGAAGGCCCAGATCAGGAAAATGTGCAAGAAGGGCTACTACCATATAAGGAACCTGTCTGCAATTAGACACTGTCTAGACGAGAAAACAGCTGTGACACTTACCCATGCCTTTGTTACCTCTACCCTGGACTACGGTAATGGTCTTCTTGCTGGTCTTCCTAAATCTGACACCATAAAATTACAATACCTCCAAAATGCGGCAGCACGTGTCGTAGGAAAAATCAAGAAATTCGATCATATCTCAGGAAAATTACGGGAACTGCACTGGCTCCCGGTCCATGCAAGAATTGATTTTAAAATCCTTCTTTTGACCTGGAAGGCACTGAATGGTAAGGCGCCGCCTTACTTGCGTGACTTACTCCTAGTCAAACAAGGTGAGCGGGATCTAAGATCGAATGATGGCACATACCTACAAGTTCCTAAGACACGACTGAGGACAGTGGGGGACAGGGCCTTTTCATCTGTAGGTCCTAGACTTTGGAACTCCCTGCCTAGTAATCTTAGGACTAGTACCTCAGTCACCTCGTTTAAGAGAGGACTGAAGACCCATCTCTTCAGGATGCACATCCTGAACACAGCGCTATGAACAGACTTGTCTGGTATCAGCGCTATACAAATCTTATTATTATTATTATTATTTATTATGATAAATAGATAATCCATTGCCAGCCCTCCCATGTACAGTAATACTATATAATAAATAGATAATTCATTGCCAGCCCTCCCATGTACAGTAATTCTATATAATAAATAGATAATCCATTGCCTGCCCTCCCATGTACAGTAATGAAATGATAAATAGATAATCCATTTCCAGCCCTCCCATGTACAGTAATGCTATGATAAATAGATAATCCATTGCCAGCCTTCCCATGTACAGTAATGCTATATAATAAATAGATAATCCATTGCCAGCCCTCCCATGTACAGTAATACTATATAATAAATAGATAATTCATTGCCAGCCCACCTCTGTACAATAATGCTATATATAATAAATAAATAATTCATTGCCAGCCCACCACAGTTATGTTATAATAGATAGATAATTCATTTCTCCCACCAAGCAAATAAGATTATCTAACCTAAAAGCCAATGTTTTCTTTATCACCATGGAGGAACTGCGATAAAACTTTACCCCAGTGTAAATGATTCAGTGTAAAAGGTTTTTTGTCATATGTACAAAATAAACACATTTTTACACAAATCAGGAAATTATACATATGCAGAATAAATGTTTTTTTTTTTAAAGCTTGTATAGAGCATTTCATGCAAACTTCATGCTAATTTCATGATGCCTCATATTCTAACAAGAATTATTTAAAATCGATAGCTACAGTAACTATAACACAGATATATCTTAATCTATGTCAATTATTCCCCAATATGTTGCACATTGGGTTATGGTTATATATGACCACACTGAATTAAATACCGGGTAAACAAAATGATAAAATTAATTAACGACATTAAGACCTACCTGGTACATGACGCACAAGACCAGGAACAGGATAGCGTTGGTCTTCATGATGCAGAGATTTCAATCAAACAATAATAACTTCAATGATAAGGCTCTCTTTTTATACACAACATCGGCCAAGAACAAGGAAGTTCTTCCACATTTCAGAATTAAATTGTTATTGTTTAAATGTAATAAAATCATTGTATAAAGAGCCATATAAAATGACTGATAACCAGCATACTACTGTTTATTATCCCATAAATGTATAAATAAGTAGAAAAAATGTCAACCTCAAAACACATAGCACTTGAAATGCAAATAACAAAAAAAGTTAATTCAATTTGAGATTTCTCAACAATTAACATCAAGCATTGCCAGACACGTTTGGGACATAACGTTTGAAAGTTTAATGAATTTTATGCATTTGATATTATGTTTGATGTATTTGAATGAACATCAGTTTTTTTCTTTCTAAATGTTGGTGTACAATTCTAACCTTTAAGATGAATAAACATTGTGTCAGTAGGTTTTATAACTTGATGGCAGAGCATAATCCAAAGAGAATAAAAGAGTTGATAATAGTACTTGACCTGGTTATTTTGGAGATGCCAGCATCAAGGAAGTACTTGTATTGCGTTGTAAATTACTATAAGTAGCACATTGCATGATCCTTCAAACAGAATAGATCATCTTAGTGACAAGCTAGACGGGATATTTAAAATGAAGTTAAAGACAAGAAATAAACAACAAGCTGAGAATCCATCAAACATGCGATTCATGTTTTATCAACAGTTTTACATTTATCTAGTTTGAATATTGATAGATAAGAATAATAGACAATAAATAGACAAAATGGACAGGCATTTATAGACATTTCCTAAACAAAATGTATGTAAATGACTTATATGTCAACTGGATGTAAGCTGGAATGTGAGTGAGAACTTTTTATTGGATGTCTGTGCCTCATTATTGATTATCGTGCCATATGAAGAACTTATATCAGTGACCAACCTGGACTAGTAATTGTGCTCATTTGATGTGAATAAACTGGAATTGGAGCAGGTCTTTGTGACGTTTCACTTGGGTGGTTTCATCCATTGTGGCTTGACTGTGGATTGAAGTGCAGGACTAGGTGTGTGTGTGAAGTGCACGTGCACCACATGTAAACAAATATGGCCGGTCTTACCGGTAATGCATGTGGTTACAAGACTACGAAAGGAGTCTGTCTGTCTGTCTGTTTGTTTGGGGGTTTGGGGGTTTTACATCATTTTCAACATTGTTTTCTCCATTTCGAGATGGGTCCTGTTTATAGCAGATATAGTGCTGCCTCACTGAATTGTCATGTTGCAGGTCCTTGACATGATAACCCACCTGGCCACAGATTTACAAGGAAAATGGATTAACCTTTTACGCACGGGCCTGAGCTCATGTGTGAAATTGTATAATGAATTTATTCTCGGCACAACCGGGGATCAAACCCACAACGTTTGGGTCACCACAGAGGAACTGGTGCTAAGCTGGCGCTCTCATCAACTGCGCCACAGCCGTGGCCTCTTCATCACTAGATATGGCAGACATATAGTCTGGCATCTTTGATCTCCTGCCTTTACCATTTTCATAAATAAATATAGTTTATTTTCATGTTTGTCTTGAAATATTGAACTTAGTAACATAAAATAATGCTTAAATGCTTTTTGGTTCATTAAGTTAAATTTTTTGAATACATTTTAGAATCTAAAATTTCAATCAGAATATAAATAATTTTAATAGAAAAAAAGTTCTAAATTTTACAATGAAGGTACTTTATCTGTCCCGTTTTTCTCTACACTTATTCAATCATTTTTTTGTCTTTGTGTATGATCGAAATGACCACAATGCCTACTATACTATTTGTAAAATATGTACCAGCCTCTGATGATCCTGATCAGCAGATGTGTACCAGTTACCACTTTACCAGACTAATTTGTACAAATGACATTCAAAATATTTAGAAAAGTCAAATGCCAGTGTCTCATCAAATGATATACAAGGCACAGTATTTGCAGAATTCATTACATACATTAAGGAAACTAGTCAAGAAGACAATCCCATATTCAAACTGGTAGACTGGTAGAGTTATATGAGGATAGGTTGAAAATGCAAGGTCTGACTGATGATAAGGTCCATAAGACAAAACTTAAGAGTAAAATTCTGGCTCATATTCTAGATCTATCATGTCACACCATCAGTTACAGCCAGAGTTAATCCATACATTTTATGTATGAAAAGGATGTTGCAAAACTTGTAGAAAATGCTGGAAAGGATTATGATATGGATGCTTTACAGATTGCAAAAGCTGCTTCAATTGTAAGGCGGGACATGTTTGAAACCCAGGAAACATTCACAGGTTCTTTTTCCCCAGATTGTCAGAGAATGGTCCCTGTATCATTGAAAGCTTTAGTTGACATGGTTATACAGGGCCCAAGCATAACAAATAAAACTAATTCCATCACTTCTGACCAGGATTCTTCCACAATAACACAAATGTTTATTTTGAACAGCATTAAGTAAGCAGTAAGTCAAAGCCATTGACATCAAGACATAGTGCAAAACAAGAAACTCCCCTCCCCCTGTATGTTGGGCTAAATATCCATACATTGACAAGGAGCAGAGAGTTGGTGGAAATCATGTTTCAGCTTGGAATGAGTGTGTTATATGATCATGTCTTGCAATTTATTATCGATATGGCCAATGGTGTATGCAAACAGTTTGAGGCACAGCAAGTTGTTTGTTCTGCCAACGTAAATCGCAAACTATTTACTGTGGGGTCATTGACAATGTTGATCATAACCCAAGCTCACATGACTTATTGGCCGCGTTCTTCGCCAGCTTGCACATATCACCATTTGTCAAAGGCACAAACCTATTTAGCCCTAAGGTAGAGAGAGAGTGTCATTGTTCATAGTGCCATCTTTTGGAGGATTTGCACAAACTGGTGTGTCATCCATGTTCTCACATATTTTTTCCATTTTTTCAAGACAAAAAGTCCTTGAACATCACTGCCTGAGAAAACTCACTCTCTGACTGGGGCATTGGTGTATTCCTGTCTCATATTTAATTTATATTTTAATATAAGACAAAACCGAGATCTATTTGACAAAACTGCTGAGATCTTAACCCATGCCTTTGTTACATCCATTCTGGATTATGGAAAGGTCTCCTTGCTGGTCTCCCACACTTTGACATTAAGAAACTGCAATACATGCAGAACTCTGAACCACGTGTAGTGGGGAAGATCAGGAAATTTGATCACCCAACTCAGTGCACTTGCTGAGAAATAAAAACTCTCATAACTTTTTAGAAATTCTATTTTCACGTTTTAATTAAAACTACATCATTATTCACAAGATATATTTGTGGTGTGCAAATATCAACAGCGTCGGTTATCATTCAATTACGTTTTTCAAGTATTAATATATTAATGTTTTTGTTTCATTTTTATATTAATTTATAAATAAGTAGTTTCTATTTACTATAATAAATAATTTAATATTGTCAGTATTTTGGTTTTGCAATGTTTCTGTTCAAATATCACAACATCTGGGACTCAATGAGATTCAATGACTATTCTTTCTTTCTTCCTCATGACATTTTGGATTTTTTAATACTCATTTTTATACAAGTTGTTCATAGTTCTTCACATATTTATTGTCAAATACAGCTGATAAAAATGCTATAAATGTGAAAAATCCAGACGAGACAGCCAAATGAAATGAGTATCCCATGGAGCAGATATATTTCTCAGTGTCTGCTGGAGGGCTATCGCAGGCGGATATACCATACAACACACAGCCGAGAACCAAGCTTAAACCTGCAACGGATCAGCACAATATCAGCATTAATGCTGCATTATCTTCATGACCAGAAATAAAGGATTTTTAAATTTAATTACAAAACTGCATTTCGTAAAATTATACAAATAAGTAATGAAGAGAATACATACAGGAGGATATCATTGACAGGTAGATGTATCTTGTGACAGATCTCAGCTCGTCTTCCTGGTGGATATTAAGGCGGACTATGAATAAAAGGGAAGACATCAGGAGTAGACCAGTGCCCAGTATCTCCAGAGTGTCCACAACTATCAACCACACTGCAAGCAAATATATACTACGGTTTATAACTGGTACAGCCATCAACCACACTGCATGCAAATATATACTACGGTTTGGCACAGTATGTGTCCGACCCTTTGGAGGGGCAAGCACTGTAGATTTCATTGATATGCATTGATATGCTACATAGAGCTCCACACTGCATGCAAATATATACTACGGTTTATAACTGGTAAAGCCATCAACCACACTGCAAGCAAATATATACTATGGTCTATAGCTGGTACAGCCATCAACCACACTGCAAGCAAATATATACTACTGTCTATAACTTGTACAGCCATCAACCACACTGCAAGCAAATATATACTACGGTTTATAGCTGGTACAGCCATCAACCACACTGCAAGCAAATATATTCTATGGTCTATAGCTGGTACAGCCATCAACCACACTGCATGCAAATATATACTACGATTTATAACTGGTACAGCCATCAACCACACTGCAAGCAAATATATACTACTGTCTATAACTTGTACAGCCATCAACCACACTGCAAGCAAATATATACTACGGTTTATAGCTGGTACAGCCATCAACCACACTGCAAGCAAATATATTCTATGGTCTATAGCTGGTACAACCATCAACCACACTGCAAGCAAATATATACTACGATTTATAACTGGTACAGCCATCAACCACACTGCAAGCAAATATATACTACGACTTATAACTGGTACAGCCATCAACCACACTGCAAGCAAATATATACTACGGTTTATAACTGGTACAGCCATCAACCACACTGCAAGCAAATATATACTACGATTTATAACTGGTACAGCCATCAACCACACTGCAAGCAAATATATACTACGGTTTATAACTGGTACAGCCATCAACCACACTGCAAGCAAATATATACTACGGTTTATAACTGGTACAACCATCAACCACACTGCATGCAAATATATACTACGGTCTATACTACAGTTCATAACTGGTACAGCCATCAACCACACTGCAAGCACATATATACTACGTTTTATAACTGGTACAGCCATCAACCACACTGCATGCAAATATATACTACGTTTTATAACTGGTACAGCCATCAACCACACTGCAAACAAATATATACTATGGTCTATAGCTGGTACAGCCATCAACCACACTGCAAGCAAATATATACAACAGGCTATAATGGGTACAACCATCAAGCTGATAGGGGGAGGTTGGTTGATACATGAGAGAAGTGTAATGAAAGGGGGAGGTTGGTTGACACATGAGGGTGGTGTAATCATAGGGGGAGGGTGGTTGACACATTAGGGTGGTGTAATGATAGGGGAGGTTGGTTGACACATGAGGGTAATGTAATGATAGGGGGAGGTTGGTTGACAGACGAGGGTAGTGTAATGATAGGGGAGGTTGATTGACACATGAGGGTAATGTAATGATAGGGGGAGGTTGGTTGACAGACGAGGGTAGTGTAATGATAGGGGAAGTTGATTGACACATGAGAGTAGTGTAATGATATGTAGTCAGGTTGCCAGATAGCTATACCCTGCACGGAAAGTAAAAGTTTTTTTCTCATTGGATTCTGATTCATTGAGACCTCAATAATGAATATCTGGCGGATAACAAGAGAATATACCCTGCACGGAAAGTAAAAGTTTTTACTGGGTGAGGTTTGCCACTGAAAAATCTTGTGTAGCAATCTTGATGATATCGAGCATGGTCAGCTGCTTTGACTGTGAGACCAGCCAGGCGTTGAAGTACATCTATGGCCCACTTGTCTGCCCTTTCCTGGCATTTTGCTTTGATCCTGCCCTCTATAGCACCAGACTTTTCTCCTCCAACATTTTGTTTCTTCTCATCTGTTTCCCTTACTAGATAAGTAGGTATCCAACTCTTCAGATATTTCGGGTCTCTAATGTAATGATAACAAGAGAATATCCTTGGGCATTCCGAGAAATCCAAGATGGCTGCCAAAATTGCTGCGGTACTCCGAAAAAGCTAACTTTTGAACCAATTGGCCTAGAATCACAAATGATACCTCTTTTCCAACTAATTTTGGGAAGACAAATCCATTGGTATGGTTATTATCGTAATTGGAGGTCAGGAACAGGGTCAAAGGTCAGGTTCAAAGTAATTTTAGGTCGATTACACCAAAGAAAACTGCATTTTTGGATGAAACATGTACAATATTCACTCTAATTAGCACCCTGGACACTTAGCCATTTGACAGTATTTGTGCTAGACTTATAGGGCCCTTTTCATGATTATGTGAGATTTAAAATTTTGCTTTTATCACTTTTAGTTGTGAAGATATAAATATTTGGAAAATTTATATTGAAATTGAGATTTTTTCCCCTGCCGAATGTTAACTTAAGTTCAAATGCAAATCTCTCAATAAGGAAAATTTATAGAAGCTAGCTTTAATTTCTCAGATACTTAGCAGATCAAGGCCTTTTAAATGTATATCATAGGCCAACTGTGTTTTACCAACACCTGCCAGCAATGCTAAGGAATGGATTTTATTTGTGACTGGGTTTCTATCTATTTTACTTGAACAAGAGCAAAATCCTATTTCCCACCCACACTTTGTTCCTTTCTTCTACACTAACCCAATTCTTTTTCTATGCATAGAATCTAATATTAAATGGTACTTTCACTTTATGTTTCAGATTTGCATGGAATGTGGTTGTGGTGCTGATAACAAAGCATAGAGTAGTATAGACAATTAGTGCTTTATTGGTGGTGGTGCAAAATAGTTATTGAAATATAAGAAATGTGCATTTTCAAGTTCTGTTATGACTGTTCAGACACTGAGAGACCCCAAGTGAGCCAGAGTGACAGTAGTAGATTGACAAATATCATTGAAGCCACTAAAATACAGGGTGATGATCTACATTTAGAACTTGGCACAAGACTGAAAGATCATCATGCCAAATACCATAGGTCATGTGTATCAAAATATCTTATAAAGGCAAAGCGTTTGTCAGAGAAGCAGAAAAGAGCTGCAACAGATCCTTCTCTCACAATGTTTCTACTGTGGTGGTGTATGTGATGTTGATAGAGACCCGAAATATCTGAAGAGTTGGATACCTACTTATCTATTAAGGGAAACAGATGAGAAGAAACAAAATGTTGGAGGAGAAAAGTCTGGTGCTATAGAGGGCAGGATCAAAGCAAAATGCCAGGAAAGGGCAGACAAGTGGGCAATAGATGTACTTCAACGCCTGGCTGGTCTCACAGTCAAAGCAGCTGACCACGCTCGATATCATCAAGATTGCTACACAAGATTTTTCAATGGCAAACCTCACCCAGGTGTTACAAACAAAGAGCAATCAAATGGCCCCTAATTAGTTGGAAAAGAGGTATCATTTGTGATTCTAGGCCAATTGGTTCAAAAGTTAGCTTTTTCGGAGTACCGCAGCGATTTTGGCAGCCATCTTGGATTTCTCAGAATGCCCAAGGATATTCTCTTGTTATCCGCCAGATATTCATAATAGAGGTCCCAATCTAATAGAATCCAGCAAGAAAAAAACTTCGGTGCAGGGTTAGGCCCTGAAATCAACTTTGGCAACCTGACTTATGGTGAGGTTGGTTGACACATGAGGGTGGTGTAATGATAGGGGGAGGTTGGTTGACACATGAGGGAAGTGTAATGATAGGGGAGGTTGGTTGACACATGAGCGCAGTGTAATGATAGGGGAGGTTGGTTGACACATGATGGTGGTGTAACGATATGGTGAGGTTGGTTGACACATGAGGGAAGTGTAATGATAGGGGAGGTTGGTTGACACATGAGCGCAGTGTAATGATAGGGGAGGTTGGTTGACACATGATGGTGGTGTAATGATATGGTGAGGTTGGTTGACACATGAGGGAAGTGTAATGATAGGAAGGTTGGTTGACACATGAGGGAAGTGTAATGATAGGGGAGGTTGGTTGGCACATGAGAGTAGTGTAATGATATGGTGAGGTTGGTTGACACATGAGGGTGGTGTAATGATAGGGGGATGTTGGTTGACACATGAGGGTGGTGTAATGATAGGGGGAGATTGATTGACACACAAGGGTGGTGTAACAATATGGTGACACATGAGGGCAGTGTAATGATAGGAAGGTTGGTTTACACATGAGGGTAGTGTAATGATAGGGGGAGGTTGGTTGACACATGAGGGTAGTGGTAGTGATAGGGGGAGATTGGTTGACACATGAGGGTAGTGTAATGACAGGGGAGGTTGGTTGACACATGATGGTAATGTGGTGATAGGGGGAGGTTGGTTGACACATGAGGGTAGTGTGGTGATAGGGGAAGGTTGGTTGACACATGAGGGTAGTGTAATGATAGGGGGAGGTTGGTTGACACATGAGGGTGGTGTAATGATATGGTGAGGTTGGTTGACACATGAGGGTAGTGTAATGATATGGTGAGGTTGGTTGACACGTGAGGGTAGTGTAATGATAGGGGGAGATTGGTTGACACATGAGGGTAGTGTAATGATAGGGGGAGGATGGTTGACACATGAGGGTAGTGTAATGATAGGGGGAAGTTGGTTGACACATGAGGGTTGTGTAATGATAGGGGGAGGTTGGTTGACACATGAGGGTAGTGTAATGATAGGGGGAGGATGGTTGACACATGAGGGTAGTGTGGTGATAGGGGAAGGTTGGTTGACACATGAGGGTGGTGTAATGATAGGGGGAGGTTGGTTGACACATGAGGGTGGTGTAATGATAACAGGAAGTTTGTTAACAGAAGGGTACATGTTAATAGGGTACATATTTATCTTGGTAAGAAGGAGTTTTTCGATTTCTAAGATCTTGTCAGTTTACTCCCACATTGTTTTGACCTTTTCTGAGCTTTATTAATTTTACATCATCCCTATATCTTTAGATATTTTGTAGTTAGTTCCTTGAACTCCAATTTTAGAATAATCAGATCTGTTTGCATTGACTGACGTCGAGTTTTGGCCGTAACATTCTGTGGGGAAAGATGCCAAACATGTCAAGCTTTGTTGCTTTCTATGAATAGATTGTGACCCGTTCTCCTGCAAAAGGAAATTGTCGGATTGTGAGAATAGCCTAAGTTTACGTCTAAAAGAGAATGCAGTACTTGGTCACATTTTGTAGAAGTAAATATAACGAATCTTCAAATAATTTGTAAAGAGTCGGTCCCACTCTACCCATATTCTTCACAGATGTGTTCAGCTTTGGCAGTTACCATGCCTTGGTAACCCTTTTTATGTTGAGAGGGGCCATACACTTCCATGAGAGGGAGATTGCTCAATACACAGCACAGCTTTTTCTGTAAATTAGTAAGGTATGTCTTTATCTAATATATGCATATATTCAATATTTATCTTTAAGTAGGTTACAATAATTACTCACAAGGGGGCGTCTTGTCAAAAGCAGAACATCCGGTGCTTCCACAGGAATCCCATAGTCCGTCCGAGGTGACATTTACTGTACCACCTAATTGTACAAACTTGTGACTCCAAGAAGAGGATGGCAAGGCTATCGCTATGAATAGCATTGCCAGGAGGCTGGTGAACGCCAGGGAGATGAGCACAAACTGTACCCTGGTGATCATCGTATAGTTCCTTGACACGGCGGTATATCTTGGACTGCTATGTAAGTGTCTTGAGGGCAGTAGGTGTATGCTCTGATTGTCCCTACCACATGCTCACCACGCCAGATACATCAGGCATTGACACACCTTTTATTGTACAAATCAACCAAAATGAAAAGAAACTTGGAAATGTTGAATATACAATGCTTTTTGACTTGGACAGGTCAGACTTACTGGCACGACATAGGTACATCTGGCACAGGTATAGTGAGAAGACACGGTATGACAAACATGGTAAATATCATGCACATGACAGGAATGGACGAGTCTATTATTTATTGCAAGGGGGCACGGAAATTGGTGATTGGGAGACCTTGAACATATCCCAAAATGATAACTTTGTTAGGAAAAGTGTATTCCCAGTCATAGCACTGAAGCTCTGGAACGCATTTCCTAATGATATTATGAGTAGTGCCTTATAATTATATGTCTGTCTATTTATTTATCTATCTATCTTTTGAATGAAACTATATTAAATGATTCGTTCTATCATATAAATATAGCAAGTATTTCATCGTGATCATTCCATTTGTTATTATTAAAATAGTATTATCCCAATATTTCATGTAGATATATGTCATCATTGGCCGTATATGTCCGTAACATCATACACAAAATTGTATTCAATTGTATCTCAAGGGATGCTTATCCTCAATCTAGAATGTGTGTACCTATAATGTACCTATAATCTGTGCATAATGACAGCTCCTTCAATGAACTGCAGTGGGGGTCAATTGGAACAGCCTCTGTGTTTCTCTAGCCAATCACAAATCAGTATTGCTGTACTTTATATCACGTAATGTATGGTTTATAGATGACCTCACTGCAGACATGAAATAAGACATGCCCATTATGTAACCTGGAGGCTTGCAATTCAAGGTGTAGATTTCTATAATTTCTAGAGAAAATCTATAACATTGAATGAAAGACTGAAACTATACGGAAGTTCTACGTCACCCACATGATTGCTTGATTCATCGTAGTAATTCTTGTTTGATTTAGCTATGAATTAAAGACAACAAATACACCCAAAACCAATTTTTGAAGACTTGATAATAGCAAGTTGTCATCAATAAAAAGATCTGTGCTCACCTGACAATACAGATTAGTGTTATATATTTCAATTTTGATACTGCCTGTGGTGATTATTTTGTTATCCAACCAGTATATGATGGTGAAAATTGAAATCAAGGTCATTCATTTAATTCAAAAGCTTTGTATATTCAGTATTGAAAAGAATGATTTTGAAATGTGGAGAAAATGAAATCGATTATACCATGTGATAGGCAATACATTCATGCACTGATATCCATATATTGAACCTCAGAATATGTGCTCAATTCAGTTTCAGTGCTTTGTGAGTCCATATTGTAAAACAGATAAGGTATGGCCACTCGTTAATTACTTGTATACTGCGTAATGATCATGTGACCATACCTTATCCGATACGTGTGTGGATGGGTGCGGGCCTATGGTGGACACATGATTTGTAGACACAGTCACAGGTAGTTGGCAATTGTTATCTGAATCAGCAGCTGACCTTGCTATGCAATGAGCTTATGGAGATTCTCATGTCGGTAGATCAATATGAATAGGTTGGTTATAACACAGAATTGTGGATTTCCTCCCATATCATGCCTCCATAGAAGAGCACTTACCACAAAGTTTCAACTCTATAAAATCCTTTATTTTGAAATATATTGCCAGTTATATACAGGTACAAAGTGTCTACAAATATGTAAACAAAAAGAAAACTGCAAAAGACCTCTTTGCACATTTTGTAGATGTTGCAGTTGATAAAACATGGTTTATTCCATGCAAGGATGACATTGAAGTGATGTGAGATGAATAAGGAATATGTCCAGTGTAATGAAATATTTTTGAGTGATATATTAGGAAGCATGTGTCTCTTTGGTCAAAATATATCCATTTAATTTCACTTGTGGCACGATTGTTCACTCAAAACTCCACATCTGAGCACAAGCATGGACTGCACTCATGCACCATGTTATGACAATTTAGCAATCCTGACCACACAGCTGTAAACATCACTGGGTCTAATATACAGTCCGCCAGATCATGCTATTATACCAAAACAATAATATTTCACATTTTTGTTGTGCAGTCACTCTGTTATGATGCACTGGTTGCCATCTTGAAAGTGAAGTCAACATTGACAGGTCACGTGTCACCTACCTGTGACAGTGAGAACTTGGAGCAATCTTCAGTAACATTAGTCACGCTTGCCTTTGGTCACAAGAATTGACCTTCTACCGACTTACATACATGCACATGCTATTATTGTCAATGCTGAACATCGCATGTAGTTAATGTCATTGGTGTCGTATCGGGCGTGAACAACGTTGTTTGAGGATGTCTCCTCTTTGCCAATTCGAGGTAAATGGTCGGATATTGGCCACTTAGCATGGGACAGATTTCAGCATTGAATGTGTGAGGCCGCTCAGGCTTTGGCGGTTCATTGACCTAAGTAATTGTCTCAACGTCCAAACGCACTGGTCTGAATATAAAATATGTTATTCGTAAGTCAATTGAGTTAATTTATGAGTCCATGGCATGACTCAGTGTATTGGATCAGGCATGGTCACATGGTCGTGGTGGTCCTGGGTCCGTTTTTTAAATGACCACCAAGTCTCGAAAAGATGGATATAATCCACCATCAGAGGCCCAGGTCGTTAAATTAAATAAGAATAATAAGAAAAAGTAACCATTTCATGTTCATCATTAACTCAATCAATATTTCCATAGTAAATTATGGCTATTAGTAACTAATACTGTGGAGCTGCAGAGGGCTTGAAGCTAAACAACCAGAATTGGATCTATTGGTCTTAAAATATAATGCTTCTGTTATCTGCTTGCAGGAGACCAAAGATAGATTTCACATATGAGCTGAGGCCCGTGCCTAAAGAGTTATCCTGTTGTCCTTGTAAATCTGTGACTGGGTGGGTTGTCATGTCAAGGACCGGCGACATGATGATAAGGCAGCACTATATCTGTTACAAATAGGTCTCGTCATGAAATGACCCAAACAAACAAACCAAAGATAAAAATAAATACACGACATCCAAGGATATTATAAAATTGGTACAATTAATGCCATGGAGAGCGTGCATGATGGAGTTACAATATTTGTCAGGAATTCAAAGTGAAATAATTCTAAATTCAAATTTACAGACTGTTGCTGTGACAATAACACTTCACACTACATTACTATTTGTTCATTATATTTGCCACCAACCCTATAAATGCATCTGAACTAAATGATTTGAACCTCCAGTTACTTAAACCCTGTATAGTTGTTGGTGAATTTAATGCTCACAATTATTGATGGGGTGGAGGGGACAACACAGATGTAAAGGGACATTTAATTGGGGACGTTTTGAATAGGAATACTAGTAATCTATGCCTTTTAATACCAACCTATCTCCATCCTGCTACAGATTATTTGACATCTATTGATATCACCATGTGCTCTCCAAGTTTATATTTAGATTTTTCATGGGC
Organism: Amphiduros pacificus; assembly: GCA_949316495.1. NCBI lineage: Eukaryota > Metazoa > Annelida > Polychaeta > Phyllodocida > Hesionidae > Amphiduros > Amphiduros pacificus. Next base: position 32,121,680 of record OX439003.1, read on the forward strand.
AGTGCAGGAGGATCAATGGGGCAGTGACCTTTGGCCCATTGTTCCATTTGGGGAAATACCTGCTATGAGATCACTCCTGAACTATTTGAAGATGCAGATGACCCTATGAAACTATTTACAGGTGAACTGTGTGATGTTGCCGATGGCTGTATTCCCAAGTCAAAGCCCGACTTCTTTATACATAAATAAATATAATGAGATAAAGTTAGTTTATAAAAGTTTCCCACGTATCTAAACTGATGGCTCTCAAATGATCAGCCTGAGGGTGTTTCCTGTCTAACCCATTTGACAGTGACACACATCATGCTTGCCTGTATTGAATTTGATGATATCAGACATCGATATTTTGAGGTTGAAAGTTTAAAAGAATTATTCGACACAGTATAACATATAACAAGTTCTTTACTTCTCACAAAAGACATCAAAATCACATCAAAATCATTTCAAAATTTAACAAATGTCGTTACAGTTGATAGTATTCCAGTGTGTTAAATATGGTGCTGTAAATTCTATTGTATATTTTTTAACGTTTTTAAGGTTATATTTGTGCCCCCAAGTCTGGATTAGTCCTCGTTATGCAATCTTAAACTAGGGCACCATCCTGTGCTAAAATTACGCAAAAATCTCGTTAAAAATCAATTTCAGATGATCATATACTTATATATGTAACTGATGAGCATTTAATTTTCTTTAACATTTGTGTGTGATAGTTGATATATAAAGATTAAAGAGCGCAACTTTTTCAGTCAAGTACCACTCAGATTGGTTGCAATTTAGTGCCATGATGTGTTGCGAGCGCCCAGAATGACGTCATTTAGCGCCCAGATCAGATGGGCGTCCAGAATGACGCGATTTGACCAGACTGGTTCAGATTTACTGCACAGATTGGTGCAGAGCTCTCCCACCCCTGATACTCTAATGACGTCATTTTACCCTTCAGTGCCTCTATGATAACACTCCACATACAAATGACGCCAAGAGAGGAGTGTGCTTTCATGAGGGAGCTATGCATTTGGGTATTATTCAAATAGATTTAACAGGCATTCGTGGGGATATTTCAATCGAAAAAGTTAATAGACATGAAAGACAAATAAAATTGTCACCTGTATGTAGATGGGTGGAATAATGTTGGGCTGGCATTAAATGACAGCTTAGCATCTACTTATGACACAGCGTTCACCATGATTTAGGATCTCTTATATGTGATAATAATAATAATAATAAAAAAATTTGTATAGCGCTGATACCAGACAAGTCTGTTCATAGCGCTGAGCTCAGGACATGCATCCTAAAGAGATGAGTTTTCAGCCTCTTCTTAAACAAGGAGACTGAAGTACTTGTCCTGATATCAGTAGGTAAGGAATTCCATAGTCGTGGATCAACAGATGAGAAGGCCCTGTTACCTACTGTCCTTAGCCTGGTAGTTGGTACTTGTAAGTGGGTGCCGTCATTGGATCTTAGACAGCGTTCACCTTCCTTAATCAGGAATAGATCCCGTAAGTAAGGCGGAGCCTTACCATTTAGGGCTTTCCAGGTTAATAGAAGAATTTTAAAATCAATTCTCGCGTGAACAGGAAGCCAGTGCAATTCCTGCAATTTTCCTGAAATGTGATCGAATTTCCTGATTTTTCCTACTACCCGTGCTGCAGAGTTTTGGAGGTATTGCAGTTTCCTGATGTCGGTTTTAGGAAGACCTGCCAGAAGACCATTACCGTAGTCCAGGGTCGATGTAACAAAGGCATGTGTAAGTGTAACCGCGGTCTTCTCGTCTAGACAGTGTCTGATAGCCGCCAGGTTCCTAATGTGATAATAGCCCTTCTGACACATTTTCTTGATCTGGGCCTTCATGTCCATGCTGGAGTCAAATGTGATGCCAAGGTCAACCACTGATTGACTAGGAGCAATATCAGAGCCACCCACTCTTATTGTGGTTGGGGTACTGCCATGGTTGGTAGTATTGTACCTGTCAGTACATATGAGCATCTCAGTTTTTCCATCATTTATCTTCATCTTGTTTGATATGAGGAAGTTTCTGACCTCACAGACACACTCCTCTAGTTTGTGTCTGCTCATATCCATATGTTGGGGGGAGGTGTGATCTACCGGGATGTAGATCTGAGTATCATCTGCATAAATATGATAGCTCAGACCATATTTGGCAAGGATATCAGATAGGGGTGTCATGTAAATGGTGAACAGTATTGGACCCAGGACTGAACCTTGGGGTACCCCATATTTTAGGGACTTGAGACGGGATCTATGGATCCCCACTTTCACACATTGCTTCCTGTTCATTAGGTATGACCGAATCCAGGAAAGTGCCTGACCTTTGACATTGCATCTTTCCCTCAGTCTATCCAAAAGGATTTGATGGTCAATAGTGTCAAAAGCAGCGGAAAGGTCCAGCAACAGCAAGATAACTGACTTTCTATTGTCCAGAGCACCCAAGATATCATTTTGCACTTTTAACAAAGCAGTTTCAGTGCTGTGATACTCCTTGTAGGCTGATTGAAACTTGTCAGTAAGGCCATTCTTTACAAGATGGGGGACTAGTTGGTCTGCAACGGCCCTCTCAGTTAGTTTAGAGATAAATGTTAGGTTGGAAACAGGCCTATAATTTTTCTCAACCAGTTCTAGACCAAGTTTCTTCAACAGGGGTGTTATGATGGCTATCTTCATATTTTCTGATACTGCTGATTCCATCAATGATTTATTTATGATGGAAGTAACTATTGGTAGGAGGTCATCTAAGAGGTCAAGTAAGAGCCAGGTTGGAATTGGATCCAGCTCACATGATTTCTTTGCAGACCTTTTGACCAATTTTCGTACGTCATCAATGGTCAAGGGTGTGAACCTTTCCAGACGTGTGGTACTATTGTTCGCTGAGTCAGCTGGCGGCATAGTTTGGGAGGATGGAGCCCTATCAATGTCCAGGCGAATTCTCTCTATTTTTTCAAGAAAGAATGTGTTAAACTTCTCAGCTTGAGTGATCTCACAGTCAGATTGGGGCATAGGTGTGTCCTTTTTCTTGTGCATGACTGTGTCAATGACTCTAAAGAGCTTTTTAGGGTCATGTTTGTTTTCTTCGACCAGTTTGGAAAAATATGTTGATTGAGCAGATTTAAGCATTGAGTTGTATTTGTTCCTCTGAGAGTTATACAGCTCTTTGTCAATATGAGAGCCAGTCTTGCTCATTCTTCTCTCAAGCCTCCTCTTGAGAGATCTTTCCAGCTTTAATTGGTCACTCATCCAGGGAACAGGTTTACGCTGAGTGACTTTGGCAAATTTGGTGGGAGCATGTTTATCCATGAGTGATGTGAGCTCCTTGTCATAGTAATCCACCATCTCGCTCAATGAGGAATGTTCCCAGGTTTCAGTTGCAACTGTTAGGGATTTGATGTCATTCCTCAGGGATTGAAGATCTAGTCCCTTATAGTTCCTATACCTTATCAGTTTTTTGGGGGGTTTGGGGGGTGAAATACCCAGATATAGTTTAATCATCTTGTGATCAGATATATACTCATCCACTAGATGGCTCTTGAGAAACTTGTTCCCTTTGAAAGTGATGATTAGATCAAGGGTATTCCCTAACTTATGGGTCGGTTCCTGTACCCATTGATTCATGTCAAAGGTCGATAGAATGTCATTGAACTTTATGACATCAGGTTTATTTGGTTTATTGACATGAAAGTTGTAGTCACCAAGGAAGATGACTTCATGACTGAATGACCCATAGTGTGCTACGAGTTGAGTGAACTCATCATAGAACTCAGAGTAGGTATACCTATTCTTGTCTGATGGTTCAGGTCTATATATGGTGACAAAGGTGAACTTCTTCCCTTTGATTAGAAGAGATGCTTCTAGGAGCTCCATTGTTGTCACCACTGGTTGGTTAAACCTGTCAGTTTTAAAGGGAAGCTCAGCACGATGAAGTAGACCCAGGCCTCCTCCCGAGCGTCCCTTGCGAGGGAGAGAGTGAAATTTTAGGGAACCATCCTCCAGTTCCATTTTCACTTTTTCATTATTTGAGTCTTGTAGCCATGTTTCAGTTACAAAAAGAGCATCTAGGTTATGTTCTGAGAAGTAATCTTTCACAAGTAGGACCTTGCCGGATATGCTTTGGGCATTGCATGAACCAATCAAGAGTCGGTTTCTAGTTTTGTCATTGGTTTTTTGCATAGTGGCGACCCCAATAGTCGTGTTGTTAGATGGCATGCAGGTTATCAGTGTAGGAGCAGCTCTTCGTCTATTTTCTCCTATATTATAGGAGGCATTTTTTCTATTGGTTGTGGTTAGGTTAGCATGTTCAGTAGTTAATATGGACTCTGGTTTCATGCCAGAGTGGTCAGGGTATTGGTGGGGTGAAGTCTTAATGTATATGTAATGAGCCAGAATGGAAGTTAATCCAAATTGAATGGTCTTAATAGTGCTGTGATCTGATGGCACACCACTGACATCTAGTGGTGATTTCTGCAGGTACTCGCCAGAGCCACCTGTTGGAATTTTATCTGCACAGATGACAGAAATTTTGTTTTTAAGTGGGGTTGTAATATACAATAGAGATAGCATATTATTCATTTCACAGAGATAGACATTCATAGACATATTTTTGGGTGATAATTTTATTAAGTCAGATACTTTAAAGAATGTCAGATCAATATCAGAGAATGTCAGATCAATATCAGAGATTGAGACGTTATTGTTTAATTTTAACGTGTGATTCTCACATAGTAAGAAATGTTTAGTTTCATATTTGGGGTGGGATTGCTTGCAATTGGTCAGAGATTTTATTTGATCATAATCATACATCACATCATTTATACAACAATAATCTCATACACAAGAACAAATACATATGAAACTGTTCAATCTAGTGTCAACACGAAATCTTTCACTAGGTGGCTCTGGCCAGTCCCATCAATCAAGTCCAAGGCGTTTATTGATTGCAGCCTTTGCACGATCAATGGCATCTTTCGTGCCTCGGATATATGCAAGTTTAGCTGCTTTTCCATCGTTAACGACGTCTTTTAGATTTATTTTGGCGCCAGTGTCCGCCTCCATTTTCTGGATGACCGCCCCATCCTTGCCAATTATCTTGCCCGCTGAACGGATGGGGAGTACCATAACCTCCTCGAGGAGTTTCTTCTTCTTGTCCTTGGCAGACGAGGTAGAAGGACGGTCCAAGACATTCTGGCGAGATCCCGCAAGAGGGACGGCAGACTTCCTGCTGGAAGACACGAGTTTAGCCTTGCGATTGTCCATCTCAGAGAGAGGTTTCAGAAGAGAAAGGTAGGTACGGTGTCCATCATTGCGGGGAGAGTAAGACTATTGATGTTTGATACGATGGAGTTCAGTGTCTCAGCAGAGAAACGATTGTCATCTTCACCACTAGAACCGAAGAATGAGTCAATCTTGATATAAGAGAATCCACTCAGCTGAGAGGACGTCGTTGAGAGGCAGCTCTCGAGAGCGTACCATAGATGCTTTTTTATTCCCATCATCGGAGGAGGAGGAGAGAGACAGACTATCATCGGCGATTTAGACCTAAGAAGAGTGAAGGCCTGTCTATATCGCCGATACACATCACTGCTAGGTACCACTTCATTTAGAAGGGACGAGTCGGGGACGAAAATAATGACGTCCGCTGTAGCAGCACGGCTGCAATCCCGAGCCAGGGTGGCAATATCATCGGCAGTGACTTGTAGAACGCAATCCTCACGTAAGAGGAGATTTGTCAATTCTTCTTGTTGCCCGTTGTTAGGAACAGAGACAAGAACACGCTTCATAGTAGAGGAAGAATCATCAGAATCATGGTCTGCAGGATCATCGGCGGCGTCGATGTCCGTGGACGTTGGGAGAAACTTCTCAAGGACTTCTTCCTTCTCAGCCAGTAAAATCGAGGTCCGTGCAAGCTCAGCCGACATCTCCTGACGAGAGGTCTTTAGTTTTGCGATTTCTTGTGTGAACTTTAGGATGTCGGCCCCCATTTTGGTGTTTAGAGTGTCTTTTTCCTTTGCCTCAGTCATCAGGCGGGCATTAACAGCTCGTAATTCATCGATTTCCTTGTGGAGATCGACATATACATCATCATCGTGGATAGAGATATTATCCCCACTATCATCAACGACCCGGGCCTGCTTGGCGCTACGGGTGCAACCGGAGACATTTAGGTTAGCCATTTTCACAAATACTTTATAAGTAGATAAAACTTGTTCAGGTAATATGTTGTACTGTTGCAAGCAGAGCAGAGAATGACTGTGGATTTGTATTGCGTATGTGGGTGCTTTCTCTGACAGTTGGAGATTATAGTTTAAACTTAATCTTAATGTTTGTGTGCACTGTCTAAAAATAGATATGGCCACGAATAAGTGTAACGTTGTGTCGTGGTGGTTTTGATATTTTGATAAGGACCAAAATAAAATAATATAATTATGCTTTGCTATATGATTCCCCTTTGTTCAAAAGAGCAATAAATGAACAGGATAATAAAGAGCAATAAGAGCAATAAATGAACAGTCCTGACAATGTTGAACCCACCAAGATGGGAAGAATCAATGTACCCGAGTAGAAGTTTGATCTACCAAGGTAGAAGTTTGGGGTGATCTACCGAAGTAGAAGTTTGTGTGATCTACCGAAGTAGAAATAAGGTTGATCTACCGAGGTAGAAAAGTGAATCTACAGAAGTAGCAGAGGTTGTACCCGATCTGTGGCTACAAACAGTAGTGGCAATCTCCGAGCGTAAGCCGGGAGCACCGTGTCCCGTTTGGAGACAGCAAATATAAGTCCAGTCCTCTCGGCCCAGTAACGGTCAAAAATCGCCAGAAACAGTAAGTAGACCTGACAATTATTGGGTTGAAAGGGTACTTGAAGGCGCAATATCAGTTAACCGAAGTTATGTGAAGTGAAAAAGTGGTGGAGACGAGATTAAACAGGTATTTAGTCCGATAAATCAGGAGCTGTCAGAAAACACGTCCACCATTCTTCACGCCTGCGCACCTATGTGATGTTTACATGTAACTTGTGAATCATTGTGTTATTGTTATTTGCTACTGCAACGTCATTGTTTGTGGTATGCTTTTATACTTATCCATTTACAAGTGTTTAATTCATACCTTAATGGCACTGAATGACCTTAATGTGCACTGAACGACCTTAATATGTCGATGTGCCGTCAATAATCCATTCATTCATTCATTCATTTTTCAATTTTTTGCTTCCAAAACTCTAATTTGGCATGAAAAGCAAAAAGTTTCTTTATTCTACTGTATTCCAACTCATCTACTCTAATTCATTCTAATCAATCCCTAGCCATTGTAAATAGTTCTTAGATACTCTAATAAATCTTTAGTCATTCACTTCGATTCTTAACCATTCTAATACTCTTATATTTCCTATTTTGATCTATTCTAATATAATTCATTCTAGTTTAAGTTGTTCTTATCTAGTCAAAACAGGTTGGTACTGATTGATGACTCTCTTTGTGGCCCCCTCAAAAATAAATAGATAATTAAATCATTTAAATATATACGCAAAATAAAGAATGTATTCCAAAACTATCTACCCCATTTTACAGGCATGTTACTTGAGAAAGTCATTGATCCAACCTTAAATAGAATCTCTGGAAATTCTTTCCAAGAGAGAGCCATGGCAGTGAGGAGTCTGTTTTCTTATACAGCAGTTTTGAAGTGGGATAAAAGTACCGACCATTCCATTTTATGAGACGTTTTATTTTGATTTGATTTGAAAGTTGGCCACTCCACCTGAGTATCGTGGGCTCCCAGAACTTATGCACAAAATTTAGGCTACAAACATTCATATCATGTAAAAAAATGTACTTGACAATCTGATTTTAGGAGACTTTATGAGATATAAAGTGAGTTAGAGGTGTGGCAGCGCAGGTCAGCCAGGCTAATTTCCAGAACCCCCCGGCAGAGCAAGTACCATACCACACCGGCGACGAGGCATCATCGAATGAAGAAGATGAGACGGATCGGGCCACTGGGACCAGCTCACCAGCGTTTGGGAAGCAACCTTCACCCAGTGGCTCACAGATAAGTCAAAACAACCCATTCTTGGCTAACAATATTTCGCAAGCAGATAGCCAAAGTAATGACATTTCGCTAGAATCACTCTCAAAGAACATTAACACTATGCAAGAACAACTAAAAAACTTCATGGTATCTCAGCAGGAGTTTAACAGATCACTGTTGTCCACTGTAAGAGATCCACCAGAGGCCACCCCAGGCAACCCCTGGATCGACCAGCAGGGGGCGTTGTTCGACGAGGACATAGGAGCCCCATGGCAACCCCATAACAAACCATGGCAACAGGTCAACAACTCCAGGCAATATAAACCAGCACCCAGCACAGCACACCCTCAGTTCCAGCCGACGTTGACAGCGACCACACCCATACCTGGGCTCCGCAGTATGGCACATATCACGGACTTTGATATGTGCCATGTCAAGACAGTATCCGAGAAAGTGGTGAAAGGGGCTGTGCTGGGTGAGTACGTGGCATTAAATGAATTCCTTCCTACTGTAATTATTGACTATGAGAGTAATCAGGATCTGCAAACATATCTGGACCCCTCTGGGAACATTAAATATCGAAGGAAGAACCAACGTTCCAGAGCCATATATGACATAAAGACTTGGTTAGAGGCTTGGGCAGTGTATGAAAAGCTTATGGTGCATACTCACGGCTTATATCTGTACGACCAAATGTCTGATTATAGGACAATGATTTGTGATTGGGATAAGAAATATAACTGGGCAAATGTAGCAACGTTAGATATGAGACATAGGCAAAATTTGGCTAAGGTTTCTGTAGATTTCTCTAAAGTAGAGTCACATCTAGTGTACACCATTTTAGATGCCACAGCGGTGAAGGCTTCGGCCCCCCGCTGTAGCAGGTGTAAAAGCTACCAGCATACCCGCATAGCAGAGTGTCCCTTTCCTGCCATGGCGCTGTCGGTACAGGGGCCGACAGCGCGGGAATTTGGACAAAAAGCCTGTCAGTCTGAAATATGCAACAATTTCAACATTCTCAAATGTACATAAAAGAACTGCAAGCGCCAGCACATGTGCAGACAGTGCCACGGTGCCTTGCCTTTCGAATTGTGCATCAAGCAGGGTAAGTGTTCAACAAGGACGATCAAGCACGTTTCTCCGTCATGAATATTGGAAAGAAAATATGATTGATCACCCAGATAAAGCATTTGCTAATTTGTTATGCCAAAGGGCTCAGCATGGAGTAAGATTAGGTTTTGAAGGCAATCGCACAGTTTCTTTATGTTCTAACGATTGGCCGTCGGCCACTGTACACAGGGACAAAGTGTCGGAATTTGTACAAAAAAACCTAGACTTAGGTAAGATAGAGGGCCCGTTTAAAGAACCCCCAGCAGGTTTCAGGTCATCACCCCTAGGGGCATTCGTCAAAAAACCAGGGGGGAAAGCTTGGGTCATTCATGATTTATCCTGGCCCCCCGGGGGGGCAATCAATGAGGGCATTGACGCAACTCAGTACTCAAATATGCAACAGTCCTCGACGCAGTAAGATTAGCTAAAAAATATAAGGGTGCTTGGATGGGCAAAACAGACTTAGCCTCTGCCTTTCAAAGTGTGATGGTACATCCAGACGATAGGCAACTCATAGGTTTTTCATGGCACGACATGGATGGAGTCAAGCAATTCTATCAGATGGCATGTCTGCCATTTGGGCTCACTAGCGCCCCCCGTCTTTTTGACGACTTCGCTACAGGGTTAGACTTCATTTATAAAAAGAAGGGTGCAGCAGCCGACACTCTCCACTATCTTGATGATATAATTTCTCTGTCGCCCACTGTAACTGGATGCCAGAAATCTCTAGATATTATTGTAAAAACATGCAGGGAGTCAGGTTTTGAAATTCAGGAGAAAAAGACCGTTGGTCCAACGCAAAGAATAGAATTCCTGGGTATAGTGATCGACACTGTTAGGGAGCAACTTAGTATTTCACAAGAGAGAATCACTGAAATCACAAGAGAGCTTCAATCACTTTCAGGGAGACGTTATGCAACTAAGAGGGAATTATTGTCAATAATTGGTAAACTAATATTCTGCTCAAAAGTTGTATCAGACGGAAAATTATTCACAAAGCGTTTAAACCATTTAGCAACCAGGGCAAAACATTTGCACCACAAAGTTAGGTTAACCCATGAGGCACGTGCCGACTTGGAGTGGTGGCAACGTTGCCTGAGTTTGCACAACGGCATATGTTGGTTCCCCACTGAGTGGTCAATGGCCGAAGCCGAGATACTCTTCACAGATGCATCCGACGTTGGCATAGGCGCATGTTATAACAACGCATGGACATTAGTGGAATTCAACTCTCAAAACAAATGGATGAAAGATATGACCATAGCATGGCGTGAATTAGCAGCTGTGGTCATAGCAATTGCCACTTTCGGCCCACTTCTGACAAGGAAAAAAGTAGCCATGAATATTGACAACGTAGCTGTCTGCTACTGTATAAACAACGCCAAGTCCAAGGACCCCTGCCTAATGAATTTGGTGCGAGCATTATATTTATATACTAGCATATACCGTATTCACTATAAAGCATTTCATATTGGCACACTTTACAATACAGCAGCGGATGCTATCAGTAGGCTGGACATGACTAGGTTCCGTCAGGTCATGCCCAACGCAGACTCAGCAATGACTCCACCTATGCCTATCATATATGACTTTTGATACCGGGACGTTTAATCAAGCTCAATCATATCACGGGCAGCCAATGGCACCCTAAGCTTGTCATATCAACGCGAAGTGTTATTATGTGATAGTCACACCCAATGGATTTTCAACTATGACCCAGCTCACCTTTCATATGACTTTTAATACCTGGACGTTTCAAGTTCCCACTAATGTTTTTGAGGGTCGCACTTGCACCCTAGGCTTGAAGGAATACGCGTAGTATTAATATGTATTGGTGTTCACACATAAAAGGAATTAATTATCTAACAGGTCTAATGAATGTCTAATATATCTTATGTATAAGAATTTGTAAATGATTTACCAAATGTAACTATATTAAAGCAGGTCTAATAATATTAATGTTAGATTATTTTAACATGTATTTATGTAATCAGCTAAAACGATAGCTTATAAGCTCGCAAGCTTCATTTATAAAGGAGGCCCATAGCCGAGCTACTTTAACAGTACTATCTTTGTATAACTAGTGCATGCGCCCATAGCGCACAATTAACAGTCTATCCATATAGGCTTTGGAACAGGCTAACCTTTGAAAACGCTCAAAGACGGTCTTAAAAAATATTTGGCTGACGCCACTTTGTACTCACTTAGCATTAGGCTAATCCTTGCAAGGTTCTTTTCAGAGCTGGACCAGAAGGTATCATCTTTAATGTCCAACAGGATACAAGCCAATACCCGGAGGACATACAACTCCGCACAAACCCAATATACGAAGTTCTGCACTTCCTACGGCTTCACTGCCTTCCCGGCTTCCGAGCTGACCATATTAAGGTATATAGCTTATATGTCCAGTAAGCCAGGTAAGAATGGTAGGTCATTTGCACCAAACACGATAACAGTCTATCTAGCAGCGATTAGATCACTTCACATCATGAACGGCCATGACCCACCACCCACTAACACACCCAGGGTCTTAATGGCACTCAGGGCCACAATGTTATCAGCCCCACCACAGGTGAAAAAGCAGCCCATAGATTTCGATTTGTTATATTCAATGTGTTCTTTACTCCCCCAGGACTATATGGGGTCCCTCTGGAGGGCAGCACTCACATTAGGATTTTTCGGATGTCTTAGGGGGGCCGAGTACTTCGGGGTAGATACACCAGGGGCCACATGGCTAGTCTCCCCTCCTACCGCCTCACAGGTTAATTTTGGTATCCGCCAAAAAAGGAGGTACATCATTTTCGACATAAAAAGAACTAAGACTAATATGGAAGGATGCAAGAAACTGATAGGTTGTTCTGGTAAACCAGTTTGCGCCCCCTGTTGCATGTGGACCTACATGGCTAACCGTGCCAGCGTAGGCCTCCTACAGGGCGACATTCCACTTTTTTCCTCCCCCTCAGGGGTACCAATTTCAAAGTTTAAATTTAACAAAATAATAAAAAACCTGGCCAGTAGCCTGGGACTGGCTCCTACCAGTTACTCCAGTCATAGCTTAAGAAGTGGGGCAGCCACCCAAGCAGGTACTGGGAGCGGAAACTGGCAGGGGTGGGAAGTCGCCAGGCTAGGCCAATGGAAGTCTAATGCTTATTTAGGCTACATAAGAGACACATCAGCACATGAATTGCAATTTTCGAGAAGACTTGCAACACGCGCTCATAAAGCGACATCAGTATGATTACGCTATTATGGTAGATTTATATGTAAAGAATCCTTATAAGTATGTATTTGTATGTAATAGTTAAGATAGTAAAATGGTATAATGTTTAATGTAGATGGCGCCAAGGTAAATTGGCTGCTTGGTGGTAGAATGTAGATTTATTATGAAAAAAATCATTTATGTCCAATTTACACCTTTGTTGGCGTCTCCATTATCTAAGGAGACTTTATGAGATATAAAGTGAGTTAGAGGTGTGGCAGCGCAGGTCAGCCAGGCTAATTGCCCCAGGCCATGTCACATGTCACCAGGGGGTCTACCCGGGGGGGGGGGGGGGGGGGGGGGGAATATATAAGGGAGCACAAGGCTACCCCCATATATCAGTTAAACATCTGGGAAGTGAAGTTCTCCCACCATCCCAACCCAGGAGCTAAGAGTTTTACTTATTATAAGTACCTACGGGCGTACAAGGCTTATATCTAGCTTATGGGCTTATGGCCACATATGTAAATGCACAATTTATATAAAATATTAATCATACTTAATAACATGTACGCTCTCATAAAGCGACATCAGTATGATTACGCTATTATGGTAGATTTATATGTAAAGAATCCTTATAAGTATGTATTTGTATGTAATAGTTAAGATAGTAAAATTGTATAATGTTTAATGTAGATGGCGCCAAGGTAAATTGGCTGCTTGGTGGTAGAATGTAGATTTATTATGAAATAAATCATTTATGTCCAATTTACACCTTTGTTGGCGTCTCCATTATCTAATGAATGCTTAAACAAGTTATGAACTGGTGTAGACAGTGTTTATAGTGTAGCAGTGTATATATTATAGGAAGTTTCAGTTTATCAAGGCTGAAAACAGATAAAGAAAACATCTTCAGTGAGAAAAAGTTTGAAATGCTAAAAGAATAGGTCTACAGATGGAAAGGGGATTTACAATTCCCAAAGGCACAACCGTTTAACTCAGTTATATGGGCAATAACAATAGAAATTAACCCGAAATACTAATAAAAGTAATTGCTAAAATATATGTTTAGTATATAAACCTACATTGGATAATTACGAGAAACCTTCACAGGATAATTATGAATGTTTCTGAAAATAAGAATTAGCGAAGCATCAAGTGGCTCCATAAAACAGTCACCAGAGGGCATAAAAATAACTGTTTCGCAAGGTGGCACTGCTCTTGTCTGGTTTAAGGAATCTGGCACCAACAACAAACCTTTGTCATTTCTCACAAAAACCATGCAATTCCGATTCATACTGATATGGTTATCAGAATGCATAGAAGAGTTTCTATGAACTTTGACGGGTTTAATAATTAGATCGATGGAACGAGACGAAATCAGACTGTCCACAGTGTCCACACTGTCTGTATTGGGTAGCTATCCCACAGCACTGAAACTGTACTTTTTCTTGTTCACATAGCTCAACTTGACATCTTAATAGTTCAAGGTAGAAGGGATCAATGTGTTGCTGGTATTGGTTGACCACAGTGTATTCCTGGATAGATAAGCTAATCTGTGTATTGTCGTATTACGACCCCTTAATACCATACTGCCATTATTTTCTGAAATATGAAATGAAATCAAATACGGGGTTTTCCAGAGATCGTTATCAACACAAAATCTATTCCTTAATTATAAAAATCATGTAAGGAAATATGTGTTTAAAATAAGACGGAATGATGAGACCAATCCGCGTTATTATGACAGAGTGGGTAAATAAGGAATACCTAAATAAGTATGACACATTAGAGTTGAGACTGCCATATAACCGGCTCGGGGGCAATTCAACCCTGAAGGGTGTCCTGTGAACCTAACACAATAGTCTTCATCATCAATATCTAGATCTGTAGTTGGCCACTTCAGGGGCATTGATTTCATCGTACACTACACTGATTCTTTTCTGTGGACAGCCATGTCCTCTCGTGACAGAATAAATGCCGAAAATATGAAAAGAATTAGATATCTGACTAATCAGACATGATATAGAGAAGCTTTTAGGGGCGATCCATTTGATTTTTGTGGGGTGGGGTGGGAGATTTTGGAAAAAAATTTTATTCACCCACCCCATCCCAGAAAAAAAATTTATTCACCCACCCCACACCAGAAAAAAAAATTATTCATCCACCCTACCAAAGAAAAAAAATTTATTCATCCAGTACTGCTGTCCCACCCCACCCCACAAAAATCAAATGGATCGCCCCTTAGATGGTTTATATTTTGTAGTTTTGTCCTGCCCCGCCCAGTAATTAATGACGGATTGTTAACAAGAAAAAAAATTTATTCACCCACCCCACACCAGAAAAAAAATGTATTCACCCACCCCACACCAGAAAAAAAAATTATTCATCCACCCTACCAAAGAAAAAAAATTTATTCATCCAGTACTGCTGTCCCACCCCACCCCACAAAAATCAAATGGATCGCCCCTTATGGGTCACCACTTTGAGTTTTTCTCAGCAAAGTACAATAACAATGTGGATATAAAAATATATGAAGATATAAATATATATATATATATGTATATATGTATGTATGTATGTATGTGTGTGTGTGTGTGTGTGTGTGTGTGTGTGTGTGTGTGTGTATGTGTGTATGTGTGTATGTGTGTATGTGTGTATGTATGTATGTATGTATGTATGTATGTATGTTTGTATGTATGTATGTATGTATGTATGTATGTATGTATGTATGTATTTATGTATGTATGTATGTATGTATGTAGAGAGTGAGTACCCAACACAGACAGTGTGGGCAGAGTGAGTACCCAACACAGACAGTGTGGGCAGAGTAAGTACCCAACACAGACAGTGTGGGCAGAGTAAGTACCCAACACAGACAGTGTGGGCAGAGTAAGTACCCAACACAGACAGTGTGGGCAGAGTAAGTACCCAACACAGACAGTGTGGACAGAGTAAGTACCCAATACAGACAGTGTGGATAGAGTGAGTACCCAATACAGAAGTGTGGACAGAGTGAGTACCCAACACAGACAGTGTGGACAGGATGCGTACCCAATACAGACAGTGTAGGAACAGACTCAGTACAGATATACCTGGTGGGTGCATCAGCATTGACCTGTCTGAGAAAAGCGAAACTACCAGACCGAAGCCCTAAAAAATACAAAGCTCAATAAAGTGCACGGAAAGTGCAGTCTAACCAATGCTAACCCGGGCTGTCAGATTCTGGGCGTAGCATCTCTCTCCGAAACTACCAGACCGTAGCCCAAAAAAATACAAAGCTCATTAAAGTGCACGGAAAGTGCAGTCTAGCCAATGCTAACCCGGGCTGTCAGATTCTGGGCGTAGCATCTCTCTCCGCATCACGCCGCTTCTGCTCCGCGCCGCTGCTGCCTCTACATGCTGCCAGAGGTGGCTATGAAGCCCACCGGATGCTGACCTAACAAGCTGACTCACCTCAACCAAAAGAGATATCTGACATGACAGTCACAATCAGGATATCAAATGGAGTATTAGGTGAGTAATAGCACGTTCAAAATGCACCAATGGTGATGGGTTATGCTTATTTGGCATCAGTACCTGTGTTTACTATGGTGCGTGTGGTACAGACCCCGCACCATGCGCACGGCAGCGGTCTCGACATAGCACCAACAAAGTAGTGAAATAGGTGATGATGTTGCAATGGCCTCTATATCCCATGATTTATCATAAACAAGGATGACACTACTATCATCCTCATTTACATTTAATCACTGGATCTTTATTGATCATACAGTCGGTGTTAGGAAGAAGCTGGCGTATGCTTGGGTCTGGGTGTGTCTCCACCACATCTGCATTGATTCCAGCTTTGAGGCATCTCAGAGTACAAGTCTGAAGGAGTATCTAGCAATCATGGACAGGCATTGTCTGCCGCCAGTACACGGAGCCGCCTTCAGCCTTAAGTGATCGTATTTCTGGAATAGACGCTGCTGCATTTTGCCTCCGCTAGAGACAATCAGAGAGGTGATACCCGGCGGAGGCTATACTGCTGGTGAGTAGCCTCTAAGCGCTGCTGTCTATAGCACAGCGCACACTCTAGATTAGACACATTAACCTCTAAGTCACGCCGCATCCCGGCAGCTGCTACATCTCGTCAGTTGCTCATTTGATGGAGTTTTAGTTTTTCCTGGATTAACAGCAATTGTTGGAGTAAGCAGGAAGTTTACCCCCCCCCCCACCCCCGGGGTTTACCCTAGCATATTCATCTAGTACCCTCCGCTGTCTCCTTCGCAGTCTCCTGTAGATGTAACTACCCAACCTAGAGCACCTGCAGTGAGTTCACACTATCGGGGTCATCAGCCCAGCGCACCTGCCCTGTCTCCCGTACCCTCCACTATGCACTATGGGAGTATGTAGGGCAGTAAGTTTCATAAGGGAGTTCAGGGTCATCATCCCAGAGCATCTGCCCTGTTTCCCGTACCCTCCATTATGCTCTGTGCTCATCACATCAGCCGTTAACATATAAATGCACCGTCCAATATGTCACAGTGTTACAGTGTCATGACGACTCACGCGTAAAGGTCTTGATAAATATTGATCAAGAAAAATTAAAATGCATCACTAATTTGATTTTTTTTATGATAACGAAGCATAGTTTTGCGGTGATGGACATGACATTTAGACATGACATTTAGACATCGCGACGTCACAGTCCAATTCATTTCTGATTCCAAACCTCATCATCTGGCGAGGTAGGGTTAATTTCCACATGACGATACCAATACAAATAAACGCACACATTTTGATTTGATTTTAAATTTGATTATTTGTTAAATAATTAGAGAGTTATGCGCGATATATAATTTACAAGAGATGGATGGGCAATTTATTCAATGGGGGGGATATATTGATAAACATAGCTCAGACCATTCTGTGAAAAAAAAAACACAAACAGTGAGGGCAAGGATGCAATTGACCTAATTATTTTTTGGAAACTTGTAATATAACTAACAACGACATCAGTGAAGCTCAATAAATCTTTGGTAAACTTTTGTGAAAACTGTGTCTTCATGTTTATCACTAGAGGTATTGATCTGGCAACAACGCAGAGAGTTAGTTGCACATGTATTTATCTATAATTTACGTGTATTATGAGACTGGCTGCAGCCATGCAGAGAGTTGCACATGTATCTATAATTTTCGTGTATTATGAGACTGGGTGCAAAGATAGATCTGTGTCATTCCCTTTTAAGCCAATTTCATTGATTTCCAATATTTTGTTCATATTGAGAGGAAAAGGCAGGGTCGATCTTGTTAAATTTCGTGATTTACCTTACAGACCTTTCCACAAAGATGATATATGTAGCGTTTTTAAAAGTGTTTCAAAAGGCACATGTTCTGAACTGCCTTAATTCCTTAACTTATGTTTTTTTGTATACAGGTCTTAAACCTGTAAGAAATATATGTCATAATGAAGTCTGTGTCAGAACACACTGTTATATAAGCAAACGGAGGCGACAAGGAACAATGTGCACATACTTTTCGTCACACAGCCCAAATATCAGCGCTATGAACAGACTTGTCTGGTATCAGCGCTTTATAAATGTTTTTATTATTTATTATTATTATGTGTAGCCAGTGGGGTAGATACAGGGTTAAGGTTTGGAAAGTAAGTCACACATGTATGTCTCTCGACAGGCAGCCAGGGTGATATCACTTACTTTTATATAGGATAATACTAAGCATGCTAAGAGAGTGGTTGGGACTTTCTCTTGTGCATGAAAACAAATAAACACATTTAACATTTTGAAAGTGGAATTACAAGATGACATGTGAGACACAACATTCAGCTCAAGTGCAATTAGTGGTAGGTATTATAACACATAATTTTGGAGCCATATGTTCTTCTGAGGGGCCTGCAGATCTCAGACCTGGCTGTCAGTGTCACAGACCAGACTGGCGGACATCTCAACTGCATAAATAAACATAGAATTGAAATTTTTCAAACGTAGAATATATTCCAGTCAGTGTAGTCTACATTTACGACAACTTCTACTTCCATCACTACTTTTATATATGTTAATAGTTAATATATAAGACTGAGACAGAGAGGGGCTGGGGACTTTCACTCTCTGGCAACCTGTGATATTAACTACCTTAGTCATCATGGCTTCCGGCACATCACTTGTGCAGTGAAAACAAATAAACACTTTTAACATTTTGAAAGACAGTGGAATTACAAGATAACATGTGAGACACAACATTCAGCTCAATTGCAATTAGTGGTGGGTATTATAACACAGAATTTTGGAGCGATATGTACTTCTGAGGGGCCTGCAGATCACAAACCTGCCTGTCAGTGTCACAGACTGTCGGACACCTCAACAGCATAAATAAACATAGAATTTAAATATTTTTTGGCAAATGTAGAATATATGAAAATAATAACTTTATGCACAAAAGAAAGGTATGCTATATGTTTGACTGTGTTAAAAATGTCTGAGTTTCAACTGCCAGTTTCAGACAGTTGCCAGTCACTGTACTCTACATTTACGGCAACTTCAAAATGATGAGAAAATATAAATATCATTTTCAAAAAGGAAACTGGATACAAATTCTTTTTTTTTTAAAAAACTTTCTTGTCTATTACTGAGACTGAAATGGTATATATTTATCATTATGTTTACGTCTGTCCATTGTCCAGATATTTGGTGATAGATGAATCATTAATTATAAAAGAAATTTATGTAAATGTCATGATCAATGTTGACGTTCTGATATGTGTTAGTAGGTACAAAATGAAAGGTCATGATGTGGTGTTATATAATGTTATTTAGAGCCTTGTTTACCTGTCAAAATGGAGGATCAGAGCACATGGGGAAGTGCCACTGTTCACCTAGAAATAGATCGAAAAACATGCAAGCCGCATGAAGAGTAGGCAAAATAGCCATGAAATGATTCTAAATTTTAACAGCATTGCAGACCTAAATATGTTCAAGTTCGTATGGAAACAACTACTGAAAATGAAGTGTCAACATGTTGATATTCAGATCAATTTTCATATGTCAAAACAGGCACCAGCCAATCATATTCTTGGAAATCATGACACTTTATTGTGGTAATGAAACAAAAATATATTGTACCTCAAGATATCATATTATGTAAAAGTTCTTGTCATTATTCTCCCCAATACACACAACAATTACAATGGAGTATGGCATGTGAGGGAATATCCTTGCCCCCATGCTTTACCTCATGATACTCGTCAGACCATAGCCATATTACTCTAAGGTCTGACCTACTTTATATTACCTCCATTGTATTATAACCACAGGTGCATCACATTATCTATTTCACCTTGGTGAATCACGTTATCTCAAACTCAAATTCAAACATCATTTATTTGAGCATATATATAAATGCAATATATTACATAATATCATACATTGGGTTATAGTATACAAATCATGGTCAGAGATACAACCACATTGCCCTTTTTGGCTGCTGTAATGGTTGCCACCCATCAGGAAAGCAAAAATATGTGATAATCTTAATACAAATTTCAAAAACTCAATGTTGTCCCCAAAGCAAATGATGTTAAAGAGCTTGAAATCCGTCAATTTTAATATGAATTGCTTGATGTACCAGGAAAATCCTTCACGACTATGGGTAAATACTCTATCAAGGATAATAGCTGGGGTATTATTTACAACTTGGGGTATATCATATCTTATGCATTTCTTTGCAAATACATGTAGCTGATGGATGCCATGGTGCTGTCCAGTATTGTAAATTTGTGTATCAACATTAGTGTAAAAATTGTTGAGAAGTATCTGGGTAAGAGTCCATGTATATATTTATAATAAGATTTAAGTTCTGAGTCATAACATTTTGCATTATATTTATAATGTGACCTACATTACATTACTTCATTAGTTCACATTCCAACATATGCCCCATTCTGATTATCGAGGCCGTCTTGAATTTCATCTTGCATCTAATAATACAAAAGGACACCAAGTTATGCGTCGTATATAGCGAGACATTGGTGGCGAGATTTTATCTGACCTGGTGGCGAGATTTTATCTGACCTGGTGGCGAGATTGTATCTGTCCTGTGTAAAGTATATTCAATAAGTTCCTCAGTCACATTTGCACCGGGCGTCGGCTGGCAAGATAAAATCGGCCGACTTGCCATGGTCCCGGGCGCCGAGAGTTCATCAGCATGATCAGTGGTAATCAGAGATATGCCCTAGCTGTGGTCACATTATACACAGGTGCCGCACGGCACGTGCCAGATTAGATGCTACAGACATCTATCTGTCTTTATCCTAAAGACGTCCAGAGTTATTTGAAAGACGTCTGAAGGATATCCTAAAGACGTTTATGTGATACCGTAGGGAGCCCCTTGGATCATCTGATGATGGCCTGTAAACACGCGAAATAATAAGATCCAATTTTCACCGTATGATACCACCGGCAGCCCGAAGACAATCGTAAGATATGCATGTGGGACACTTTGTGGCCCAAGGGATCCCTGCGATATCTTACAGACGTCTGTTAAATATTTTAAATGATACAGATGTCTTTAGGATATCCTAAAGACGTCTGTGTCATTGAATCTTACACTTTCTGTGTGGCACACGCGTATAATGTCACATATAGTTGTGACATATATGTGACATATAGTTGTGGCATATATGTGACATATAGTTGTGACATATATCTGACTATAGCTGATAAACTCCCCGGCATCCGTGATCTTGTGAGGCTGGCCGATGTTTACTTCTCGTCCTGCATCTGGCGCAAATGTGACTGAGACATAATCCAGGATAATGGTTTTCAATTTTGGAACCCCCCCCCCTAACCCAATCCTAGCTACGGCACTGGTTCATGTGTGCATTTGTCCCCTGCAACTTATGTAAGGTTACGTGATATCAAGAATTTTTTTTTCGGGGGGGGGGGGGGGTGATCTTTTGACCCTTGGTCACTGGTTGCATAACCTTACAATATGTAACATCAGGGGGTATGATTCGTTGATCTCTTGGCTTTGGTGGAAATGATTCTTTTATCCTTGGTCCCTAATTACATAACCTTAACAATATGTAACCCCCCCCCCCTGCGAGATCCCTGTTTCTTCGTCTTAGGTGGGTTGGTCTAAAAAAGTGAAGAGATTATTTTCTATTTGACCAGAAGGTCTAAAATGTTTGTTGAACCGTTGGGTGGCATTTTTTACATGTATAGGTTCTAATGGATTTGAAAGCGTAAGGAAGATTCTTACTATCACTTGCGTTGTCATCGGTGCTCTCTTCATTGAGGGCTTGTGGTGATGGACTGTGCATGAAGTCCATTGTGGGCTCAGCTTCCCAGGCCAACATGATGTTGTTCTCTGACAGAAGGAAACACATTTGGTCCCTTTTCAGGTGGCGTCGGAGATTGTCCTGCCTTGAATAGGTTGTCAGGCAAAAGCTACATTGGTACCTCATAGGTTTGAGGGCATGTCCGGTTTTAATGTGGCGTAGCAGGGCTCTGCTTTGATCATGTTGAGACTTCTCCACATTGGACATTTAGTATTTTCTGATTCTTTGTCTTGTTTACAAGCATTGAAAGCAAAGGATTGGAAAAAACCTTTTATTTACAAAATCTTTGAGCACCATCAGACAAACGTCCGATTGACATAGTTATTCCATATACCGAGTTGGGACGAGGCTGTTTTTAGTAAATTGCATGTAATTAAGCCTGTTTTAGGTAAGACTAAAGGATATGTTCAAAATTATTTTGTTAAAATTCTGTGATGTAAGGAATGTTTATATATTATATTGGTACACATTATTATCTATTCAAAACGTTTATGTTTTTTTCCATTTTTAGGCACTAAATTACCTCAGCAATTGATGTACCTTTAATCAATCATTCTTTATTCATTCATTCTGACCTCTGACTTAGCTACTGCTGGTATTGAGTGTATAAAGTAAACGCATTTAGGCAGCAGCTGACACAGTGTGTCCCCCTCTATGGAAATGTAATGTACATTGAGGCCAATAACAATCTGGGAGGAAATGACAATACGTGAGGTGTTCTACAAGGGACACAGTAGATTATGTTGTTATCTGGATTCAGGCCACCTGCATGGAGAAAAGGCAGGGGTCTTGATATTTAACAGGATCCATGAATTAGATAAGAGTGCAAGTGCACTTAACAGCCTGCAGAACATAGGAAAAGACCTACGTCATTAGGTCAGATATCAACCAGTACAATGTATTTAGTATTAAGGAATCTGGCTTTAGCTATGTATATACTATTATTGCTGATCATTAGGTACCTAGTTTGTTCAAATATTTCAATCCCACATTATTATAATGTAAAAAATACAGCTATTAACGTAAGGCAGTTACAAAAATGGTTCCTCCTATCTCATTTCGCATGATTTTGACTGAAAGAACATTGTGAATGTCCATGACTAAAAAGTTTTTACTCCTAAGACAATGTTTATCTAATGAGATAACTATGGTAACAAATGCGGCATGGAAACCATGTTAACATATGTGGCATGGTAACCTTGGTAACATATGCGGTATGGTAATCTATTGATATATTATTGATTTTATAACAGATAACAATCATATGCTGTTTCGCTTTTCTTAATTTTCAAAGAACACTGACAGTACCACGATGTATCCTTCTGTTCAAATAAAGAATGCCATTGGTAATTGGAAAGCAATTGGTCACAACTGCTATCGATCTATCTTTTGAAAGCGGCCAAAGTCTGGTGACAGATGGGAGTTGCACACTCTGAATGCAATATCAAACATTTAAAATGTGACAAAATAAAGTTTATAGTCCTAATACAACTGACAAGAGTTTACTGACTTTAAACCCGGATTTGGTGAGCAAATGTTGCTACTATCCATATTAAACCTGTGTTATTATAGATGGGTTAACATACAGATATTTAATTCTATAATTTTCAACTATGATTACTGTACTTTTCAGGATCATTTGGGCGTCATCCACAAAGAAGATATAACGCTAACTCTGTGACCATTCTGCGCGTCGTCTACCTCATGACTATGATCATTTACAAGGTAAATGTCAACGTTGGACATATTGCAAAAGTAAATAATTGGTGTGAGCAAGTTTAAAATCGTTTTAGGAAATTCAAATTACAAAATGGGAGTAAATACACCTAGCATAAGAGTAAAAACATCTAGCATGGGAGGAAATACACAATTAATCACTTGTTTCATCTCGACCCTGATACACGTTAATATGTACTTTTGTCTGTGCAGGCGTTGGTGTCGCTGTCGGTGAGATGCTGGGTGATACTACTCTGCCTCTTCGTCGCCATACCTTGGCTAGTGGTCACGTGGTACAGCCGGGTCTTCATGGAACACCCCAGCGTCTGTATCTGGCTCCATGAAGACTGGAAACACAAACCAATCCCTAAGCACATACACAAGACCTGGATGTCCAATACTGTCCCTGACAAATTTAAAAAACAATGGGATAACTGCAAACGATTAAATCCAGGATATAACATAACATTATGGACGGATGCTGACCTGGAGAGCTTTATAAAGACTCATTATTCGTGGTTCCTTCCCACCTACAAGGACTACCCGTACCCCATAGAAAGAGTAGACGCAGCCAGATACTTCATCGTCTACCACTACGGCGGCATCTACCTAGACATGGATGTAGACTGCAAACAACCCTTTGATGTCATGTTTAAGAATCTCTCCAGAGTGACTAACGCTGATGTGTTCACGGGGTCGGCTCAAGGGGGTGGGCTTACAAACAGTTTTTTTGCCAGTAAGGCTCGCCACCCGTTCCTGTACCTGCTTCTGAGACTGCTCATCAGCTCCAGTGGTTGGTACATCACCCCTTACTTCTCCGTGCTGCTTTCCACGGGGCCGATGTTCATGACTAAGGTGTACTACAAGTACCCGTGCCCTGAGGATATATATGTGATCTATGATGACAGGTTCACTGTGCATGACCACGCCAGCACGTGGCACGCCGGAGACGGGGCTTATATGGTGTGGCTCTACTACCACCGCGTCCCTCTCTTCTCACTTCTCGGCCTACTGGGGGCAGCACTAGTCCTCTTTTATATTTACAAAAGAATCAGAAACAAGACTCCGTCACATTGGTATGAATAGCTTCAACCAATTATCAGTTACATTGGACTCACGCAAGGCTTAGTAGAAAAATATTCTCCAGCTGGCAAAACTAAACTAACTTAGACTTTCTCAGAGAATATTCATAAAACGCTTGCTCAATTCGTCAGGAAACCTGGTTTGTGAGAGAGATGTGCCAACTTTTCATGCATATTGGTTACAATAAGATGATTGGTACGATTGAATTGATATTTATTGATTGATTGATATTTATTGTATTGTACAAAAATCGTGTTATCTTTACATATCTCATTTGTCTAAATACTCATTTGCCTAGAAATATTGTATGCCTCATTTGCCATTGAATAGAATATGCCTCATTTGCCATGCTTGCTGAGATTATGCCTCACTTCCCATTACATGTAATATGCCTCACTTCCCATTTCATGTAATATGTCTCACTTCCCATTACATGTAATATGCCTCACCTCCCATCCCATGTAATATGCCTCACTTCCCATTACATGTAATATGCCTCACCTCCCATTTCATGTAATATGCCTCACTTCCCATTCCATGTAATATGCCTCACCTCCTATTCCATGTAATATGCTTCACCTCCCATTCCATGTAATATGCCTCACTTCTCATTAGATGTAATATGACCCACTTCCCATTAGATGTAATATGACCCACTTCCCATTAGATGTAATATGCATCACTTCCCATTAGATGTAATATGCCTCACCTCCCATTTCATGTAATATGCCTCACTTCTCATTAGATGTAATATGACTCACTTCCCATTAGATGTAATATGCATCACTTCCCATTAGATGTAATATGCCTCACTTCCCATTAGATGTAATATGCCTCACTCCTCCTCAGATGTAATATGACTCACTTCCCATTAGATGTAATATGCATCATTTCCCATTAGATGTAATATGCCTCACTTCCCATTTCATGTAATATGCATCACTTCCCATTAGATGTAATATGCCTCACCTCCCATTTCATGTAATATGCCTCACTTCTCATTAGATGTAATATGACTCACTTCCCATTAGATGTAATATGCATCACTTCCCATTAGATGTAATATGCCTCACTTCCCATTAGATGTAATATGCCTCACTCCTCCTCAGATGTAATATGACTCACTTCCCATTAGATGTAATATGCATCACTTCCCATTAGATGTAATATGCCTCACTTCCCATTACATGTAATATGCCTCACTTTCCATTTCATGTAATATGCCTCACTTCCCATTCCATGTAATATGCCTCACTTCCCATTTCATGTAATATGCCTCACTTCCCATTCCATGTAATATGTCTCACTTCCCACTAGATGTAATATGCCTCACTCCTCCTCAGATGTAATGTGCCTCACTTCCCATTACATGTAATATGCCTCACTTCCCATTACATGTAATATGCCTCACTTGCCATCACATATAATCATAGGGAATCTGAAAAGCTAAGATAGTGTCGTAATTGTGTGAGCAATGCAATGTCAATTCGGTTTGCAGACAGTTTATGCATGTAATATGCCTCACCTGCCAGTAGATGTAACATTATGTGTTTGTCCCTTATAATTAAGCCAATATACCTGACAAAGAGAGGAAAGTCTCACGTTAGGGTACCAGCAGTAGAGATTAAAAATGTGAGCTGGCATCATGCTGAGAATGCTTGCTGAGATTAATAAGTGGTCACTTTCACATGTCTATAACAGTGGGCAAATAACTGCACACATCTGAGCATTATTACTACACATACTTCTTTATTCTAATTGGGTTTTCTATTTGACAATTAAAATGATGATTGCAATATTTAATCATTATTTTTTAATATAGAAAGTCTAATTCTATATTGTCAATAGTGTTCAAACAACTGAAACAAGAAAACTATTTTGGAGGAATTGACATTTCCAAGAGATGATCTTTGCATATGTGAGCACATACATTATTGTCTGATCTCACTGGATAACAGAGAAATACACATATGGGTGACATGTGACCTGTTGATTTCCATCATGACTGATATGTTAAAATATTGACAACTCCACATTTTGAAGATCTTGAATATTGTTTTGGAATAAATAATATACCAATCTAATGGAATGTATTTAAGAATGATCATTGTTTGAAGGTATGTGTTAAAGGAATTAAGCACCGATTTTGAAAAAAAACGTTTAAAATTCACATATTGGTGATAAATGTATTTGTCTTTCATGTCTATAAACTTTTTGAAAAATGCATCCCCATCATTGTCTGTAAAACCTATTTGAACATGAACCTAGTATATAGGCCCCTAATGAAAGCACACTCCTTTCTTGGCGTCATTTTTATGTGGAGTGTCATCATAGAGGCACTGGTAAAATGACATCATAAGAGCATGGCAATATGCTTATGACGTCATGAAATGTATTGTCTTTTGATTAGTACCAAAATGACGTCAAACAGTGCTACCCTACTTTGAGCCTCAATTGAGGTCAAATAAAGTTCATGCTACCATATACATCATGCTACCATATACATCATGGTCTTAATACATCATGGTGTTCATATGTATATATATAATGTTGCAAAACCAAGAAAACAGAATTGGTGCTTAATACCTTTAAGGGTTGATGAATTGTTATAACACCTTCGACAGGAACAGTTCATGTTTGTGTTGATATGTGGATCCAGGCAAAATGTTGAGTGAGCAATCTTGCCATGAGAAAAGGTCAAAGCATATCATCAGACAAGCCAGTGCTGAAACACTTGGAACTTTTGCATTGAACTGGATATATTCATAGATGCTCAATGTTGGCCTCATGATCAACTTACTCGAAGTTTAAAGTCTATGATAAAATCTTGAAATTGGATCCATGTTATAATTTCTTTTGTCTGAACTCAAATAAAATCAGAATATGAAGATTTCATATTTGTTTTCTGCATAAAGTTACTATTTTTCATATTTTCTATATTGTCAAAAACTTATTCAATTCTGTATGCATATTGCTCAAATATCACCCCTATATGAAGATTTTACATTTGATTACTGTATACAGTTATTATTATTCATATTTCCTATGTTTGCAAAAACAAACAAAAATATAATTATATTCTTCTGATGTGCAAATTGCTCAATAAGAACTCCAATATAAAGATTTCATCTTTCTTTGGTATCAAGTCGTTTCTATTATTTCATATTCTTCTTCATTTGCAACAGACAAATCAATTTATGTTTTCTGAAGTCCATATCACTCAAACAGAACCCCAATATGAAGAGATCTTCAGCATGACAATAATACTTTTCCCAACCAGGATTCTAACCCTGGACCTTTAGAATTGATGACAGACATCTTAACCACTGAGCCACGTATCGCTCTCTGGCAGCACTGTAGAAAACTTTAAATTGGCGAAAAATTGAAAAACATTTTATGTGTTCTGACTTTTATATTGCTCAAAAAAGATTCTAGCATGAAGATTTCACCTTTGTTTATTGTATAATGTCATTTTTTATATAATTTCTATCAAAACATAAAATGTTTCAATTCTGTATGTTCCGATGTGCATTTTGTTAAAATAAAACATCAAAATGAAGATTACAGCTTCCGCATGAGACAGAGAAAACAAAAATTGTTCCCACCAGGAATCGAATCCCAGACCTTTAGCATGGGAGACAGATGTCTTACCCACTGAGCCATGTTGAAAGGTATGATTTGACCTTCTCACTGGTAAATCACACAAACCGTCAACATCTTTATCACTTTATCAAGTTGTTTTATAAAGGGATATTCAGTAATTTCACATTATAGTTAGATTTATAGGCTAAAATTTTCCAAAAATATGTTTGTCCAAGATGATATCAATAGTAATGCAAATAGATCAAAAGAAACAGATATCTATAACTCATATCTCATTTAAATTTAACCATATTAGTTGATTCTCTGCAGGTAGGTATATACAGTTAGCATGTAATTATTTCAATGAGTTGACTCATAACAGAAATCAAGATGGTAAATGCTGGTTGAGAATGTGCTTGATTTCTCTTGTGGGAAGTATGCGTCATGATGCCTCATTTGCCAGTAGATCTTATTTACATGATCTCTTGGGAGTGGGCATAGATCAGTTGGTAAGATATTTGTCTATAATGCCCACAGTGTTTTACTCCAATGGTTTTCCTCCAAGGTCAGGTATATTCACTTTTGGAAAATAAGAGTCATGTAAATCGGTTCATAACCTTAAAGACACAGACAAGACAAGACATCACCTCCATGTCTTGTAATTTGCATATTTAATGTTAACCAAATGTGTCAAGTTCAAACTGTCATTGCACTGAATGACCTTTATATGTTGATTTGTGGATAAGAACCCATTAATTTCAGTGAATCAAAGGAAATGGAGTTGCTGAAATTGGATTTAATTAAAAAGTAAAACTGATAAACGCCTCCCACATTCAGAATGAAATATATATATATATTGGAATTGATGTGGTCAAAGATCTTGCAAAAAATAATTACATTATTTTTGTATTTTGTATAAATCTGCACAGGAAGTTGACATTCTATTGATATATGTGCATGTCTGTGATTTTACCTGAGCAGTTAGAGGGACTGTGTCCTCTTAACATTTGTACTTGATGTAGTGTTTGGACATGTATTTACATTTTCTCAGGAACGTATCAATGTAAGATCTAATAACCATCTGAATAAAATATTTGATTTGATTTTTTACTTTTGCAGATACTAGCGTTATTCTGAGTATTTGGATGTATTAAACGTTATAAGTATTCACTTTCTTAATGATAGTCCTGAGGATGATAGTGCTAAGAATGATAGTGGTGAGCATGATAGTAATGAGGATGATAGTGCTTAAGATGATAGTACCAAGAATGATAACTTTGACCATTGATTAATTTTATTTAACTCTTGATTTAAATGAGAGTCAGAAGTCAGAATCTCATTTATTTGACCAAGTTATCACATTATTACAAATTTAAATAAATGACAAAGAAACAAAATAGTTAACATTGATAAACTAGGTCAGGGGGACACCCATTAAGCCAAAACAGTTGGCGCTATCATGGGTGCTACCCTGTGATACGGTACCTAATAAATTAAACTGTATTCTGACCTTTCATGTATGCTAGTTGTTTGTTATATAGTCACAAATATTATCTCATTAATATGATTAGGAATAACATATACAAATACTGATATTGTAACTTACAAAATAAAAAAAAAATATCATGAGAACAATAATCTGGTATTGTGATAGCTACCAATGCGATTTGTACAGATACATATGCACACACATATACATAGATATACATCTACATATATACACATAAAGATATATATTTTTTTTTTTAAGAGTGATGGCAAATGTGTAGGAAATATAATTGATTGGGTACGATAAATGATATAGAAGTTAGCTAAAGTGGTGGATATTCAGCATCTATGAATGTTTACAAATATAACAATTTTCAATTGTACATAAAGCTTCATAAGACTCCAAAATATATTGTTTTATATACCTTGCAAAACCTTGTAGTGTATGTGTATTGACTTTGCTGATTATTGAGTTTGGAGCATTATTAATAGTTTCAGCTATCTCATGTCTCAAACAAAACCTGGTATACTTCAAATTTGTTCTAACCTGACGAATTCTAGTATGAGCTCTGGTATTATGACCATGTGTATTAATATTAGATATAATTGGCAAATTCTGAAGATAGCGTGGCAGTTTTTCTTGAGTAAATTTATAAAAAAACTTAAATTTTTGCAACTTGAAGATATCTTTTAATAGCTTGAGATTTTTGAATAGAGGTTCAGTATGAGCATTATATTTACTCAGGCTTAGGATACGAAGAACCTTTTTCTGTAGTTTGAGAATCCGTGCACATTTAAAGCCCCATGCGAGTATTCCATAATTAAGGTAGGACAAGATGAGAGAGTTATATATTTTAACTAGAGCTTTGGTTGGTAGAGTATGTTTTAATTTGTTTATAATTCCAATACTCTAATTTATCTTGTTTGAAATCTTATCAATATGACTTTTCCAATTCATATTTTCATTAAGGACTATGCCCAAGAAATCAAAATCTGTCACTTGTTTGATTCTTATATTTTCAATTTTTATATCAAGTTGTTCTATCTGTTTCTGTACAGAATGAAATATCATATATTTAGTTTTGCCTACATTGAGTGACAATTTATTTAACTTTGACCATTGATTAATTTTATTTAACTCTTGATTTATTATCTGGCTTAATGACTGTCCTAATGATCTATTAGAAATAATTCTAAGGGTTCCATTTAAAGATGTGTCATCAGCATAAATTATGAAATCAAAAGCATTACTAGCATGGGCTATATCGTTAATATATATGATAAATAGTAAAGGGCCTAATATTGAACCCTGTGGAACACCTGTTTTTGTTCCTAAAATATCTGATTTAATTCCATCAAATTCAACATACTGTTTCCTATTGCTGAGGTAACTCTTCATTAGATTAAGAGCAGGTCCTTTAATTCCATAAATACTAAGAAACACCCTAATTAATGAAATTTGTGGGGTTTCCATTAAAATGAGAACACAAACCCAGGTGGACATTAGGACAGAATCACTGATTAGGAGGAGGGTCCCAACCAACAATTTCAACTGAAACTCAGGGCGATCGGTGGCGATAGCAGTCCAAAACCTCTTCATAGTTGATACCATGTTAGGTCTGACCACTTGTATGTCTGATACTAGAGAATTAGGACGTTGAGACTCCCCTCTCTTATATCCAGATCATACTTTATAGAGCCATGCATCATTGGAGGGCCAATTTCTCTATAGTGTAGCAACTAGGCTCCCTCTGGTAGGTACTACTAGCTCACACTAAGCACCAATCTTTAACGAGTCCACTCTTTTCACTTATCATCAAGTATAGCAAAACTATCCCGTGGGAGGTATTGTTTGCTTTACTAGTGCACCTTCAGAGGTCTTTATTATGTGTGCATTTTCTGAGTGTACTCTGCCAACCTGTTGAAGAATTCCCAGAGTTGATACTACTGCACTTCCAGATTTTGGTTTCTATTAGTAGCGCTACTAAGCCCAATTGCCTAGTAACTTCACTACTAGGGTGCAATGTGCTATGATGCATACTAATCAGTCTAGTCCTACTCTCATGTGTTTGAGGAGTTTCACTGACTAATTAAGGCTCTTGTAACTGACTCTGACCTCTAATTTATACACAAACTCACAAGGTCCATCCAGTTAAGATCCTCTTCTAAGACTGTCAAACCCCTTGAAACCATCTCTTGGTACTACAGAAGAACCAACATTACCTCCAAATTCCATTAGCTCATCCCTGCTACATTCTTGGAGACATCATCCTCCTCTTCCAGCACTTGTGAGTTATGTGTACATTTTAGTCAGTTACCTTCTGTTGTGACTGGGTAACTGACTTAACGGCACCCATCAGAACTTGAGAGTTATGACCTGTACCACCAGTCAGCCAGCTACCCTCCATCATGTGATACCACAACAGGGCCGAGTCTTTTCCCAACCGACCAGACCTTGACTGCCAACTCTGATGAATTAACTTGAAGGTGGACAGTTAAGCTCATTAGTATAAGAGTAGCTACCTGGATCAGTACTCGGAATTCCATACCTCCTCATGACTATTCTTCCAGATCTGACTGTGAGTAACAGCCATGAAGATATTATCTTCTTCCACCCAGCTTTCTGTTTCTATTGTATATATAACATCCTGATCAATTGTTTCAGTAGTCTTTCCTCTTAGGTAACTGTAGTGGAAGATTCATGTATATCTGGACTGACCATCGTTGCCCTCATCCGGGTATCCTTACTACCCCAGCGACACCTATCGACCATCCTTCCGTTTCCGCGCCATATTTGATTATGACACTCAACTGCGGGGAGGTGGGAGGGCCAGCAGAGTCCATTTGGGTTTGTATTTAGTTGATAAGAAACACTCACATTAATAAAATTTGATGAGTTTCTTTCAAAGTAGAATACAAACCCAAATGGACATTTGGACAGAATTCCTCCCAAGGAGGTGGGACTTTTGAGCGGAATTCCATCCCATTTGATAGGTGTGCATACTTTTATTAATTAGACATAATCACTCAGAACCCAGTCCTAGAGCCATTCCATCCTTGTTTTTGCTTCAGACAAGGGACACCGACTATCTGCTCCTCCCTTTTTTCTTTAAACACCAACAACAGTACCAGAACAGCTTGAGAATGTAACATACTGTTATTGTGCCACATTATGCTACCCTAGCAACCCAGATGAAGTCTGGAATAATGGATAAGCCAAGACCTTCACCCTGAGTTCAAGCAGGACCACTTGATCGAAATTGCATGTCACAAGAGGTCTGATTCTACTTGAGGTAACTGATGCTTTCAGACAAGGGACACCGATTATTGTGCCACCTTATGCTACCCTAGCAACCCAGATGAAGTCTGGAATAATGGATAAGCCAAGATCTTCACCCTGAGTTCAAGCAGGACCACTTGATCGAAATTGCATGTCACAAGAAGTCTGATTCTACTTGAGGTAACTGATGCTTTCAGACAAGGGACACCGATTATTGTGCCACCTTATACTACCCTAGCAACCCAGATGAAGTCTGGAATAATGGATAAGCCAAGATCTTCACCCTGAGTTCAAGCAGGACCACTTGATCGAAATTGCATGTCACAAGAGGTCTGATTCTACTTGAGGTAACTGATGCTTTCAGACAAGGGACACCGATTATTGTGCCACCTTATGCTACCCTAGCAACCCAGATGAAGTCTGGAATAATGGATAAGCCAAGACATTCACCCTGAGTTCAAGCAGGACCACTTGATCGAGCTTGCGTGTCACAAGAGGTCTGATTCTACTTGAGGTAACTGAAAGTTAGTCTGATATCAGCTGCAATAAAATACTGGAATAATGATTAAGCCAAGTATTTTATTCCTACTGAAAACTAATTCTGGATTTGACTAGTCTGAGATACTGTACAAATCCAAGAACCAGCAAACCATATTATCAGTACTGACACATATGGTGCTCACTGCATCCACTATCCACTCGCATCTATCCAGAACCACAGAACAGGAAAGATGTGAGTTTGGAATAATTCCTTTTGGCAATCCACTTCAAGAATGGTTATTTCCACTTCAGCCACATGTCCTTCGACCCCCTTCCAAGTGTATAAGCCACACCAAGTAGTCTATCTTTTTTCTCAATCCCTCACCATGCTGGCACATAGAAATTTCCAAGGATGTCGGATCATTTTCACACATCTGGGATTGAATACAACTTTGTAAAACACTTGAGTCTCTTTCCAAAACTTTTGACCTGGTCTCTCCTAGGAGTTTGACATACGCCAGTACTCTTAAGTTGATCATTGCTGTCATTATGAACTTGTTCAGTAATCATCTGATAGCTGGATCATTGTGCTAGTTCTCTACTCTCCAGATCTGTTCCTTCCAGATCCAACACATACATGCCCCCCACCCCTCCTTGGAGGCACCTATGAAGGTCTGGAGATCTGTTAGAGAATCCATTTATTGGTACTCCCACTATGGTACTCTCTGGCTGAAGCCATCACTGCAGTCTAGTCTAAGGCAGATAAGACTTATCACTGTAGTCTTGTCTCTGGCTCATGGGATTTTATCTGGTTCCTACTTCTGGTCTCTTGGGACCTTGAGCATCCAGCTTATGCAGTACTGGACATAATACACATTATATTGTTTGTAATCCCACCATAACTGGACCTAATCTCAGTTACAAGAGTGGTGAATATTTTTCTGGAGAAGTCATATGGAAAGTATGACGTAGGATATTAGTTTCAAAGGGAGTTAATGTGATGATATGTACTTAATGAGTTGACTCATAACAGAAATCAAGATGGTCAAATGCTGGTTGAGAATGTGCTTGATTTCTCTTGTGGGAAGTATACGTCATGATGCCTCATTTGCCAGTAGATCTTATTTACATGATCTCTTGGGAGTGGGCATAGATCAGTTGGTAAGATATTTGTCTATAATGCCCGCAGTGTTTTACTCCAATGGTTTTCCTCCAAGGTCAGGTATATTCACTTTTGGAAAACAAGAGTCATGTAAATCGGTTCATAACCTTAAAGACACAGACATCACCTCCATGTCTTGTAATTTGCATATTTAATGTTAACCAAATGTGTCAAGTTCAAACTGTCATTGCACTGAATGACCTTTATATGTTGATTTGTGGATAAGAACCCATTAATTTCAGTGAATCAAAGGAAATGGAGTTGCTGAAATTGGATTTAATTAAAAAGTAAAACTGATAAAAGCCTCCCACATACAGAATGAAATATATATATATATTGATGTGGTCAAAGATCTTGCAAAAAATAATTACATTATTTTTGTATTTTGTATAAATCTGCACAGGAAGTTGACATTCTATTGATATCTGTGCATGTCTGTGATTTTACCTGAGCAGTTAGAGGGACTGTGTCCTTCTCTTAACATTTGTACTTGATGTAGTGTTTGGACATGTATTTATATTTTCTCAGGAACGTATCAATGTAAGATCTAATAACCATCTGAATAAAATATTTGATTTTATTTTTTACTTTTGCAGATACTAGCGTTATTCTGAGTATTTGGACGTATTAAACGTTTTAAGTATTCACTTTCTTAATGATAGTCCTGAGGATGATAGTGCTAAGAATGATAGTGGTGAGCATGATAGTAATGAGGATGATAGTGCCTAAGATGATAGTACCAAGAATGATAGTGCCAAGAAGTCAGAAGTCAGAATCCCATTTATTTGACCAAGTTATCACATTATTACAAATTTAAATAAATGACAAAGAAACAAAATAGTTAACATTGATAAACTAGGTCAGGGGGACACCCATTAAGCCAAAACAGATGGCGCTATCATGGGTGCTACCCTGTGATACGGTACCTAATAAATTAAACTGTATTCTGACCTTTCATGTATGCTAGTTGTTTGTTATATAGTCACAAATATTATCTCATTAATATGATTAGGAATAACATTTACAAATACTGATATTGTAACTTACAAAATAAAAAAAAAATATCATGAGAACAATAATCTGGTATTGTGATAGCTACCAATGCGATTTGTACATATACATATGCACACACATATACATAGATATACATCTACATATATACACATAAAGATATATATTTTTTTTTTTAAAGAGTGATGGCAAATGTGTAGGAAATATAATTAATTGGGTACGATAAATGATATAGAAGTTAGCTAAAGTGGTGGATATTCAGCATCTATGAATGTTTACAAATATAACAATTTTCAATTGTACATAAAGCTTCATAAGACTCCAAAATATATTGTTTTATATACCTTGCAAAACCTTGTAGTGTATGTGTATTGACTTTGCTGATTATTGAGTTTGGAGCATTATTAATAGTTTCAGCTATCTCATGTCTCAAACATAACCTGGTATACTTCAAATTTGTTCTAACCTGACGAATTCTAGTATGAGCTCTGGTATTATGACCATGTGTATTAATATTAGATATAATTGGCAAATTCTGAAGATAGTGTGGCAGTTTTTCTTGAGTAAATTTATAAAAAAACTTAAATTTTTGCAACTTGAAGATATCTTTTAATAGCTTGAGATTTTTGAATAGAGATTCAGTATGAGCATTATATTTACTCAGGCTTAGGATACGAAGAACCTTTTTCTGTAGTTTGAGAATCCGTGCACATTTAAAGCCCCATGCGAGTATTCCATAATTAAGGTAGGACAAGATGAGAGAGTTATATATTTTAACTAGAGCTTCGGTTGGTAGAGTATGTTTTAATTTGTTTATAATTCTAATACTCTTATTTATCTTGTTTGAAATCTTATCAATATGACTTTTCCAATTCATATTTTCATTAAGGACTATGCCCAAGAAATCAAAATCTGTCACTTGTTTGATTCTTATATTTTCAATTTTTATATCAAGTTGTTCTATCTGTTTCTGTACAGGATGAAATATCATATATTTAGTTTTGCCTACATTGAGTGACAATTTATTTAACTTTTGATTTATTATCTGGCTTAATGCATGGGTGCTGAGTCTCCGTCTTGAGACGGAATTCCGTCTTTGGGCAAAAATCTTCCGTCTTTTGACTTTGGCCAAAAATCTTCCGTCTTTTGACGTATTTTTAAAGCCAAAATCTATTACGCAAATTATCAACAAAACATCGTAGCGAAGAACGTGCGCCATCTTGAATTTCCAAAACGTCCATCGCAACGTAATGCTAAAACATTTATTTAAAGCCAAAATCTAATGCACGGCACAAATTTTACCTTTGCAGGCCATCACTAAAACATCGTAGCGATTGATAACAAGAGGAACAATCGCACACCATCTTGAAATTCCAAAGCGTCTAAGACGGAATCTGATTGGCCGAGACAAATGAAGACTAACACGGCATAATACGAGAATTCTTATTGGTCGAAAAATATTGCGACTCTACATTTCTATCTTTCGCTTTTTAATGGACACCACAAATAATGAAATAACATTTGCGCGAATTTTAAACACTGGATGTTCGAGACATCTCAGCATCCTTCTTCAACATCTCTATCAAGATTGTCTTCAACGTTCTGCAGTTATCAGATAGGAATCAAGAATTTTCAAGCCAAATTGAATAGATTACACATTTGGTAAGTTAAACACAGGTTTGTACTGAAGACTTGAACTACTGAAAAACTTATTTGTTTTGAATTGGTTTAAGGTTAATCTCTGATCATACATTCTTTTGTTAGATAATCCATGGATTATCTCAAAGCACATGGCCATGGATGCAAAGCATGTGCATGGGTAGCAATGCTTGCTCTGCTGCCCATAATCTGTCATTCAATTAAATTGATCGCTGTCATTCAATTAAATTGATTGCTATATTTTACAATAATCTCTGATGATACATTCTTTTGTTAGATAATCCATGGATTATCTCAAAGCACATGGCCATGTTAGATAGCCGCATAGCACATGGCCATGCTTCATCAGCTGCCCATAATAAATTTATTTCAATTGAATTGAACCCTTTATTTGTCCTTAAATGATATTTTCCAAGAAAAAAATGAAAAATTGTTTTAATATACTTGATTAAGGCATTGATCATACATTCTTTTGTTACATGATCTGAGTGACAGCCATGCATGCCATTAACAATTTGAATGCAAAATAAACACAAAGTAATCACACAAAGTTTTAAAAAACAGTATTATTATTTATTGACCATGTTGCACACCACTGGATGAGCATTGGTAAAAACTTGACTTGTTTATGTTCATGCTGTGTCATGTTCCAAGGAGGCCACTAGGAGCATCTTTGATTTGAAAAAAATCAATATCTTCTCTGATCTGTCATGTTGATACCCAGCGGTGTTAACGAAGCATGACATTTTTGGAGAAGAAAATCAGATATGCTTCTTAGTTTCTGAGCCTGTGCACCCTTGGCAAGTCCAGAAACAATAAAAATGAATGTACACCATTGTTCAACCATTGTTTTGTAATGTGCATCTACTCCTGCTTGGTTTGATTCGTTTTCCAAAAATAATAGCCATAGAAAATTAATTTCAGGAATTGGGGAATTAGCTTCGCCAAATCTGTTTTTGCACTTATATCATTGAACAGTTCAAATCACACATGAAAAAAATTGTTTGTTTTTCAGGGTTATATAAATTTATTGCTGTTACAGGATTATATGATGGCCATGGCACCACCTCCACCTCCACATCCAAACAAGGCTCAAGCAATGGCTGTTGGTAGTTGGGCTAAGGCGGATGAATTCATATTGGACATGGCAGCATTTAACTATGCTCTATATTCAGGACTTATCATGCTGGTGTAATACACCTACAGAAATACAAAATAAATAAATAAAAAATTTTTTTAGAGATCACTTTTGCTTATTACTTTAAAATACTTTATAATTTTGCTTTCAGGTATTAGTCAGAATGCGTTATTTAAAGCGTGGAGAAACCAACAGTACAGAGGCGAAGAAACTGAAGACCAGTTGGCTGTGGCGCTGGATGGACGACAGTGATAGCTCTGGCAATCCTAATGAGCAGTGGCTTCGAAAAATTGATGAAACAGGCCAAGCTTATTGTGTTCTTTGCCATCAGATTCTCAAGTATGGCTCAAATGGAAAGCGTGTTTTCAGCAAACATGCACAAGACCCAGGCCATCAGCAAATGGTAAAGCAACAGAGGCTCACGCAGACTCTGCCTGGAGCTGAACCAGTTGGTGCCAGGCCTTCCCAGATTGAGGGGAAAGAAGACTTGAAAGCAGTGCATGTTGCTTATTTGGCGACATTGTCTTCCTATGTCTCTGGCCCCAAGTCTTGTGGAATTGGCCAAGAGATTATCAAAGGATCCAACTCAGCTGTCATCATTGACATTGTGAAGACAGACGGCTACCCAGTACCTGACCCATGGTGTTGCAGCAGCAATGAAGGATCACCTCTCTAGTAAACTTCAAGAGAGTCATTTCTCTTTGAATATTGATGAGGCCACCAACAACAATGAGGACAAAGTTCTTAATGCTATGGTTCGGTACTGGGATGACGGTCAGGGCAAAGTTGTGACAGAACAGCTTGGATCCTTTGTTGAAAATCTGGCAGCAGCTAAAAATTTGTTTGGTGGCATGGATGGGTTGTTGCAGAATTTGAGCATTCCTTGGAAGAACAACATCAGCACACTCATGGATATCTGCAACACCATGAGAGGGAAGAAAGGAGGAGTGGAAACACTCATCAGACAGAAGAATGAGCATCTCCTTGACATTCA
Organism: Amphiduros pacificus; assembly: GCA_949316495.1. Lineage (NCBI taxonomy): Eukaryota > Metazoa > Annelida > Polychaeta > Phyllodocida > Hesionidae > Amphiduros > Amphiduros pacificus. The sequence goes on from OX439003.1 coordinate 32,160,949, forward strand.
TGGTGATACTGTGCACATTGTTAACAATGCAGCCAAGGAGATGTTTAAGCCGTTCAGCAACTTGGTTGAGAACACAATAAATGACATCTTCTATGACATCCAGAAGCAGCCAAAGGGCAAGGAACTCTTCAAGGTAGTATGTGGAGAGTTAGGAATAACAGGTGCCCTATCTATTGTCAGGCCCATATCTTCACGGTTCTTACAGATGAAAACTGTAGTTGACCGCTTCCTCATACTGCAAGATGGTCTGCTGGCCTACTACTTCAGCTTCCTAGAAGACAAGGACAAGTACAGATCAGTGATGAAGGAGATTATGGTTCGAAGGAGAATGAATGAGTCCTCACAAGTGCTCATTATGTAAATGCAGGAAGGTCTGGCCAGATCATCAAAGTCAGACTGTAACACCTCCAGGAAAGACCGGATCGTAGTTGCGCTTTTCAACAATGCTGCTCAATTTTTTGCTACATGCAAATTATATCAGGGTATTATACCTGAGTTTGAGCAGTTTGTAAAGCTCTACCAGAGTGAAAAGCCAACTGTTCACACCCTCCATGCTGACACTTTCCACCAAGTGCGGAGATTCCTTGTTCTCTTCATGAAGTCTGAAGAAGTGCCAGAGACCAGTGTGTCACAGATGACCCAGCTGAATGTCACAGACAGAAGTCTCCAAGTTAGTGACGGAAGCCTTGCCCTTGGCCCTCAGTGTTTTTCTTTCATGGACGGAGAGAGATCAAAACCTGCTAACAAGCACTGGATAAAGCCATTCATGGAGAATCTGAGAGGAGGCTACATGAAGGCAGCAGTACTTCTCCTGTCTAAGTTGCCTCTCAGGAACAAAACAATCTCTAGTTTGAGTGCTTTGAACCCAGAGGCAGCTACTCAGGATAGTGCAATCCAGGGTTTTGAATATCTTGGTAAACAGCTTCCAAATGTTGTCCAAGGTGAGGATTTAGGCAAACTCCATATGGAACTACGTAAGTATTTTGCCGACCCAGATATCAGAAATATTCTGGACCACTATCATCTGCAGCAGGAAAAGCACATAGGTGTACATTTTTGGTCCAGGGTGAAGACAGACAGTGATATCAGGTATCCTGTGTTGGGGAAGCTTGTAAAAGCCCTCATTAGCATATTCACTGGTCCAATAGTTTTTTATCAACTATGAACAAGTCTAAGTACAACAGGTAAGCAACTTTCATCAGCTATGCATTTCTTTGCTCAGAATGCACCAAAATGCACCAAAATACAAGAAAATGACAAAAATTCTCAACAATTCTCAGTCTTCTGAGAAAAATTTCTTCAAGGTCAGACACCTGATTAGTTTATGACCTGATGTTGGTTAAGTCGGATTTGATCATATTTTGGTGAGTAAGATGGGTATTTATGACTCGGAGTATTCCAATTTTGAATGGTATCAAATACAGGCCACTCACGGCTGACATTTTAATTAATGATTTTAAAGACGAAAATATCACTTATACCCAAACGCGATTGCTACGTAATAAAAACATCAGGTACAACCCTTTATCAAAGTGATTTAGTATTTTGTTGCTTTAAAAAATCTAATCTGTTGCCAAGTTTAGTGTGGACCCCCTCCTACACAAGTCACTGACAATCCTACCCCCCAACCCCCCGGGTCGACTCTAATACTTGATAAAGCAATATAATTATTATTACTGTCTTTGGAAGACACTCAAAATATGTATACTTTGATAATAAATTTACAACGGCATTGATATCGTTTATAACAACCTTTATTTAATTATAAAAAAATACGCTATTTGAAAATCGAAAAGAAAATGTAACCTTTGGTAAAGCCATAACAGGAGAGTGTCAGTTTTACAGCGAGTTCTATAACGAGACAGAATAACATTGAGTTTAAACTTTGTCCTTGATTTTGCCACCGTATTCTGCTGATATCGATTCACTAATTATCAGCAATGGTGCTCTCTATCCAGGGGAGATAGTACTGGACGTCAGCATAGACTCCGGGTATGGCATCCTCGTAATACCCGCAGGGGGAGCCCCAAGACACGACTCCCATCAGCACGTAGGTACCGTCCTTCACCACCAGGGGGCCACCAGAGTCACCCTGCAACGTAACCGCCAAGTAGACAGATATTAACATTTGAGGTCTTAACACTTGTTTCAATGCCTGTAAAGTGGGTTGCATCAAGAGATTCACAAACCATTGGTATATATCTTAATCATAAGGATAAGTGTAAGTCCAAATATATGAGATGAGTATACTAAGAATAGGATGATCACATCATAGTGTACCACCTGAAAGATAGAGTATATCATAGTGTATCACCTGAAAGATAGAGTATATCATAGTGTACCACCAGAAAGATAGAGTATATCATAGTGTACCACCAGGAAGAGAGTGCATCATAGTATGCCACCAGAAAGATAGAGTACATCATAGTGTACCACCAGGAAGATAGAGTATATCATAGTGTACCACCAGAAAGATAGAGTATATCATAGTGTACCATCAGAAAGATAGAGTATATCATAGTGTACCACCAGAAAGATAGAGCACATCATAGTATGCCACCAGAAAGATAGAGTATATCATAGTGTACCACCAGAAAGATAGAGTACATCATAGTGTACCACCAGAAAGATAGAGTATATCATAGTGTACCACCAGAAAGATAGAGTATATCATAGTGTACCATCAGAAAGATAGAGTATATCATAGTGTACCACCAGGAAGAGAGTGCATCATAGTATGCCACCAGAAAGATAGAGCACATCATAGTATGCCACCAGAAAGATAGAGTATATCATAGTGTACCACCAGAAAGATAGAGTACATCATAGTGGCACTGAGAGAAATATTCTACATCTATTCATTGATATGTATTTACCCCATCTCAAGCAGCTTTTGGAAGGAAAAAATCTACCATTGAATCTTTTAATCAATTAATCAATTAATCTAAGAATGAAGTCAGACTAGTACGGCATATTACAAGCCACCAAGTCTTACCTGACAAGCATTTTTTATTTCTGTATTGGTTCCAGCACAGAGATTCCCTGCAGCAAATGATGAACCAAAGTATCTGGTACAGGAAGACGGCTCCACGATATCAATATCAACGTGCAGGAGAACATCCGAGGTCCCTATCGGCAACAGAGAGTTATCATTATAGGTCCCTTATATCACTTATAATAAGCAACAGAGAGTTATCATTATAGGTCCCTTATATCACTTATAATAAGCAACAGAGAGTTATCATTATAGGTCCCTTATATCACTTATAATAAGCAACAGAGATGTATCCTTATAGGTCCCCTATATCACTTATAACAAGCAACAGAGAGGCATAATTATAAGTTCCCTATATTACTTCTAATAAACAACAGAAACTTCCCCTATATCATTTAAAACAAACAACAGAGAGGTATCATTAAAGGTCCCTTATATCACTTGTAACTTATATCTTGGAGTATAATGAATGGAGATGTGACGTTGCAGCTTGTGTGAGTCAAAATTGTCACAAAGTTGAATAACGTCAAATTCTTCAAGTTGTCGGGTGATATGGCGTCACAAGACCCAATGGATTGTCGGTAACGCACATTGCACCTTTGATCTCATGAACTCCATTCATTGTACTCCCAGCTTATGTGTAACCATTGATGTCTGGCAGTTCTGGTATAGTTCTGGTGTGCTGCAGTATCATATTATTTTAGTTCTCCCTAATGTTTTATAGATAATTAGAGTTAATATATTGCCATATATAAAAGAAAGCCCGGATGGTAAATTAATACGTACCTTGTTCCAAGCCGGTCTTCCCCCAGCCAATCACCGTAGCAGACGTTCCTGCACCATAGTCATCCGAGGGAGCAGGCAGGCACACAGTGTTGATGTTGTCATTCAGCTGGATGGTATGCGCCAATTTGATAAGTATGACATCATCAGGGGACACACCTTGCTCTAAAACATCAAACATTAAGTGTCATGAGCAAGCTCAATGGGTATGACATCATCAAACATTAAGAGCCAGCTCAATGGGTATGACATCATCGGGGGACACATCCGATTCATAAATCTTAGTAGGTGAATGTATTTCTTTCAAATATATTATCAGATGGAAACTTACCATGCAAGAACCTATCTGGGTGAACTATGATCTGCTCCACTTTGACAGTGAACTCAGTCTCATCCCACGAGGTGACGTCATGCTCTCCAAAGTGTAGAGTAATTTGTGAAGGGTCAGTGATCCATATCCCCCTGAAAATCATTCACATTGTCTGAAATGTATATTCTAAAACAGTCAGATGTTTTAAAAGCAGTTAAAAAAGAGGAGCAAATGCCTCATACCTGACTCTGAGATGTACTCATTATCTAAGCAAAATGAAGATAAGGTCAATTTCACTCATGGAAAAGTGTATAATCTACACAATATACAGTCATGATTACGAAGAGGTATATCATATATTAACTCGTATTCCATACCATGAGTGATTCAACAGAGACCTCATCAGCGAGAATGAGTGACATAGCGCATGTAACGGGTTTATAGCAGTGGGAGGAGCGGACGTCCAGAAAGCACCCTGCAGAGCACTTACAGTGACAGAGATTCAGCATTTTTAGGCAAATCCAATACCCTGGGACATTTTAATGGCTGAGGTGGAAACAATCAAATGGACCCAAGTTAATAATAATAATAATAATAATAATAAAATTTGTATAGCGCTGATACCAGACAAGTCTGTTCATAGCGCTGAGCTCAGGACATGCATCCTGAAGAGATGAGTTTTCAGCCTACTCTTAAACGAGGAGACTGAAGTACTTGTCCTAATATTAGTAGGCAAGGAATTCCATAGTCGTGGACCTACAGATGAGAAGGCCCTGTCACCTGCTGTTCTTAGCCTAGTATTAGGTACCTGTAGGTGGGTGCCATCATTGGATCTTAGACAGCGTTCACCTTCTTTAATCAGGAGTAGATCCCGTAAGTAAGGCGGAGCCTTACCATTAAGGACTTTCCAGGTTAATAGAAGAATTTTAAAATCAATTCTCACGTGAACAGGAAGCCAGTGCAGTTCCCGTAATTTTCCTGAAATGTGATCAAATTTCCTGATTTTTCCAACTACCCGTGCTGCAGAGTTTTGGAGGTATTGCAGTTTCCTGATGTCAGTTTTAGGAAGACCCGCCAGAAGACCATTACCATAGTCAAGGGTGGATGTAACAAAAGCATGGGTAAGTGTTACCGCGGTCTTCTCGTCTAGACAATGTCTGATGGCCGCCAAGTTCCTGATGTGATAATAGCCCTTCTGACACATTTTCCTGATCTGGGCCTTCATGTCCATGTTGGAGTCAAATGTGATACCAAGGTCAACCACTGACTGACTAGGAGCAATATCAGAGTCACCCACTCTGATTGTGGTTGGGATACTGCTATGGGTGGTAGTACTGTACCTGTCAGTACATATGAGCATCTCAGTTTTTCCATCATTTATCTTCATCTTGTTTGATATGAGGAAGTTTCTGACTTCACTGACACACTCCTCCAGTTTGTGTCTGCTCATATCCACATGATGGGGAGAAGCGTGGTCAACAGGGATGTAGATCTGTCATGTATTACTAATAGAATGTATTACTAATAGAATTACTGTCATGTATTACTAATAGAATTATCCAAATAGTAAAAGGGATCATAGGCCATTTTAATGATTGGCCACTTTTAGTGATGTGTTTCATAAACATATTCATAAAAGGATTTCACTAACTTCCTCATATTGTTCAGAAAAATCAAATACATGAGATTTTTTAGAAATACATCAGCTACTAAATGTTATAACCCAATTGACTCTACATTCAATATGTTTTTTATTATATTTTTTTTAATCATTTCTATTCATGACTAATTTTCTCATATTTTTCAGGGAATATTTCTTCTTTTTTAGGTATTATTATGATAAGAGCAACTTATTGCTGATTATTTTCTGAAATTAGATTAATATTCAATTTATCTAATACCTCAAAAATAAATGTGAGGTCAAATTAAAGTCCGTCAATTTGTCACTTTTGTAACCCTACCGATTTAAGCTATTTTTAATCATTTTAGCTTCATAATAAATCTTGAAATTGACGGACTTTTTTTTCAATTTCTTTTCAGTATTAATGTGTTTTTCTGTGCAGTATTCTATATATTTTCATAAACTAACCCCCAATAAGCTGGCATTTTTATATTATTACAAAAAAACTTAGTATTATAGTATTTTCCTCTGTTTTCCCTTATAGATTGACCACAAAACTATAAATTGCTCTCAAATAGTTAATTATGAACAGATTTTGATGAATAAGGATTCTACGAGCTTGTATTTGAAAGATGTAGATGATAGGATAATAAAACATCTAGATAATTTCGTGGAAATAGGCTTTCTATTTTCAAGGTCATTGAAAGGTCACTTCAAGGTCACTGGCAATATTTGATCAAAATAGCCTAAGAAGGTTGACATTCGACCACATATCATTTGTAGATGTATTCTGAGTAGTAAAAAAGTTATATCCCTTTGTCTGCCATTTCTAGTGATGACTCATATTCTGTACAATGGGCAGCAGAGCGACTTACTCATATTCTATACAATGGGCAGCAGAGAGTCCTACCTATATTCTATAAAATAGGCAGCAGAGAGACCTACTCATATTCTATACAATGGACAGCAGAGAGACTTACTCATATCCCATACAATGGGCAGCAGAACGACTTACTCATATTCTTCACAATGGGTAGGGCAATATGCATATCCCATATCCCATACAATGGGCAGGAGAGATTTACTCATATTCTATACAATGGGCACCAGAGACTGTACAATGGGCAGCAGAACAGAGACTGTACAATGGGCAGCAGAACGACTTACTCATAGTCTAAACAATGGGTAGCAGAGAGATTCACTCATATTCTATACAATGGGCAGCAGAGAGACTTATATTCTATACAATGGGCAGCAGAGAGACTTACTCATATTCTATGCAATGGGCAGCAAAGAGTCATACTCATATCCCATACAATGGGCAGAAGAGACTTACTCATATTCTATACAATGGCCAACAGAGAGACCTACTCATATTCTATACAATGGGCAGCAGAGAGACTTACTCATATTCTATACAATGGGCAGCAGAGAGACCTACTCATATTCTATACAATGGGCAGCAGTGAGACTTACTCATATTCTATACAATGGGCAGCAGAGAGACTTACTCATATTCTATACAATGGGCAGCAGAGAGACTTACTCATATTCTATACAATGGGCAGCAGAGAGACTTACTCATGTTCTATACAATGGGCAGCAGAGATGACCCATCTGTCCGAGATGAGGCTCCCTCCACACTGCATGTATGAGCTGCTACCTGGGATGGTGGTTCTCATTTGGACGATCCAGGGCCACTCATTGTGCTGAGATTCCTCCCCGTTAATGATGCGAGAATAGGAAGTGTGTCCGCAGTGGGGTGGTATGGACCCTGCAACCATACAAACACTCCAATCAACATCTCATCACACAACATATTTAACAGGCATTTTGAGCCAATTTAGTTTGAAAAACTGTTTTAAAATGCTTTTCTGGGCTGAGACAACCTCAGTTATAAAGACTGAAATATTTTAAGTGATTTAAACAATCACAGTTAAATGGAGAACAATTACGTGTAACCGGGTATACTGACAACAAGCAGACTCGTAGAACTCGATGTCATCGATAGCGATGTCCCCTCTGTAGCCTTGGCCGATGGTTCCCCGGAAGATTAGCTGATGGCTTTGGGAGGCTTCTAGGTTCACTTCTATATCATGCCACACATCTCCTTGGTTCCCGTGTCGCTCCCACACCAGGGTGTCACCATCAACTGAAGTACCAACAAACAGCAAACATGAAAGGCATGAGGCGCCTGTGTGTGAAAAAATGACCTGCTACAACATCTGTATTTTTTTTAAATGATCTGCTACAACACATGTACGTCAAGACTGATGTTCCACAACATCCATATATGAAATCTGATCAACCACCCGGCTGTCTTGAGTTTCTGACAAGGTCAAGTATATACGTTAGAATGAGGTGTCCATATCAAGGATGATTGTGTTGGATTTGACAGCAGTCCCCAAAGTCTGTCTCTAAAAACAAAGTTCAACTAACACTACTAATTTAATAAAGAAAACATCTTTTTGGAAATATTTCACATCATTACAGACATTCGATTGTTTTGCTATACCATATATGGCTGAAATCCACACCGCAGAGCAATCGATAGTAGGACTTGTTTTAATAAATGTTTCATATGGTGATTATATATTTATTTTTGGCTCAAATTATTCCACGCCTATTAAACATTAATATACATTAAGCAAGTTGTCAACCATATACACCTGTTATTTATTTTAAGGTCAACACAAATCTCATTCTTGCTAGACATTGTTACTATAATGAACCATAGAAACCATTAGAATATATTTCATAGCGATTATCTATTCTCGGATATCCGGGTGAAGCGACATAACTACTTTTTTGTTTTAGAAGTCTGTGGACTATGTCGGTTACATTGTTTGGATATTAATAAACTATAAGGATATGTCATAGAACATGCAATATCTAAATCAAAAGCTAAAATTCGAAATAATTGAAGGCGTAACTCATCCAATATGCATTAAAATTTCTGAATGATGAAACGTTTCTAATATTTTATTTTGTTTACCACAGTTGGTTTTGATAGATTGAGATAGTTGCTCCATTTTTATCTCATGAGCACTCGGAGCCAAGATTCCATACCAAGATTATGCCCACGTGTGGGTGAACCATTTATGCAAACAGTGAGTCACAGACATATATATATGAGTGAGTGCAACCAAGTTAAGGGCAGTGCTAGTTATTTTTTTGTTTCTGGTCTCGTAGCCTTTGAAAAAGTGGGTCGGTTGGTCTGTATGTCGATAAATAAAATATCTAGATCGACACTCTTGCCAAATACGATCAAAGTGGTTTAACAGAAGGCATATAATTTCACACTAGAAAAGTCATCCAAGCCCTGTTTTCAAAATAAAGGAGATAAGGCGATGTACCTTATATGTGCGTGTGGAATGCGCTTTTTATTTCTGGAGTTGAGTTTCTAGGAAATTAAATTATAGTGTACAGATATGATTCTGCAATATATGGCATGATTCCCAAATGAGATTGATTCGATATTATTGGATTGTTGTTGAAACATATATATAGATATATATATATATATATATATATATATATATATCTAAAACCCTTAATATCAGTCATTTTGGAAAATCCTTTTTCTCACAAGAGATTTGGCACATTCTGCTATCAAATCTGTTTGTTTGTTGGGGGCTTTACATCACTTTCACTTTCAACATTATTTGAGTCATTTCGTGATGATACCTACTTATAGCATATAGTGCTGCCTCACTGAATTGTCATGACATGACAACCCACCCAGTCACAGATTTACAAGGACAATGGGTTAACCCTTTAGGCACAGGCCTCAGCTCATATGGGAAATTGTATCACGAATTCAATCTCATATCTTGGGTCACCACAGAGAAACTGGTGCTAATCAGCTTGTTCTCTAACTGCACCATAGCCTCTAGCCTGTAATCCAATCTGAGCTTTATAGAGCTTTATAAAAATGTGCTAATCTGTGAAAACACTGACAAATCCTTATTTTGAAAACAGTTCGGTTCTATTTGATGGTACTTATTAATCAGGCTGTAATACCATCCCATCATTCTGATCTTAGCCAATGAATAATGAACAAATACAAAAGATGTTTTATCTATTTTTTTCAAATTTGGCCATTTTTAGGGTCGATTGAGATACCAGAAACAATCAAAAAATGAATTAGCCCAACCCTAAAGCAAACAGTCCAGCTACCATTGATTTTGTCAATCTAAAAATAATTGTTTATTTACTCAATTAATGGCGAGGGCCAGAAGTCAGTTTTCTTAAATACGAGAGTGTGTTGGAGGAATACAAACCATTTGTTCTGCTATATAATCGGAGAGATCCAATATCATAACCATTCATATGATAGGCAAACTTCAAACATCTGCCATTGGAGGGCACTGCAGAGAATTCAGGACTGAGCAACTGTGCAAGTTCACCACTTGTCCTTGGTTGTGAAGCCTCAATAAATGCATATTGCCCTACAGTTGGAAACATATATATTCACCATTAATTAGTATATACATATAGGTACATTGAGTGTGACTTTCCAATTCTTTGCAAGAATTTTTCCTTGTTTTTATTGTATTAGTACATCATTAACTATTCAGTATAAACTTTATACTATCCATTTATTTCCTCTACTGGCACATATAATCTGCATTACGAGTTTAATACCACATTTACCATTTCCAGAGGTATGGTCAGCTGATGGCCCCGTTTGACCGCTTGGTGTTGATCCAGATGTTATGGACCAGTCGAAATTATCCTCAGCTCCATTGGTCCATGAGCAGTATCCAGTGTCAAAGTCACAGTCTCCAATGGAAGCTCCATCTGAGGTAGGGGGATCTGAAGTTGGGGGATTGGTGGGAGCTGGGGTAGGGGGATTGGTGGGAGCTGGTGTAGGGGGATCGGTGGGAGCTTGGGTAGGGGGATCGGTTGGAGCTGGGGTAGGGGGATTGGTTGGAGCTTGGGTAGGGGGATTGGTTGGAGCTGGGGTAGGGGGATTGGTTGGAGCTGGGGTAGGGGGATTGGTTGGAGCTGGGGTAGGGGGATTGGTTGGAGCTGGGGTAGAGGGATTGGTGGGAGCTTGGGTAGGGGGATTGGTTGGAGCTGGGGTAGGGGGGTTGGTGGGAGCTGGGGTAGGGGGGTTGGTTGGAGCTGGCGTAGGGGGATTGGTGGGAGCTTGGGTAGGGGGATTGGTTGGAGCTGGGGTAGGGGGATTGGTGGGAGCTGGGGTGGGGGGTGGTGATGATGATCCAGAGAAATCCAGCTTGAATCCCTTCTTATTGACACTGTAGTCAGACTCAAATCTAAGGAAGAGGGAATCTGAGCTGCCAGTAATATCTGCTGGAAGAGTGTTTCCACAGACTACAGCCAGAACACTGGAAGAATCAGTCGCTCCATCAAAGACCACCAACTTGTCATATGAACAACTGTCAGATTTCTCCAGTTTAAAGTTAGTAAATTGAAGACTAGCAACCTGCAAAGCAAACACCACTGTACATTAAGTGATCATCGTGGGATGCTCAAAATGAGGCAGATAGAGACTAACACAACTATGATGAAGACACATAATGGTGAAATGTATCATATGATTTGGATTGCCAATACATATTTAAAACATTGGTGTATCATGGTTAACCATTTTATGCTAAATTCAGAGTGCCAAGCCAAATATGCGGTAACATGATACATATCAGGGCTCAACCCTGAAAATGACAATATCAATCAATCTTCAACTTCAGACACTAAAACCTTGGAGTATAATGAATGGAGTTGTGACGCCATGAGATCAAAGGTGCAATGTGCGTTACCGCCAAACCATTGTGTCTTATGACGCCATATGAGCCGAAAACTTGAAGAATCTGACGTTATTCAACTTTGTGACAATTCTGACTCATCATAGACAGTATTTAGACCAAAACATATCGTGAGTGAAATGTTCTACTTTCTCCACTGATTATGAAGATATAAATTCTATCTCTCTATACCAATTGTAGACAATTCTATAACGTTTTAGAAACGTCCATGTCAGAGATTTCCACACCACCCACTCAACCTGCAAAGAGCTCAATACAAATGCATTGATTTACCTGAAATATCATATAATTCTGTCAACTTGCACAACGTTCATATTTAGTTTATACCATCAATGCATCCATTGGCAGGCCTATACAAAGTTTCATTTTCTTAATTGGGAAAACATCTTTCTTTTGATATTATTTTCAAATCTGCCAATATATGTGTCCATTCCATTAACATAGCATTTGCCAAGCAAGGTGATTTTACATTGATATTTTACCCCAAAAAATCTGATATTCTAACGAAAAAACTTGTGGTTATTGAAAAAAACAATTCTTTTTTACAAAAATTGTATATTGGTTTAAACAAATATTGATAAACAATTATGGCATTTTTTTATAAACATACTATTCAAATTGTGAAAATCCCATCCTTCAATACCTATAGAGATTTTTTCTATAGACTTTATAGTTCTTGAAAAATGTCTGTGGACATATGAACTTTAAGGACTTGTCGGGAATAGCCTATCCAGTTAAAAATATCCAAAATTTCACTATTAGATTCCCCAAAACCTATTCATTATGAAATGATGATTCTTTCTTTCAAATTCAAAAACTCAAAAATAGCTTAAAATTTGGTGGTAACGCACATTGCTTCAAAGAGAAGCTATTCCATTGTTTGTAACAATGTATCCCATTGTTTGTAACAATGGGTTGCCATGACGTCATGCACACTCACTAATTGGAAGGCCTGAATGGTAAGGCAACCCTTACCTCCATGACCTCCTTCCCATTAGGCAGAGTGAAAGAAATGACAGCATTTCCTTGACTGTCCCCAAAACTTGCCTGAAGACAATGGGGGACAAAACATGTTCAATGGAATTCCCTTCCTAATGCATAAGGGGCAGTACTTCAGCCACCTTATTCAAGACCAGACTGAAGACATAACTATTTAGGAAGGACTTCATGTGAGCTTGATCTAATACCCACATAATTTCTTTAATATTTCTTGGAGGAGCTACTGCCTTTCATCACAAATAAATCATCGGTGGATGCCTGAGGAAAAATAATATCTAATATATTCATGCAAATATTTCTTTTCAAATTTCTATTCATCACATGCTAATATCAAGCCTTATTATAATCATTATAATTATTATAATTATTATCATTATTTTTATTATTATTATTATTATTATTATTATCATCATCGTCATCATCATCATTGTCGTCGTCATCGTCGTCATCCTCAATATTATTATCATTATCATCATCATCATCAGCCTTGACTGCTCACATAAGAATGCCTTGTCAACAAGCCACTGGGGAGATTATTATAATGCATATTTCCATGGAGATAAATAACACTTCAAAATATTGTGCTCTCAACATTGACAGGCAAATAGACAGACAAAAAGTCGTACCTTGATTTCATAGATAGCTGTCACAGCACCTGATATTTTAGTGATTTCATATAATAAAGATAGATTTGTGAAGAGTGATCTGTACTTCAGAATGCTGATGAACAGATTCTGTGATCTGCTGAGCAGAGCGTTATCTCCATATTAAGCAATACCATGATCTGCTTTATGCACATACTGGAAAAACCTGGTCAGTTTGGGAATCTTGAGAAGAACAGAAAAACAGCTGTTATGATCTGAATGAAAATAAATGACATGTTAACAAATGTTCTTTTACTTCTGTACACCAAGCTTGCATGTCTACATAATTCCCTCCTGTGCAACAGATTATGACATTTTGCCCCATCTCCATTCACTTTGTTTGATTGTCCGATGATCTCCCTGTTATACAATCATCTGATATCCCTCCATATATGAAAGGTTCCATCTAATCATCAGATTGATTACTTGGTGATCTATTTTATGTAAAGTAGATCATTTTATCTGTAATCTACAATCCTGTACAGGCCGAGATCAGTGCAGTATTGGGTGGTTACAGGCAATACAAAAATAAAGGCGTTAAATGCAGACAAAACGTGATACCTCAGTTGTACAGACAGCTGTCAAAGGCAAGACAAAAATAAAGGCAAATAGGCCGACATACAAAAGTGATACCTCGGTTGCACAGACACATGTCACAGGCAAGACAAAAATTCAGACAAACAGACAAAATGTAATATTTCCTTGGTATAGACCACCAACATAGGTAAGAAAAAATAGTCAAACAGACAGCAGACAAAAAGTGATACATTAGTTTTACAGATAGCTGTCAAAGGCAAGTTTGTTTGTTTGGGGTTTTACATCAATTTCAGTCATTTCGTGATGAGACACGGGCCTCAGCTCATGTGGGAAATTGTATCATGGGTTCAATCTGGGCACGGCCAGGGTTCGAACCCACGACCTTTGGATCACCAAAGAGGAACTAGTACTAATAAGCTGGCGCTCTGACCAACTGCACCACAGCCCATGGCCTTTGTCAAAGGCAAGCCAAAAATAGATGCAAACAGACAAAAATGATACCCCGGTTGTACAGACAGCCAACATAGGCAAGAAAAAAATGCAGTCAAACAGACAGTCAAAATGTGATAATTAGGTCATATAGACAGTTGTCACCGGCAAGACAAAGATACAGGGAAACAAGGAATCTGCTGAAAAAGAATATAAAAGGCTACCTGCCAAATACGGAAAAAATGTAAGAGCCTCTTTTATGGAAATGAAAAACAACAGCTATATATAGCTCCAACCACCCATTACAATATATCCTTCATCAAAGTTACCAATTTCTAATGAAAATATTTTGGGAGAATATCAAAATAAGAGATTTCCAAGAATAATGATAGGTTTTAAACACATAATATTTCAACAGATAACGAATTTCTTAAGAAGATATAGGTCTGGATCATTGGGTGCTGTATAGAGTTGGTCTGGTATCATGATAACATACCCCTGAAGGTACGGTTATTTTCCATTCACACTTCTCGTTGCTGTCATAGGAGCCCTGGTCATAACCCGGAGATTTGATCACTCCACTCTCCTCATGCATCTCAACCGGACTTCCATCGCAAGGATCGTCATCGATAGGTGGAACGACACCAGAGAAACTCAGCTTGAATCCCTTCTTATTGACACTGTAGTCAGACTCAAATCTAAGGAATAGGGAATCTGAGCTGCCAATAATATCTGCTGGAAGAGTGTTTCCACAGACTACAGCCAGAACACTGGAAGAATCAGTTGCTCCATCATAGACCACCAACTTGTCATATGAACAACTGTCAGATTTCTCCAGTTTAAAGTTAGTAAATTGTATACTAGCAACCTGCAAATCAAACACTGTATATTTATTAAGTGATTTTGTTTAATGTTTTACACCGTCTTTATAAATTATTTCAGTTATATCATGTTGAGACCTACTTTTTGCAGTGAACTGGTACTAATAAGCTTGTGCTTTAACTGATTGCACCACAAATCAAATGATCAGTGGTATGTTCTAAATGAGATAGAGACCAACTGACATATGATGAAGACATATGATGGCAAAGTTAGGTTTGATTAGTCAAGATATCAAATAGTTTGATATATTAGATATTTTAAGAATATTAAATGTTTTCAGAATATTAGACCTATTTCTCATAGTGTTTCCCTGATTTCTTTTATTATGATAACATACCCCTGAAGGTACGTTTATTTTCCATTCACACTTCTCGCCGCTGTCATAGGAGCCCTGGTCATAACCCGGAGATTTGATCACTCCATTCTCATACATCTCAACCAGACTTCCATCACAAGGATCGTCATCGATAGGTGGAACTATAAAGGGGCAAAAAGAAAACCTTGATTACAATCTCGCCAGAACTATGAGGGGGACGCTTGAAGGCCGATGGATTGAATAAATATCACAAAACAAGTGATAATAAAACCATTAAAGCATTCATGAAACCAGACTTTCAGACACATTTTCTTCACATAACATGAATGTTTATACCCTAAACAGTGCTTTTGTGTAGTATTACCCAAAATATTCCCTGTTAACAACTTTCTGTTGAAACCTACACCAGCAATTGAACACTTTGTCAACAAGCTTTGTTTAGCTGGTCTGTGATCTCACGTAAACACCTAATGAGTTACCAGTTGGGCACTTGTCCAGCTTGGAAAACAGGGTGGAGAGGTTTTGTACAATTAATTGCAAGGGGTATACATCAGTGTTAACAACATAAGATTATTTTAATATTATTTGAATCAATGAAATAACTGTCATGGTTGTGACAAATATTTTATGGTTGTGACAAATATCTCATGGTTGTGAAAGATAAATCATTTATGGGAAAAGTATACTATTTATTTGAAAAATATCTTATTAATGTGAAAACCTTTCTGTCAAAAAGGGAAGACATGACTGAAAGGCTGTATGGAATCTCCCTCAACTTTGAGGCCGAGATATGGAAAAAGTAACATTAAACCCTTTGATAACTGGTTTGGCCTTAAATCACAAGGACTTTGAATGGCAAAAATGTGAATGCTGATAATTGGTATCAGTGAAATTTATGATTTGACCCTCTTTGATGAAATTTGGGGTTTTTCACACCACTGAATGGGAAGACATCAAAGGCTGCATGGATTAAAGGCTGGGCTGTACAGAATAGATTTTTTTTTCCTTTTTTTGCAAACATATATAATATAAAAAATAATTATATTGTATAGAAACTAAAGATGAAATCTTTATAATGGGGTTCTATTTGAGAGAAATGCACATCAGAACATATAGAATTGAATTATTTTTTGCAAACGTAGAAAATATTAAGAATAATGACTTTATATAGAAGACAAAGATGAAATCTTCGTATTGGGGTTCTATTTAAGTGATATACATATCAGAACATAAAAAACTCAATTGGCAAATTCTGCAAAATCTTCTTGGATGTTTGTATTTGTAACTTCATAAATATTTATCCATTTTTAATAATTTTACCACAAAATCATCATGATAAGTGTAATCTTCCAATTCATTCTCAAAACACAATGGCCGAAAATGTGTTGCTCCAATTTTGACAATTGGTAAACAACACCTCCTGCGACTTACGGAGCCCCCTGACAGTTCAAAGGTCAAGGTCACACAGCACACTTCTTGTCCAGAAGTACTTGGCAGTCACAAAACTTGGCAGTCACAAAAAATCAGAATTCTCAGAGCAGATGTTCTTTTGTGGATTTCAGGCAGATAGCCTGTATGTATGTCAATTTTAAGATCATATATTGTTTTCAGATACCTTAAACCACTGTAAAATCGCCTGGAACTTTCCAGGTTTCATGAATGCTTTAAATGCAAATTATGTACAAATTAGTTGACCAAAAAGAGGAAATTGATGTGGATATTCTATTTATAGCAAAACATTTTTGATTTTATTTTGCCTCTACAGAAAAGCTTTTACCTCAAAGTTCCAACTGAAAAGAATACTTTCTTTTGCAATATATCAACACTTAGAAATGTAAAGGAGTTAAGATGGAGCAAGTACAAAGAGCCATGCATATGTTAAAGCTAAACACATCTGGATGTCTTTGTGAAGCAAAGACTATGTAAGGTTACTATGTTAGGCAATGTTCCCAAGTGATACACCAGAAAGCTTGTGCCCCACATATCTTATTATATCAATTCAATTTATTCATGGTAAGATTATTTACTCAATATATTTTTTAATCAACTTTTAAGTACAACTATGGACTGCACTTGCATGACACATTTTGACAGGTCATTAATCCTGAGAACACACCAAGCTGTGTATCTCGGGATCTAGCATGCAGTCCATCAAATCAATATGTTATTCCAAAACACTATCATTCAACATATTTACTGTGCGTTAACTAATTTATGTTATGTTAATTAGCTACCATCTTGAAAGTGAAATGAAATTCACATGTCAACTGGCTGTCGATGTGGTAATTATATAATGAAGACATTATATTGTGGGTGTGGTACCATTGAACGTACTCTCCAGAGCAGATCCTGGATTTACCTCGCCATGCAGAGTACACTGAACTGGGAGGAAGAGAGCATATGTGAGAGCATAACGGAAGAAATGTTCAGTGTATTTATAAATTATCTTATATTTATAAAAAAATAGGCTAATTGTCCTGAAGCTGACCATTGCCTTTTGTAATGTTTTTGAATATTTCCTAAATACCTACAATATATAATTTTAAGTATATGCCTAGACTTGTTGGTCGAAACCAGTCCAGGTGGTAAACATTATGTACCCAGTATTGTGGCTGCCACCATCGCCCCGATATTGCTTAGTTCCAGAATTCCGGTATTCAGACTATAAGAATGAAGCCATCATTTGGTTATGTCCACGTCATGCCACCTGGTGGCAAGATCGGGCATTTTACACAATCTTTGATCAGAGGGGAAGTCATGTTCTTTGATATTGCAAATCATGTTGTGTTCTCTTTCTGAGAAGTTGTCCTTTGTCGCGAGGTACTGATCAGAATGAAAGAAAATTTATTCTCCTCACTACAAAAGCTATATTGGCATAGTCAGCACAGCTATAAATGTATTATGAAAATATGATCTGATATTATAGCATAATAAAGGTTTAAATATGCAGTATTCATGCTTTGGAGCGAATAATACTGAAGATAGCTAAATAATTAAAACAAATATATTTACCATTGTTGTCAGGATTGCTTGTGCCAGCAGCTGAGAAGTCCATCTGGAATCCAGCTGCACCAACGGAAGAATCGGAAGAGAATGTGACAAGCAAATTGTTGGAAGATGACAAAAAAGGAGCCGGATTGCTGGAACCACAGAAGACCACCCTGAAGGTCCCTCCAGGAATACTCTCAGACATCTGGAGGTAGTCATAGCATGTGAAACCATAGGCCCTCTCCAGCTCAAATGAGGGGAAGGTCAACGACACTTGCTGCAAAAGATGATTTAACACAATCCGTACAGGCGATATAAGAAGGCAGCCGATATAATAGTTATAGACAGAATGTGTGTGTACATAATAGTAATAAGAAATAAGAAATCATTCTTCTTAACATTGATACAATACGTGTGATACATTGGGTGTATAATTTGTGTATAAGCTTATTTGTCATATAACAGGTGTATAGTTTGTGTAATAAGCCGTTGGTTATTTGTGATACACCAGGTGTATAATTTGCGTAATAAGCCCCTGGTTATTTGTGATACACCAGGTGTATAATTTGCGTAATAAGCCCCTGGTTATTTGTGATACACCAGGTGTATAGTTTGTGTATAAGCCATTGGTTATTTGTGATACAGTAGATGTATAGTTTGTGTATAAGCCCTTGGTTATTTGCGATACATCAGGTGTGTAGTTTGTGTATAAGCCATTGGTTATTTGCGATACATCAGGTGTGTAGTTTGTGTATATGCCCTCGGTTATTTGTGATACATCAGGTGTGTAGTTTGTGTATATGCCCTCGGTTATTTGTGATACATCAGGTGTGTAGTTTGTGTATATGCCCTCGGTTATTTGTGATACATCAGGTGTGTAGTTTGTGTATACGCCCTTGGTTCGATCTTGGAGTAATTATAAACAGAGGGGTGATGTCGCAAGACAAAAAGGGACATCATAGTTGCAGCATTGGGCAGTGTTATGATGATGCCATACAGACGCAAGATATGAAAGTTTTGATTTGTTTGTTTGTTTGTTTGGGGTTTTACATCACTTTCAACATTATTTTCAGTTATTTCGCGATGAGACCTACTTGTAGCAGATATAGTGCTGCCTCACTGAATTGTCATGTCGCAGGTCCTTGACATGACAACCCACCCGGTCACAGATTTACAAGCAAAACAGGTTAACCCTTTAAGCACGGGCCTCAGCTCATATGGGAAATTGTATCATGAGTTCAATCTCGGCACGGCCAGGGATCGAACCCACGATCCTGATAGTATCAAAATATTTTGAATCCTTAGTGTAAAACAATGCGTTGCCATGACGCCATATCTGATATAACGGACATAACCCCTCCATACATAATTACTCCAAGGTTAGATGTTGACACATGTCGACATTCCTTGGTTAGATGTTGACATCCCTTGGTTAGATGTTGACATATGTTGACACCCCTTGGTTAGATTTTGACACATGTTGACACCCTTGGTTAGATTTCGACACATGTCGACATTCCTTGGTTAGATGTTGACACCCTTGGTTAGATTTCGACACATATCGACATTCCTTGGTAATTAAGATGTTGACACATGTTGACATCCTTTAACAGATGTTGACACATACCTGTCCAGCGGGCACCTGGATACTCCAGCTACAGTTTAGATTATTCGGATAATCAGAGGTATCAAAATTCGGGGTTGTGATTGAGCCCGATGTACTGGCATCCACATGAACAACCGAACCATTTATACAGTCATAAACTGCAACAAAACATACACTGGTTAGATTCAAAGAAAACAGCACAATATAAATTGATTACATATGTGATGTCTTCCTTTTCTTAATTTCTCGATTATCATATAATATCAAGCAAATTGATCTGAAGCATAAAAAAACATTATGATATATTGCAGGCAATCTGCCACACTCGGTATATCAAATAAAAACTATCCTACTGATGGTAATTTACAGGCCTTTCAAGTATAGTGGGCAGTACTGCTTTGCCTGGTATCATAATAACAAAGCAAAGTTCAAAGCTCTCCCACCCTAATGAGACACCCCTTTTTGATTCCCAAGAAAATACCAGGCTTTCACACATACCAGGTTACTTTATGGTCTGTACACATATCATACAAATGAACAACTTTTCAGCGTAAGCCTTGTACATACGGGAATGGAATCGTCAATAAAGTAAGATTTAAGGTTAAAGATTGAATATAAATCATAAGCATGTGTGATGGCAATAGACCTCACCACTTTGCCGGATTTGAACCATGACAGGAGCGGCTTTCTCTATTGTATGGAAATTATATGGGATATATATGGGATAGATATGGGATATATAGAGGGATAAAATATGGCAATAGACCTCACCACTTTGCCGGATTTGAACCATGACAGGAGCGGCCTTCTCTATTATATGGAAATTATATGGGATATATATGGGATAGATATGGGATATATAGAGGGATACAATATGGCAATAGACCTCACCACTTTGCCGGCTTTGAAGCATGACAGGAGCGGCCTTCTCTACTGTCACATCCTTATAAATCTGGTACAGCAAGTCCATCAGATTATTTTCGTCTGCCTTCCCTAAAATAGCAAAGAAACCTTTATCGTTCAGTAACAGGGTTGTTGCAATCTTTAACTGCGCACAATTCAGTGATATATCTTTCTAATATGTATTATTGAACCCGGAATATTGAATCTCTTTATTACTTTATACTTCTATCAAACAATAGATGTGGTTTTATAATATAATCAGATCTACGCTGGCATAAAATGATGACATTGGTATGATTTGTTCTTACTGAGTTGTGGCTTGGACGCGGCTCTGGTCGACGACAGCAGCAGCATGCACAGGGCGACACGGAACACCCACATCTTAATGTCACCGAGGGGTCTGGAATAAGAGACAACAAGTAGACAAACACGTCTATAACACCCCCATCTTAATGTCACTGATGAGTCTGGAATAAGAGAAAACAAGTAGACAAACACGTCTATAACACCCCCATCTCAATGTCACTGATGCGTCTGGAATCAGTGGAAACAATCAAATAGGACACAGTAGACAAACACGTCTATAACACCCCCATCTTAATGTCACTGATGAGTCTGGAATCAGAGGAAACAATCAAATAGGAAACAATAGACAAACACGTCTATAACACCCCCATCTTAATGTCACCGAGGGGTCTGGAATAAGAGAAACACAATCAAATAGGAAACAATAGACAAACACGTCTATAACACCCCCATCTTAATGTCACCGAGGAGTCTGGAATCAGGGGAAACAATCAAATACGTCTAGAACATTTATATCTGACTTTATTTTTGTGGATTACAAAAAGGTTTGAAATAAATCAAATCAAAAGTATTGAATTAGATTTACCAATCGATTAAGGTATGAACAGTTCATAACTATAGCTACGTCATATGCATACAGTACATATTAATTATGTGCTAGACGATTTGGCAGATCCAAAGTGTAAGAGAATATTATGATCCAATGAGAAGCTAAATAGTGATAGTAAAAAGGCAAAAAAATGAATACCGTTTGAAATAATTAATCAAAAGAAACCAAATAAATTCGTTCTGCTATATTCATGTTGTATCTTAACAGCCTCAACTGACACCAGCAGAACAAGTGGATTTCCAACATACCAAATTGTAAAAACATGTTAAGTCCTGGATTTGTATAATGTTCTGGCAACTATGAAATAATTTATACTAAAACAAACAGTAAATCAATCTTATGAATAAAAATATGTTTTTGGTAGCAAACTATAAACATAATACCCACCTTGCCAGTACGTGAGGTATGTTGTGCCTGGACGCTGGCCTCGTTATGACCACTGGCGTCTGAGGGGTTTATTGCCTCCGTGTATCGTCTGGCGAGAGTGGGCAGATTCTAACTTGTTTGACTTATTATGTGTATTATTATATTTTTGTATAGCTTAAGTCCATACCAACGGAGGTCTTTCTGATCATTGCGGATAATAAATCGTTTCCTTTAGAGATCAGTATTATACAATATTTCTAATAGAGAGCTAAACCAGTCTCACGTGCTTAATTACATCAAAATATATAACAAAAAAAGCACCGCCCTCAAGCCCAATTAGTGGGAAATAGAGGGGTTCGTGAGCCAATAAAGCTATATATAGGACTGTATATACCTGAAAATATCCGCTTCTATATTGAAAATCAAAGCAATTGTTATGGTGATAATGTTTTTCTTGAATGGAGGTTTGGAAATAAAATTAAATTGGTTTACACCAAATTTAATGAATAACAATGAAAGGAAAACCTCTCTGAAAAATAATTTTGACTAATCAATGATAATATAATATAATACAAAAATAATATCAGCCAACAGAAAATCAAAATACCATCACACCATAAACTTGTCTCCACTTTCATAAGACCTGGACATGTGTTATAATCAAATAAAGTAAAGTATAACCGAAGCTTGGGAAGCCGCATAACCTGATACCACAACAATAGAGCAGAAATATGTACAAATATTTGACTTCACTTTCACTTTTTGATGATCATCTCAGAATCGATCCATCTCAATTAGCCATTCGTTTCGTTATTTTGTCCGAGTTGAACCCTGAGATCGATGATCAATGTTATAGACAAGCTCAGACACATGTAAATGACATAATCTGCACCTCAATGGCACTGGCCCATAAAGAGAGGGGATTATCGCTCATCCACAGCACATGTGATAAGGGATGAATCTGGGTATTTACTTCAATATTGATTGGAATATTATTGATATATTTCAATAACATTTCTTAGCACAGACCACTAATCACCTGGCTGTCCCCACTTCCCAGTCCTCAGTTCCCAGTTCTCAGTCCCCAGTTCCCAATCCCCAGTTCCCAGTCCCCAGTTCCCAGTCCCCAGTTGGAATATTTCTTTCAGTCTACAACTACATTTATATTTTTACACTAAAGTACAAACATGTTAAGAATACAATTTATTTTAGATCATACAACTAAAAAATTCATTTATAAAAGTGGAAATAGGACTTCAATACCACAGCTGCTGCCTTGGTTTCAATTTTTGAACTCTTCATATTTCAAACTTTCTTGTCATGAGAGTTGGCGTGTCTTTCTGAGGCTCGTGGCCTCAGTTATCTGGGTTCTTGACAATCAGCAGATATATTGAACTTAAAACAACATGATCTTATATATACTCACACATATGATAATGCACGGAAAGGCATTCAATGAGCTACTTTACAATTATCTTAATTAAAACAATTAAGTTTTGTAGTATATTGCTGGCAAATAACACATTTAAAGAAACCCACCTGACCAGTGATTGCTTTGATTGTTGGCTTGTTCTGTGTGGGCGCGGAGTGAGGAGTGACCACTTGAGTTGTTAAAGGGGGAATTTATATAGTCGCCTACATTGGATTCAACGTGTTTGTTTTCTTAAGCATTTTTGCATAACTAGTCTTCCTGGTCTTTATTACGGACTTCGTTCCAATCAATCAGGACAAAATGCTCTCTTTGGAAATCAGAATTACATAATATTTAAAGTATATCGTTAAACCTGCCCGGGTCTTAAGACAATAACTAATTTTCCTCCAAGCTGAGCGCAATGTATGTGACATAATACACAGCCCCCTTAATCAATGTCTGATATCAAGGTATTATCAGATTTTTCTGACGTCCATGAGGGGGTTTTGTCAGTTGATTGACTTTTATATACACCAAGACCATGACATTTATATATCATAACCTGTCATCCTAAATAAGTTAAATATCACTTTCTCTGGGTTACGTATGAGATAATACACTGTCCCCTGAATGAATATCTAGCATTCATGAGGGGGTGTCAGTGTATTATTTCTTATCCACGCCGACAACATGCTATTCATAAATTATAATCTGCCACCCATAAAAAAGTTCATATCACCCTCTAGACTCTTCCTCACATTTTCAGACGCTTGTCCATTTCATCTGGTTGTTATTGCACTTGGTCAATCTTGACAGATTGTGAGTCTTTTGCCACCTTTTGGCAGATATGAAGAAGGCAAATTATTTTGGGTTTCGTATTGCTTTAAATGATTATGATGATAGGATATGAAATATGTTACAAGTCAATCATTTTAAAATGTGTAAACAATATTTATAAAATGGTAAAACATGAATTCTTTTTTTGCACGAAAACCTTTCAATTTGGCAACATATATATATATTATGTATTGATACCAATATATTATTAATGAGATGGTATCAATATATATATATATATATATATATATATATATATATATATATATATATATATATATATATTGATACCATCTCATTAATAATATATTGGTATCAATACATAATATATAAAAAACAAATCCAATTCAATTTACTCACCGGTAAGAATGAGAAATAGTCCAGATTTTTGTGACTATATCAAGGTTTTACCAAGTGATTTCATGAGGTATGCTGTTAAAATGTTGAGCGCTAGCGAGAATCTTTTTAATAGCGGCCTGAGATATTACATTTAAACAACACATGTTAATTTACATAAAAGTATTATTAATAAGATGGGATCAAAATGTAGGAATAAAGATGTGACTAAATATATTAATTCAATATTTCACAAATCTGAAACACCATTTTCTTGTTGATTCTCTTCATGTAGGTATATAAGCTCAATATATATATATATATATATATTGATACCATCTCATTAATAATATATTGGTATCAATACATAATATATATATATATATGTCATATGTTTCCTATATTATCTCCAAGCTTGACATTACTACAATATTATCTGCTGTCAAAATGATAAAGTTAACCAAGATATGGCACTTCTTGAATTTCTTTGTGAATTTAGATTCTTTATAAAATAATTTGGTGAAAAACAAATCCAATTCAATTTACTCACCGGTAAGAATGAGAAATAGTCCAGATTTTTGTGACTATATCAAGGTTTTACCAAGTGATTTCATGAGGTATGCTGTTAAAATGTTGAGCGCTAGCGAGAATCTTTTTAATAGCGGCCTGAGATATTACATTTAAACAACACATGTTAATTTACATAAAAGTATTATTAATAAGATGGGATCAAAATGTAGGAATAAAGATGTGACTAAATATATTAATTCAATATTTCACAAATCTGAAACACCATTTTCTTGTTGATTCTCTTCATGTAGGTATATAAGCTCAACATGGAAATACAATAGATTGAAGGGTAAAATGAATCATGTAATGCCCAGTCATACAATGTATATTTAAAGTGAACTGGGCTTGTTCTGAAAAGCAGACACAGAAACCAATACAAATGAAGTCAGTGAGGCAAGTAATATCGCCCACTAGGTTTGTGTATAGGATAAGGTATGGTCACATGATCATTACGCAGTATAATCGTCAAGTGAAATGTAGACTATGCAGTCCAAAACTATATTAGGACATGTTATTAGTGTCTAAAGGAAATAAGACAATTATACTAGTAATAAACGAGTGGCCATACCTTATCTGTTTTTAAAATATGGCTTATTTTCTCTAGCCAATCACTTATGGTTTATAGATGGCCTCTACAAACTCACTGCAGTCATGAAATGAGACATGCCCATTATGCAACCTTGAGGCCAGCAATTAAAGATGTAGATTTCTATAATTTCCGAAGAAAACCTATGATAATAATAAATGACAGACTGTGACAAAATTCAGTACAACCTTGCAACAGAAATATCATGAATGCAATTCATAATAGTAATTCTTGTTTGATTTGGTAACAAATTAAAGAAAACCAATAAACACAAACTAATTTGAAGACTTGTGAAATGCCAGTTGTGAAATGCCAGTTGATCATGTGACCATACCTTATCCTATACTAAATCATGGTAATATTATTCAGGAAATTATAAGGATCCTTACAAACTATTATAAACTAATTACTTTAAAGAAATGTGGTTATTTACCTACTAGTATCTGCGGCATTTCACATTATTTATCATAATATTTTGACAGAAAGATTTGCGAACAGATGTTATATTGGTGGTACTGTCGCTTTAAACCATGTTTCATCATGTAGAATAGAATTGATGTTTTATCATGAAAATCAAGTTGAATTAAATTGTTTTTAACAGATGCATAAAATATAAAATCTAATTATTTTGTACGGAAAACAAAGACGAAATGTTCATCTCGGGTCGGGTCTGAGCGATATGCGCGTCAGAACATATAAAATTATATTGTCTTATTTAATTTTATTTGCAAGCTTAGTGAATATAAAATATATATATATATAGAAAAAAACAAAGATGAAATCTTAACACTGGCGTTTTATTTCAGTTTTTTTTTCTGAATTGTATGAAGCTCTGGAGGTATCATTCGTGCTTCGTACTTCGCCCCTAACTTCGCCCTTCTACTTCGCTATTTTCGCCCTTCTACTTCGCTATCTTCGCCCTTTGCCTTTGTTATCTTCGCTGCCAAGTAGCCAATCAATGAGCAGCTTACTATGAAGCTCTGGAGGTATCATTCGTGCTTCGTACATCGCCTCTTACTTAGCCCTTCTACTTCGCTATCTTCGCCCTTCTACTTCGCTACCTTCGCCTTTCTTATCTTCGCACTTCATATTCAAGTAGCCAATCTATGAAGCTCTGGAGGTATCATTCGTGCCTCGCACTTCGCTTTTTAAGCTTCGCTATATTCGTACTTCTACTTCGCCATATTCGCATTTCTACTTCGCTGTATTCGCATTTCCACTTTGCTTTTTCGCCCTTCTACTTCGCTATTTTCGCATTTCTACTTTGTTATTTTCGGCCTTCGTCTTCTAATCGTCTCCCTTCGCCTTTAGCAAACTTTATATACTCCAGTAAGCTGCTCACTGATTGGCTATACTTGGCAATGCAATACGAAGTGTGAAAATAAGAAAGGCGAAGATAGCGCAGGCGAAGTGCGAAGATAACGAAGTAGAAGGGCGAAAATAGCGAAGTAGAAGGGCGAAGTTAGGGGCGAAGTACGAAGCACGAATGATACCTCCAGAGCTTCATAGCTCACTGATTGGCTATACTTGGCAATGCAATACGAAGTGTGAAAATAAGAAAGGCGAAGATAGCGCAGGCGAAGTGCGAAGATAACGAAGTAGAAGGGCGAAAATAGCGAAGTAGAAGGGCGAAGTTAGGGGCGAAGTACGAAGCACGAATGATACCTCCAGAGCTTCATACCAATCAGTGAGCAGCTTACTGTAGCATATAAATATGAAGCTCTGGAGGTATCATTCGTGCTTCGTACTTCGCGCCCCTAACTTCGCACTTCGCCTTCGCTATCTTCGCCTTTCTTATTTTCACACTTCGTATTGCATTGCCAAGTATAGCCAATCAGTGAGCAGCTTACTGGAGTATATAAAGTTTGCTAAAGGCGAAGGGAGAAGATTAGAAGACGAAGGCCGAAAATAACAAAGTAGAAATGCGAAAATAGCGAAGTAGAAGTGCGAAAAAGCAAAGTAGAAGTGCGAATACAGCGAAGTAGAAATGCGAATATGGCGAAGTAGAAGTACGAATATAGCGAAACTTAAAAAGCGAAGTGCGAGGCACGAATGATACCTCCAGAGCTTCATATATAAAGGCGAAGGGAGAAGATTAGAAGACGAAGGCCGAAAATAACAAAGTAGAAATGCGAAAATAGCAAAGTAGAAGGGCGAAAAAGCAAAATGGAAATGCGAATTCAGTGAAGTAGAAATGCGAATATGGCGAAGTAGAAGTGCAAATATAGCGAAGTAGAAGTGCAAATATAGCGAAGGTGAAAAGCAAAGTGAGAATTGAGACAATGGATTGAAAGTTTAGCATGCAATCATAAGACACGAACCATGGATTCAAGCAGCCTTATTGTTGTTGGTGCTGGCACCTGGTGGTAGATTTCTCGGGTCACATGATGTCTCCCGCGCTGGAGTCACTGTTTTGGATTCAAGCTGAAAACGAAACTCACAATCTATAAAAGCAGTCGGGACTGACGCTGTCTTTGGAGTACATTTTCTTCACGCGAGACCCTATTTACACTTAAAGGCTCCACGGATTAAATGATACTCAGACAAAACGGTAAGAGATCAGATTTGATTTACATTATTTGTATTGTCCTGGAATACTCATCCAAATGGATACATCCGGTGCATCAGAAGGTTTGACGCGGGAAATAGGCAAGTAACACACCAGAGGAAAGGGTGACTTGGCTGGTGGCAGAGGGATGGGGGAGGGGTTCATATCTATAAGAAGGGTGTGTACCCTCTGTAGGGAAATACAGTCTGGCAGAACCAGAGACATATGTTTAAATATCTCTGGGCAGAACAAGTACCAGAGAATGCGGCTGAAATGATTTCTGTACAGAAGGTAAATTGACTAGTCAGCCAAAAGACTTCAACGCAGATGCAAATTAAAATGTTTCAATTTTACAGAAAGATCTCTAATCTTCAGTGTGATGATGACATCGAGGTAGTACATATCTAAACATTACAACTGGGGATATGGGGGTATATCTAAACACTATAACTAAGGATATCAGGGTAGAACACATCTAAACATTACAACTGGGGATATGGGGGTATATCTAAACACTATAACTAAGGATATCAGGGTAGAACACATCTAAACATTACAACTGGGGATATGGGGGTTGTACTTATATATTACATAGTTTATATTGATTCTGTTGTTTCAAACTCTCTGATTTGTCTATAAGTAGATTGTTTGTACTACTTCAAAGTTTCAGACTTCAATTTGAAGTTTCTAAAATGGTAAAAACTTGTCTTAGATTTCTGCCTGTCCAATTTTACAGAGGGCATTCCAATTTCACGAAATCACTCTTATCAGATGTAAAAGTAAACCTGAGCTCCTTGTCTGACAGATTGCACTTTCAAATTCAAATATTTGGCAGTGGGAGAAGAAAAAGAGATAGACATTTTTATCAAACTGGAGTATTGGCAGAGGTCCATGCTTGGTTAAATAAATACCTCAGCAGGATCTCATCTTAATAAGTCCAAAAGTAAATACTACTCAAATCGGTCCATAAGCATACTTTAATGGGCCCATCAGCATAACTTAATGATCCCATTAGCACACCCTATTTGGTCCATAAGCGCACCCTAATGGATCCATAAACATACCGTAATGGGTCCATCAGCATACCTTGATGGGTCCATCAGCACACCCCAATGAGCCCATCAGCACACTTAAATGGGTCCATAAGCACACTTAAATGAGTCCACCAGCATACCTGAATGGGTTCACCAGCATGCCTTACTGGGTCCACAAGCGAACCCCATCTCAATGTGCCAAACCCATTTCCCTTCATAATTGGTCCACCAGCATGCCCTCATATTAATGGGTCCACCAGTATGCCTTTATCATTAATTGGTCAACCGGCATGCTTTTATCATTAATGGGTCCACCAGCATGCATTTATCATTAATGGGTGCACCAGCATGTATTTATCATTAATGGGTCCACCAGCATGCATTTATCATTAATGGGCCCACCAGCATGCATTTATCATTAATGGGTCCACCAGCATGCCTTTATCATTAATGGGTCCACCAGCATGCATTAATCATTAACTGGTCCACCAGCATGCATCTATCATTAATGGGTCCACCAGCATGCATTTATCATTAATGGGTGCACCAGCATGTATTTATCATTAATGAGTCCACCAGCATGCATTTATCATTAATGGGTCCACCAGCATACCTGAATGGGTCCACCAGCATGCCTTACTGGGTCCATAAGCTAACCCCATCTCAATGTGCCAAACCCATTTCCCTTCATAATTGGTCCACCAGCATGCCCTCATATTAATGGGTCCACCAGCATGCCTTTATCATTAATGGGTCGACTGGCATGCATTTATCATTAATGGGTGCACCAGCATGCATTTATCATTAATGGGTCAACCGGCATGCTTTTATCATTAATGGGTGCACCAGCATGCATTTATCATTAATGGGTACACCAGCATACATTTATCATTAATGGGTCCACCAGCATGCATTTATCATTAATGGGTGCACCAGCATGCATTTAATATTAATGGGTGCACCAGTATGCGTTTATCATTAATGGGTCCACCAGCATGCCTTCATCTTAATGGGTCCGTTTTTGTACCCATCTAAATTCAAGTAAGCAATATTTGTACATTTTATAGAAGTGAGTTTATCAAGTAAAATACTTGCATACAGAGAATTTATTGGTTG
This sequence comes from Amphiduros pacificus, assembly GCA_949316495.1. Lineage (NCBI taxonomy): Eukaryota > Metazoa > Annelida > Polychaeta > Phyllodocida > Hesionidae > Amphiduros > Amphiduros pacificus. The sequence goes on from OX439003.1 coordinate 32,191,474, forward strand.
GCATTGTTCCTGGTAATTTATTTAGACACAAATGTGACAGGAAATCACAGAGTCTATGTGCTGAATCAAAGGAGACATTAAGAGTAGGAAGGAATTAGTTCACCTCCCAGTACATCCTCATCTGTGACAGATTCAAAGATCTATCCAAAATGTCTCATCAATCATTTGGCTCCTTAAGAAGAATCTCCATCATCTCAGACGTTTAATCCCTGCCAATAGGATTAATTTTATTCTCTTTGTAATACTGTATAATTTTTAAGTACAAAATTGTTACTACCATATTTTTGCAATGTGATAGTAAAGACTTAAGATATGAGTGAAGTACTGGATCCTATATATGTACATACAGGTGCCGTGTATAGTAGACTTTGTGTGTAGTCTTTATATACGTCCTTAGGTACTTTAGAGTCCTTAGGTATGTCCCAGTGTGTGGCAGTATCCTATATATGTACATACAGATGCCATGTGAAGCAGAGTGGAGTCCTTAGGTACGTCCCAGTGCGTGGCAGTATCCTATATATGTACATGCGGGTGCCGTATATAGGAGAATGGAGTCCTTAGGTACGTCCCAGTGTGTGGCAGTATCCTATATGTACATACAGGTGGCATGTATAGTGAAGTGCTTAGGTACATCCCAGTGTGTGGCAGTACCCTATAGACATTTTTATCAAACTGGAGTAGTGGCACAGGTCCATGCTTGGTTAAATAAATACGTCGGCAGGATCTCATCTTAATAGGTCCAAAAATAAATACTACTCAAATCGGTCCATAAGCATACTTTAATGGGCCCATCAGCACACCCTATTTGGTCCATAAGCACACCCTAATAGATTCATAAACATACCTTAATGGGTCCATCAGCATACCTTGATGGGTCCATCATCATATCTGAATGGGTCCACCAGCACACCCTATTTGGTCCATCAGCACACCCTAATTGGTCCATAAGCATACCCCAATGGTGTTTAGATATGTTCCAGTGTGTGGCAATATCCTATATATGTACATACAGGTGCCGTGTGAAGCGGAGTGGAGTCCTTAGCTACGTCCCAGTGTGTGGCAAAATCCTGTATGTACATACAGGTGCCATGTGAAGCAGAGTGGAGTCCTTAGCTACGTCCCAGTGTGTGGCAAAATCCTATATATGTACATACAGGTGCCGTGTGAAGCGGAGTGGAGTCCTTAGCTACGTCCCAGTGTGTGGCAATATCCTATATATGTACATACAGGTGCCGTGTGAAGCAGAGTGGAGTCCTTAGCTACGTCCCAGTGTGTGGCAATATCCTATATGTACATACAGGTGCCGTGTGAAGCGGAGTGGAGTCCTTAGCTACGTCCCAGTGTGTGGCAATATCCTATATATGTACATACAGGTGCCGTGTGAAGCGGAGTGGAGTCCTTAGCTACGTCCCAGTGTGTGGCAATATCCTATATATGTACATACAGGTGCCGTGTGAAGCAGAGTGGAGTCCTTAGCTACGTCCCAGTGTGTGGCAATATCCTATATGTACATACAGGTGCCGTGTGAAGCAGAATGGAGTCCTTAGCTACGTCCCAATGTGTGGCAATATCCTATATGTACATACAGGTGCCGTGTGAAGCAGAATGGAGTCCTTAGCTACATCCCAATGTGTGGCAATATCCTATATGTACATGCTTTGTATAGCAGACTTCGTGTGGAGTCTTGATATACGTCCCTGTGTGTGGCAATGCATGTCATCCCAGGAAAGCCAGGTTTATACAGATGCGGAACAGGCTTTAGGTATACAAATCATTATGATCATTTCCATATAGCCAGTGCATGTATTCTTTTTTTTATTTGGCTGTGTTTGTTCTAGGTGTATTGGGCCTTGGTCTGGGTGTATATAACCGTGATTTGGACCTAGGTAGGATGTATATTGGACCATGGTCTGGGTGCACACAACCATGGTTTGGACCTCGGTAGGATGTATATTAGACCTTGGTCTGGGTGTATATAACCATGGTTTGGACCTCGGTAGGATGTATATTAGACCTTGGCCTGGGTGTATATAACCATGGTTTGGACCTCAGTAGGATGTATATTAGACCTTGGCCTGAGTGTATATAACCATGGTTTGGACCTCGGTAGGATGTATATTAGACCTTGGCCTGGGTGCATATGGACGTTCATTGTAGATATCAAAGAATAATCACATTGAGATGCTGCCTCATACTGACCTGCTGGTCCATCACATCTCAGATAGGTCAAATAACATGCCAGTATACATAAAATCCCATTAAATTGATCACAAAATCTACGAACTGTTGGTCTTTTATGGTTTTCTCAAAGTACAAACTGCCTGACCGTGTAACTTGTTATGGAGTTTGATCTCCAGTAGCCGACGAGGGAGAGGGGGAGAAATGTTTGTATGAGACCAAAAAAAACAATGTCGACGTTTAGCTTTAATGAAACTGATGTTGCACCCCTGACATGTGAAGTTTGATTACATGAATATTCATGAGTGGAGCTTATTCTTATTGCCAGTGGTAACGAGGTTTGTAGGGATGAAGTACTTTTATGTTCTGATTTTAGCGCCTATGATTGATGAGACATTTTTGAATAAATCTGTACTTAAAGTTTGGTTCACCATGTATTTAACCATGATTGTGTCAGAAATCGCAGTTGTTCTTTTCATTGCTTTCAGTTAATTTTGGTGTTTAAAGATGAAAATTATGCCTGAAGTACAACCTTACAGGGTGCAGTGGGTACCCTTTCTATCTTGAAGGTTCACAAAGCTTGTTTGGTGATTTCTGACCATTCTTGGCTCAGAGGACTGGAATAGAGTTTGTCTCAACACGTGACAGGGTACTCTCGTCTTTCATTTGGAGATCACCATGGTGTGTGCTGACAAATTGTGTACAGTGAAAAAACAGAACAACTCAAACCACAAATTATAATAGTTGATTCATTCACATCTACTTTGGTATAACTTATACCATCTACCTTGATAGACTTACCTTCTCAGGAAGCTGAAAGGGATTAAGCATCAATTCTACAATTCGGTGAAATTGAAAGCTTAGCCACATATGAACATCATGACAAATTACAATTATAATAGAATAATAATATAAGTTACTATAAGACATAAGAGTTGCACTCCCGGCACAGGTCTGTCTGAGCCATAAGCTGCACGTGACGGGTATACACGGGTAGCGTGAACTTTGTTTGACCTCAATTGAGGCTCAAAGCAGGGTAGCACTGTTTGACGTCAAAGGCAATAACTTTGATGACGTCATAAGCATATTGCCATACTCTTATGACGTCATTTTACCTTTCAGTGCCTCTATGGTCACACTCCACATAAAAATGACTCCAAGAAAGAAGTGTGCTTTCATAAAGGGGCAATAGATTAGGGTCTAATCATGGGGATGCATCAATAAAATAGAAAATAGACAACAAAATAGATATCATTTATCACCAATATGTGAATTTTAAACGTTTTTTTTCAAAACCGGTGCTTAATCCCTTGAATCATCCACTCGAACCTCAACAATGGCATTAAACCCCACTAAATCCAAATCCTAGATAGTCCTTTCATCTTTATGAATTCTGTCATGAAATGAACTCCTGCACATAATTGATTACACATGATCATTTAAATTGATTTCATCTTGTAACATATACACAATGCCAGAATCAACAGGAATTATGATCATTGTACACATATGCATGAAATGGGAAGCACAAAGGAACCAATCAGACCAAACCTATTAATTGGTTCTCAAAATTGTTCATGACTCAGATAAACAGAAAGTTTGTAACATTCTGCTTCTTGATATATCAGCAGATTTAATAGATTTGACCATTAGGTACTGCTGAACAGACTTGAGCCAAACTGTAGGGTCACAGTTTATATGTAATGGACAGGAAACAGTGAGTCAACGTTGGTGGTTCTGTGACTTGAAGCTGATGCAGTTGTGTCCAATTTCCCTAAAGACAGATTTATATTTATACTAAATTATTAAGATTTAAAGAGATATATTCTCATATTCTGTTGCTGTGGACCAAGAAAGGTCTGCTGTATGGCTGCAGAGTATAATCTAAGGAGCATGTTGCTCACTCCTTTTAGGGAGCATTTTGTTCACTCCTTCTAGGGAGCATTTTCCTCACCCCTTCTCATCAGTGTTGCTGTGGCTTGCCGTAGGACTGATCTTGTTTTTAGTGGCTGCTGAGTGTTATCTAGGGAGCATTTTGCTCACCCCTTCTACTGAGCATTTTGCTCACCCCTTCTATGGAGTATTTTGTTCACCCCTTCTACGGAGCATTTTGCTCATCCCTTCTTTGGAGCATTTTGCTCACCCCTTCTATGGAGCATTTTGCTCATCCCTTCTACGGAGCATTTTGTTCACCCCTTCTACGGAGCATTTTGTTCACCCCTTCTACAGAGCATTTTACTCATCCCTTCTATGGAGCATTTTGCTCACCCCTTCTACGGAGCATTTTGTTCACCCCTTCTACGGAGCATTTTGCTCACCCTTCTCATCAGTATTGATGTGGCTTGCCTTTGGACTGATCTTGTTGTAGTGACTGCAGAGTGTTATCTAGGGAGCATTTTGCTCACCTCTTCTCACCAGTGTAGCGAACCTTTTTAGACCTCTGGGATTTGGGCACCATTACTGAGCTTGATGGGGTGTGGCTGGGGTCCTATTTATTGGTGGATTCTGGGTAATTTTGTGTGTGGTGCTGGCTGCTATTCTGTGACCTCGGTAACTATAGGCAGGTCACAGGTGTCTGAGCAGTTAGGGGTTTGATCCATCACACCAAGGGGAAAATCCTGTATTAGTGAAAGGAGAAAACTCCTCCTTCCCAGCAGCGGCCGATATCTATACAACAGGTACAGCTGAGGCCAATCACTCATATGCTGGCGTTTAATCTCGACAAAAATGATCAATGTGTGATCACAGAATGTTATGCTAGGCCTGTGGAATGTGTGACTAGGGTCACAGGGGTCCACGACAGAACAAAAATGTATCCCATAATGGCATTGCACAACCTCCTTACGTCATGACCATCTGACAGGGAGAATAAATGGGAAAGTGATATTCATGCCCATAGGGGCAGGAGTGAGCTTATTGCATGATACCTGCACTATCATAATTTCTTTTTAATGTTTAAAATAACTCTAAATAAAAATATATACACAAGAATGGTCACATTGTGTGACCAATAATATTCAAAGAATGATATTGCATTGTCATACTTTTTAGTAGGAAAGGTTTCATCTTTTTTTTTCAAGTACATGTTGAGCAATATAAAATTAAAACAAAAACAAAACGAGATGAAGAATCTTCTTCAATTTAAAAGTTTGAAGAGAGTTTGTTATCAAATGAGCTGAATATGTTAACATGTAACTTCAGAGATGATACCACCAAGTAGTTATAATTCTCTCCAATTAAAACCTTCACATTTACAGAAAATTTTATGCTGAATTTGCCACACACATGAGTGACCTACATATACAATGTGTCTGTCATCTGACATTTTACATTTACTCAGAAGGATGTGTAGATTCTGTTTCAAGTTGGAGAATGTCACTACAGAGGATGGCACAGATTACTGCTATATTATATTGTTACCCTGAATGGTGCATTGTGGGAAGTCTCAGTTCCTCTGTGTTGTCATGACAACAAAGATGTGAATATCCTTTGAAGGATATCTTTATATCCATTATCCTATCATGCTTACAGTGGGGGAAATGACAATCAGAACATTAACTTTGTATAATTAGATTTTGAGGATGTGGTATATATATTAGACTTTTGATTGTCTTGAAGGTTTTAGGATTTGCAGTCTCCAAAATAGATTAAATTTGCTGTTATTGAGTTAGCTAAAAGTAATATTTCTTGATTTCCTTCCACAAGATGTCTATGCGTGCAGTGTATTGTATATACGTGAGCATCTCGTGAAGGTTGTTGCAGAGAACCCATCGGGAAAACAAAGAAGGGAATCTAATTGCCAGAGAAGCAACAGTAATACCGGATGCTACTCTGAGAGTTGTCATATCCGGATGAGGGGTATTTACCCAAACCAAAGTGGGGTAAGTTGGCCTGTAGGGAGTATAAATATCAGGTTTGTTTTGGTTGAGCATTCAGAAATGACCACCTAACAGCTCCCCCTGGAGGGAGCTTTTGTCAATACAGCAGCTTAGTGGGACCTCAGGCCATTTAGGAGGCTTTGATTGTTAGCTGATACATGCAATTGGTGGTTCCAATAGGATTGCACAGAAACACCATGCCACACCATGCCACGCCATGCCACACAGAGGGTAGAAATCAGGATTTGTGTGTCATTTTTGTGATTAGAAATTTAGCTCTTTGAGTGCAGGAATCTAGCATCAAATTAACTTGTTGCTTCTCAGAACACATTTCCCAGTTATAACCCTTTGGATACTCCAAGGGGTAAAGAGTGATAATGTCACTAGGGATGAGCTCTGTATTATGTAAGCTATCGGAGCGATAATGTCACAAGGGGAAAGCTCTGTATTATGTAAGCTATCGGAGCAATAATGTCACAAGGGGAAAGCTCTGTTTTATGTGAGCTGTAGGAGCGATTATTTCACAAGGGATGAGCTCTATATTATCTAAGCTATAGGATTGGTAATGTCACAAGGGGTGAACTCTATATTATCTAAGCTATAGGATTGGTAATGTCACAAAGGGTGAGCTCTATATTATCTAAGCTAGAGGATTAGTAATGTCACAAGGGATGAGCTCTATATTATCTAAGCTATAGGATTAGTAATGTCACAAGGGGTGAGCTCTATATTACCTAAGCTAAAGGATTGGTAATGTCACAAGGGGTGAGCTCTATATTATCTAAGTTATAGGATTGGTAATGTCACAAGGGGTGAGCTCTATATTATGTAAGCTATAGGATTGGTAATGTCACAAGGGGTGAGCTCTATATTATCTAAGCTATAGGATTGGTAATGTCACAAGGGGTGAGCTCTATATTATCTAAGCTATAGGATTGGTAATGTCACAAGGGATGAGCTCTATATTATCAAAGCTATAGGATTGGTAATGTCACAAGGGATGAGCTCTATATTATCTAAGCTATAGGAGTGATAATGTGACAAGGGGTGAGCTCTATATTATCTAAGCTAAAGGATTGGTAATGTCACAAGGGGTGAGCTCTATATTATCTAAGTTATAGGATTGGTAATGTCACAAGGGGTGAGCTCTATATTATGTAAGCTATAGGATTGGTAATGTCACAAGGGGTGAGCTCTATATTATCTAAGCTATAGGATTGGTAATGTCACAAGGGGTGAGCTCTATATTATCTAAGCTATAGGAGTGATAATGTCACAAAGGGTGAGCTCTATATTATCAAAGCTATAGGATTGGTAATGTCACAAGGGGTGAGCTCTATATTATCTAAGCTAGAGGATTGGTAATGTCACAAGGGGTGAGCTCTATATTATCAAAGCTATAGGAGTGATAATGTCACAAGGGGTAAGCTCTGTATTATCAAAGCTATAGGATTGGTAATGTCACAAGGGGTAAGCTCTATATTATCTAAGTTATAGGAGTGATAATGTCACAAGGGGTGAGCTCTATATTATCCAAGCTATAGGATTGGTAATGTCACAAGGGCTGAGCTCTATATTATCAAAGCTATAGGATTGGTAATGTCACAAGGGGTGAGCTCTATATTATCTAAGCTATAGGATTGGTAATGTCACAAGGGGTGAGCTCTGTATTATCTAAGCTGTAGGATTAGTAATGTCACAAGGGGTGAGCTCTATATTATCTAAGCTATAGGATTGGTAATGTCACAAGGGCTGAGCTCTATATTATCAAAGCTATAGGATTGGTAATGTCACAAGGGGTGAGCTCTATATTATCTAAGCTATAGGATTGGTAATGTCACAAGGGGTGAGCTCTGTATTATCTAAGCTATAGGATTGGTAATGTCACAAGGGGTGAGCTCTATATTATCTAAGCTATAGGATTAGTAATGTCACAAGGGGTGAGCTCTATATTATCTAAGCTATAGGATTGGTAATGTCACAAGGGGTGAGCTCTATATTATCTAAGCTATAGGATTGGTAATGTCACAAGGGGTAAGCTCTATATTATCTAAGCTATAGGAGTGATAATGTCACAAGGGGTGAGCTCTATATTATCTAAGCTATAGGAGTGATAATGTCACAAGGGGTGAGCTCTATATTATCTAAGTTATAGGAGTGATAATGTCACAAGGGGTGAGCTCTATATTATCTAAGCTATAGGATTGGTAATGTCACAAGGGGTGAGCTCTATATTATCAAAGCTATAGGATTGGTAATGTCACAAGGGGTGAGCTCTATATTATCTAAGCTATAGGATTGGTAATGTCACAAGGGGTGAGCTCTGTATTATCTAAGCTGTAGGATTAGTAATGTCACAAGGGGTGAGCTCTGTATTATCTAAGCTGTAGGATTGGTAATGTCACAAGGGGTGAGCTCTATATTATCAAAGCTATAGGATTGGTAATGTCACAAGGGGTGAGCTCTATATTATCTAAGCTATAGGATTGGTAATGTCACAGGGGTGAGCTCTATATTATCTAAGCTATAGGATTGGTAATGTCACAAGGGGTGAGCTCTATATTATCTAAGCTATAGGATTGGTAATGTCACAAGGGGTGAGCTCTATATTATCTAAGCTATAGGATTAGTAATGTCACAAGGGGTGAGCTCTATATTATCTAAGCTATAGGATTGGTAATGTCACAAGGGGTGAGCTCTATATTATCTAAGCTATAGGATTGGTAATGTCACAAGGGGTGAGCTCTATATAAGGTAGAGATCATAATATGTTTTCTCAGTCCATTTTTATAACTTTATCTATTTACTTTTTTGGCAATGCCAATAAACAACCCAATTGTTTCTGCAGTATTTAATTTAACTATAACTTTGCTTATCTTCATGGATTGTTAAAGAAATGGTTTTGTTTGATATCGATAAAGAATTTAGTGAAGATTTCATAAGCTTTATATGAGATGTCACACGCAATCCCCGAGATATTTATGTTTTTGACAGAGTGTCATTTCTTGGTTCTATGGGAAAACGTCTCACTGAACGATGATCATAGCATATTGTTTCTAATTAAAATCAAGTGCTTTGAGTTGTGACATGAAAACAATGATGAAAACAAACATGAGGCTATAAAGAACTACATCAGTTGTGCACTGATCTGATGAATGATGCCAAAGAAGATCTATATTTAGGTTGTGGTGTCTTTTATGGACGGATTACAGTTTAGATTTTATACATTTCAGCCAAATAATCATATGCTCACAGTAGCCATTTTGTACAGACACTTGTCACTCCGTTTAACAATATCAATATCAATATCATCTTTTAGGGTTTGCCTGCCAACTATTGAAAATTTAATTTTGTGAATGTTTTAAAGACAAGAATGGTTTGAGGAGTGTTATAATAAGTGCTGAGTCATAATTGTTGTGCGTAATGACGACGGGCAGGGTAAGCATGTGGGGAATGTGGCCAATTAGGGACGATTAGTGTCGGATTAGAGTGGTGTGATGATGTATGATATACCATCCCTCTGCCACAATAATGAGACGTCCTACATCTCAGGTAAACACTCCACACAATGAAGCTAATTAAATCATATCAAACACAAAAAAATTAGCTCACGATTTATCGAACAAAAGATTTAAACCATGTGTAATTAACTCAATATAGGGTCTTATTGTGCTTCATAAATTGATTAGATTATATTTGTTAATAATATTCAGATATCTAATGGTGACACTATCCTATATCTAAATGATATTGCAAGCTAACCACATATGGGTGATTGTAATATCATTTAGATATGGGATGGTGTCAATGCCTGTGAACACACCACAGGGGCCATGTTATGGGTGATTGTAATATCATTTAGATATGGGATGGTGTCATCGCCTGTAATCACACCACAGGGGCCATATTATGGTGATGCCATCCTATATCTAAATGATATTACAAGCTAACCACATATGGGTGATTGTAATATCATTTAGATATGGGATGGTGTCATCGCCTGTAATCACACCACAGGAGCTCTGTCCTAGGTGCTTGTGGTATTGTTTGCAGCATTATAAGGCAGCAATTGAACTGGGTTTCTGCAGATTAATTTTTCGAGAGCTTTATCTTGTATTACACAATGGCTGACTCGAGGGCATTGTACCAGGTCTTAAGGGCCCAGTTATTGTGATAGCAGGAAATGGTAGAGAAAATAGACCATCCTCATTCCTCTTCAAGTAGCTCTAATTCAGTTCTGTGAAATCCCAGAAGATGTCAGATCAATTTCTAAACCTTTTAAACGCAGTTGTCAGGAGACAGAAAAACACTTGGGCAAAAAGCTGAAATGTTTTGTGGCAAATCATGCATGATGTTATGTTTAATATTTCTCTGGCAACCTAAAGCTACGGGCTTCGTTTTGTGGCCCTGCCCCAAGGAATTGTGGGAAGGGAAGATGGATGATACAATTAGAATAGAGGTTGTGGGAGGTGCAAAGATATGAAGCAAGCAAGGTCAGGTAGAGGAAAAGATGCAAGCGTGATCGTGGAAAATAAAGCAAGCTGACAAATGGAAAGTTGTTATATATCTCAGGAGAACAAAGATAACAAACAGAAGAAAATTGTTCTCTCAATCACAATAGGCTTGGCTGCAACATGGATTGTCAATGTTGTTGCCAAATATAGTAGCAAAAAAGATTGCAGCAAGCTGATGTTGGTCGTAGGGTCTCGTATATCCCATCAGGCCATTTTGTCTGGCCCTGGTGCATGATGGGAAGTTTATGGATGGAGAGCTTGATGATAATTGAAGATTAGCAACATCCCATTTCGGGACACGTGCACCCATCACACGCTGTACCACCACGACTCCTATCTCATCACGACCCCAGACTGCCCACTTTTTTCCAGAACCTTTCACAGAATAAATGGCATATTCCTCCATTCAATTTGCAATCAGTGCCAGAGATGATGGTCCATACCAAACAATATGTCAGTATCTTTACAACCTCAAGGACCGCTTCTGAACAAGTTTGTTTTCTTCTTTTTTGGCCATACAATTGGTTGTAGCACAAGGCTTTGGTTTTGTTTTATAGCAAGAAACAGAACTACAGAAGAGTGTCTTAGTGTTGCATATTTCATGAGAAGAGATTGTAAAGTCCCTACAGGTGAAGCCTACCAATATATTACCACAGTTTTGTCTGCCAAACCCTTAAACACCACGGCGTGCATGCAAGCAGCTGGTATCCTGGTTATATAGACACCTGTGTCCAGGAAGTGATTGGGATTTATAAGAATAATATGCATCTACTGCATTGCCAACATAGATTTATGCATCTAATTTAAAGAAGAGATTATATAAGATTTTCTTCAAATATTGCTTTTTTGTTGAGGATTTTGTTTTATGATATTCAGACAACAGACATTCTGTGACTAACTGCTTCCTGGTAGCATTTTTGTGGAAATTGTTTCTGGTTGCAAATTATCTTTAGGGACATTGACCCAGTAATTGTCAATCTGGATATTTATACATTACAGACCATAGCATCCCACAACCCAATCTCCATTGATAAACCAATCATCAGCCTGTCCGACCTTGTGTGCTGACCAACCTGGTGTGCTGACCAACCTGGTGTGCTGACCAACCTGGTGTGCTGACCAACCTGGTGTGCTGACCAACCTGGTGTGCTGACCAACCTGGTGTGCTGACCAACCTGGTGTGCTGACCAACCTGGTGTGCTGACCAACCTGGTGTGCTGACCAACCTGGTGTGCTGACCAACCTGGTGTGCTGACCAACCTGGTGTGCTGACCAACCTGGTGTGCTGACCAACCTATCCATAAACAACTCAAACTACCCATAAACAACCTAACCTATCCATCAGCAACCAACCTCTTCATAAACAACACAAGCTATCCGCCAGCAACCAGACTGTCCATGAATAACCTACCCATAAACAACCTAACATATCTATAAACAACCTAACATATCCATAAACAACCTAACATATCCATAAACAACCCAACTTATCCATAAACAACCTAACCTACCCAGAAACTACCCAACCTATCCAGAAACAACACAAACTATCCATCAGCAACCAAATCTACCCAAAAGCATTCCAACCTATCCAAAAGCAATCAAGCCTATTCATAATTCTCCAACTCACACATAAACTATCCATTCTTTCACACTTAAAGTTCAATCTTCAAGTTTTACCATTTTCTTTGCAAACAGTATATATTAGAATTAGGAAACAAATGTATTATCCTGATCATTGCCTTCTCATGTTACTATGCTCTTTGCACCAATAACAGATCAGCATCAAAGTATTAAAATTTTTCCATTTTGAGTTGAATGAACATAAACAAAGGAAAAATAGTTTGACTTTCAATAATCAAACAAGTATGTCTCTACTGGTCAGCTAGCAAATATAAGAATAAATAGATTGAATGTTTATTAAAAGTAGCCTGTCAGGCAGGAAATTGTAAGATCTGGGGGTGTGATACCTCATTAAAAAGGCACAGAATGATACTCAATAGAAAGACAGTGATACCTCACAAAAAGGGGAATGATTGATACCTCGCAAAAAGGCAGAGTGATACCTCAATAAAAAGAAGCAGAGTAATACCCCAGAAAAGGGGAACAGAGTGGTACCTCACAAAAAGGGGACAGGGTGATAGCTCATAAAAAGGGCACAGAGTGATACCTTAATAAAAAGAAACAGAGTGATACCCCCAGAAAAAGGGCACAGAATGATACCTCACAAAGGCACAGAGTGACACTCTAAAGAAGCATATTTTTGCCTCTTAGTTGATGTTCTGGCCCTGGCTGGCACAAGTGTTCCAAAAAAAGCCACTACATAATAACTTGAAAGATAAAAGCTCCTCAGTGCAATGTGCTCTGTTAGCAGTTGGAAGGGTGTTGGCATTGAGACAGCAATATACAGGGATGGCCAGTGTTTATACAGGGCTGGTGGCAGCATCTCCAGGGTTTATACAGGGCTGGTGGCAGCATCATCAGTGTTTATACAGGGATGGTAGCAGCATGGCCAGTGTTTATACAGGGATGGTGGCATCATGGCCAGTGTTTATACAGGGCTGGTGGCAGCATCGCCAGTGTTTATACAGGGATGGTAGCAGCATGGCCAGTGTTTATACAGGGATGGTGGCATCATGGCCAGTGTTTATACAGGGATGGTGGCAGCATGGCCAGCGTTTATACAGGGATGGTAGCAGCATGGCCAGTGTTTATACAGGGATGGTGGCATCATGGCCAGTGTTTATATAGGGCTGGTGGCAGCATGGCCAGTGTTTATACAGAGATGGTGGCATCATGGCCAGTGTTTATACAGGGATGGTGGCATCATGGCCACTGTTTATACAGGGATGGTAGCAGCATGGCCAGTGTTTATACAGGGATGGTGGCATCATGGCCAGTGTTTATACAGGGATGGTGGCATCATGGCCAGTGTTTATATAGTGCTGGTGGCAGCATGGCCAATGTTTATACAGGGATGGTAGCAGCATGGCCAGTGTTTATACAGGGATGGTGGCAGTATGGCCAGTGTTTATACAGGGATGGTGGCATCATGGCCAGTGTTTATACAGGGATGGTGGCAGTATGGCCAGTGTTTATACAGGGATGGTGGCATCATGGCCAGTGTTTATACAGGGATGGTGGCATCATGGCCAGTGTTTATATAGTGCTGGTGGCAGCATGGCCAGTGTTTATACAGGGATGGTGGCAGCATGGCCAGGGTTTATACAGGGATGGTGGCATCATGGCCAGTGTTTATATAGGGCTGGTGGCAGCATCGCCAGTGTTAATACAGGGATGGTGGCAGCATGGCCAGTGTTTATACAGGGATGGTGGCAGCATGGCCAGCGTTTATACAGGGATGGTGGCATCATGGCCAGTGTTTATATAGGGCTGGTGGCAGCATCGCCAGTGTTAATACAGGGATGGTGGCAGCATCGCCAGTGTTAATACAGGGATGGTGGCATTGAGACAGCGTGGCCAGTGTTTATACAGGGGTGGTGGCAGCATGGCCAGTGTTTATACAGGGATGGTGGCATTGAGACAGCGTGGCCAATGTTTATACAGGGGTGGTGGCATCATGGCCAGAGTTTATACAGGGATGGGGGCAGCATGGCCAGCGTTTATACAGAGATGGTGGCAGCATGGCCAGTGTTTATACAGGGATGGTGGCAGCATGGCCAGTGTTTATACAGGGATGGTGGCATCATGGCCAGTGTTTATACAGGGATGGTGGCAGCATGGCCAGTGTTTATATAGGGATGGTGGCAGCATGGCCAGTGTTTATACAGGGATGGTGGCAGCATGGCCAGTGTTTATACAGGGCTGGTAGCAGCATGGCCAGTGTTTATACAGGGATGGTGGCAGCATGGCCAGTGTTTATACAGGGATGGTGGCATCATGGCCAGTGTTTATACAAGGATGGTGGCAGCATGGCCAGCTTTTATACAGGGATGGTGGCAACTAATTTGATGACGAATGTTAATAAGATGCTAACGATTCATCAGACAGCATTGATATGCATTACAAGTCATAATATTGTGACAGTATTAGATCTAAAACCCAATTAGGTTTAAATCTTATGTAAGCCCCTAATGGGAAATGCTTGTCAGGGAAAGATGGCCATACATTTACATGGCAGAACTTAAGATGCAATTTTAGAATTGAAAATGCAATTTTAGAGACGAAAAGACACCTGAAATATATTGTAATATGCACTTCGCCCCATTGATTCTAGCTTTACACCATCAAACATCTCTCTTTGCTCATTTTACAAAGGGAAAGTGTTTAATTCAAGGCTTTTGGAAAAAATCTGAGTTTCAGATGTGTGATGGCTCAGAATATTTGGTGCATCTTGAGAGAAAATTATCTGCTTTCAAACTGAGTGAGAGTTGTTTGACAGATAATTCCTGGGTGCTTATCAGAGAGAATTCTCCATAACATAATAAAATATCTCAATTTGGACACATAGAATGAAAGGTTAATTGAGAAATTTGTGATATGAATTGTCTAAACAGCATTGAATATGACACTGTCTGGATGCAATCAGCACAAAATGGCGGGAATCAACAGGGAACAGCAGCAGTATAATCATTATATATTGCTTTCAATCATTATATATATTATAACAGCAGCAGTATAATCATTATATATAATTGCTTTCAATCATATATATATTATAACATCAGCAGTATAATCATTATATATAATTGCTTTCAATCATTATATATATTATAACAGCAGCAGTATAATCATTATATATAATTGCTTTCAATCATATATATATTATAACAGCAGCAGTATAATCATTATATATAATTGCTTTCAATCATTATATATATTATAACAGCAGCAGTATAATCATTATATATAATTGCTTTCAATCATTATATGTATTATAACAGCAGCAGTATAATCATTATATATAATTGCTTTCAATCATTATATATATTATAACAGCAGCAGTATAATCATTATATATAATTGCTTTCAATCATATATATATTATAACAGCAGCAGTATAATCATTATATAATTGCTTTCAATCATTATATATATTATAACAGCAGCAGTATAATCATTATATATAATTGCTTTCAATCATTATATGTATTATAACAGCAGCAGTATAATCATTATATATAATTGCTTTCAATCATTATATATATTATAACAGCAGCAGTATAATCATTATATATAATTGCTTTCAATCATATATATATATTATAACAGCAGCAGTATAATCATTATATATAATTGCTTTCAATCATTATATATATTATAACAGCAGCAGTATAATCATTATATATAATTGCTTTTAATCATTATATATATTATAACAGCAGCAGTATAATCATTATATATAATTGCTTTCAATCATATATATATTATAACAGCAGCAGTATAATCATTATATATAATTGCTTTCAATCATTATATATATTATAACAGCAGCAGTATAATCATTATATATAATTGCTTTCAATCATTATATATATTATAACATCAGCAGTATAATCATTATATATAATTGCTTTCAATCATTATATATATATTATAACAGCAGCAGTATAATCATTATATATAATTGCTTTCAATCTTTATATATAACTGCTTAGATATAACATAGGGATATATTTAACTTCTGTCTTTCACTCTCATAGTATGGAGAAATTTTGCAACTAATAATGATGTAGGTTACTTTTTACTATGATTGTACATTGTAAAGTAGGAAATAAATGTTTTTGGTAAATTTGGCATTCTCAGTGTTCAGAGTGTCAATACATGATGTCACCTTGGGGAGCTATATAACTAATTTGCTGTAGGTGTGATAATTTCTGTAGGTGTTATTGTCATTATTGAGAACTTGAGTTTCAAAAATAACCAATTATTTTGGTCTGTAAATTATTGTTGAAGTACTCATCAATGATTATCAAACATTATCTCTAGAAGAAACCAAATCAAGTATGAGGAAATGTCTATATATATATGCTCAGAAAGTAGAATGATTGCTGAGTGAACAGTTAGTGATTATTAAGATGATTGGATGCGATTGCTCAAAATATGAAGGGATTGCTCAAGATAGGGAGGGGTTGCTCAAGATAGGGAGGGGTTGCTCAAGATAGGGAGGGATCGCTCAAGATAGTGAGGGATTGGGTAAGGGAGAGATGGATTGTGTAAGATAGAGAGGGATTGCTGAAGTTAGGGAGGGATTGCTGATGTTAGGGAGGGTTTGCTCAAAATAGGTAGGGATAGCTCAAGATAGGTAGGGATAGCTCAAGATAGGGAGGGATTGTGTAAGATAGTGAGGGGTTGCTCAAGATAGTGAGGGATTGCTCAAGATAGTGAGGGATTGCTCAAGATAGTGAGGGATTGCTCAAGATAGGGAGGGATTGCTCAAGATATGGAGAAGTTGTTTAAGATAGTGATGCTTTAGATGACAGGGAGGAATTGTTCAGAGGGAGGAGATATTCCTTTGATTGGTCAGAAGGGAGTTCTGCTGTGTAGTGTATTCAGTGTGTAGAGTGGCACTTTACATGAATATAGAACCCGTCATTAACCCTTCATGATTTCACACAAGGCAGATTAACCTGATTTGCACATTTGCATTTTGTTTTTCCCCACATTGACTTCTATACACATGGAGTTCTACTGGGCAGTTCTGTGAGAGCATTCCCTCGACGTGGTCTGCACATTGCTCTACATTCTAATTTATCTTGTACTGGCCTTTCTAGGTCAGTGTCTGCCTCCCTGTGTTCCCCTCTTATCAGAAATGTGTAGGATAGCGAGTTGAGTCAAAAGTGAGGGGACCTTTTTTGTCAAAGTATGCAGAAGAACAGTGATGAATGAGAGAGGACCTTATTACAGGCGTCGTGTGGCAGGCCGTGCTCCACTGGAGGAGTGTGTGTGTAGCTTGGCAGAGGGAGGGTGATATTGACTTTGATTGGGTGCTCATTGCGGCACTTGCCCCGCGTGTCTCCCAGTCTGATGGATTGTCTGTTTAGATGTGACGTCTCTACATCTGAGACCCAAAATCTAAAAACATCATGCCACATCTTGGTGCAGAAAGACTGCAAATAAAGTAGAACCTTACTTTTTAGCTCAGATGTGTAAACTAATGTTACCTGCAGGCTAGATATAAGGGGGCAGGCCAGACACTGTGATTTTTGGTTTGTGGGTTAATGTGCTGAAATTGCTTACTGCCCCAAAGAGCTGGGTCCATAATGAAGCCAATTTATGGAGTATTGATTACAACAAGAGGTTCAACAAAAAGATAATTTGTTTTATTTCACTAAATATGACACGATATTGAAGTTATCACAGCCTTGTTTGTATATTTAATGACATGAGCGTATTGGAGAAATCATCTCTTTCTGGAGGTCTTTCCAGCATGTCCAGAGCATCTGCTGAGCATGACTGAACCATACAAAGATAGAGAACATGCGTCTTTGGCATTTTTACAGAAAAGTCATTACAAGCCAGACAGATTTAATGAAGCTGTATGGAAGTGAATTAAGGGAGAGGCAGAAGATTAATGTTGCTTAGCCACGAGCAAATAATTGACAACCAACCCTCAAGCTCACATTCTCCCAGACCTACTGCCACAGGTGAATAGCTGACAACCAGTCCTCAAGCTCACATAGTCCCAGACCTACTGCCTCAGGTGAATAGCTGATAACCAGTCCTCAAGCTCACATAGTCCCAGACCTACTGCCTCAGGTGAATAGCTGACAACCAGTCCTCAAGCTAACATAGTCCCAGACCTACTGCCTCAGGTGAATAGCTGACAACCAGTCCTCAATCTCACATAGTCCCAGACCTACTGTCTCAGGTGAATAGCTGACAATCAGTCCTCAATCTCACATAGTCCCAGACCTACTGCCTCAGGTGAATAGCTGACAACCAGTCCTCAAGCTCACATAGTCCCAGACCTACTGCCTCAGGTGAATAGCTGACAACCAGTCCTCAATCTCACATAGTCCCAGACCTACTGCCTCAGGTGAATAGCTGACAACCAGTCCTCAAGCTCACATAGTCCCAGACCTACTGCCTCAGGTGAATAGCTGACAACCAGTCCTCAAGCTAACATAGTCCCAGACCTACTGCCTCAGGTGAATAGCTGACAACCAGTCCTCAATCTCACATAGTCCCAGACCTACTGCCTCAGGTGAATAGCTGACAATCAGTCCTCAAGCTGACATTCTCCCAGACCCATGGGCAAATAACTGACAACCAATCCTCAAGCTGACATTCTGCCAGACCCATGGGCAAATAACTGACAACCAATCTTCAAGCTGACATTCTCCCAGACCCATGGGCAAATAACTGACAACCAGTCCTCAAGCTGACATTCTCCCCGTCCCATGGGCAAATAACTGACAACCAATCCTCAAGCTGACAATCTCCCAGACCCATAGGCAAATAACTGACAACCAATCCTCAAGCTGACATTCTCCCAGACCCATAGGCAAATAACTGACAACCAATCCTCAAGCTGACAATCTCCCAGTCCAACGGCCACAGGCAAATAACTGACAACCAATCCTCAAGCTGACAATCTCCCAGACCCATAGGCAAATAACTGACAACCAATCCTCAAGCTGACATTCTCCCAGACCCATAGGCAAATAACTGACAACCAATCCTCAAGCTGACAATCTCCCAGTCCAACGGCCACAGGCAAATAACTGACAACCAATCCTCAAGCTGACATTCTCCCAGACCCATGGGCCAATAACTGACAACCAATCCTCAAGCTGACATTCTCCCAGTCCCATGGGCAAATAACTGACAACCAATCCTCAAGCTGACATTCTCCCAGACCCATAGGCAAATAACTGACAACCAATCCTCAAGCTGACAATCTCCCAGTCCAACGGCCACAGGCAAATAACTGACAACCAATCCTCAAGCTGACATTCTCCCAGACCCATGGGCCAATAACTGACAACCAATCCTCAAGCTGACAATCTCCAAGTCCAACGGCCACAGGCAAATAACTGACAACCAATCCTCAAGCTGACAATCTCCCAGTACAACGGCCACAGGCAAATAACTGACAACCAATCCTCAAGCTGATATTCTCCCAGACCCATGGGCCAATAACTGACAACCAATCCTTAAGCTGACATTCTCCCAGACCCACGGCCATGGGCTGATATTCTCTCGGACCCACTGCACTGTGGGGGAAAACATGATTCCATTCAAAATGTATTACAAACTGTCATCATTCTGGAGCATTTAATTGTATTTACAGATTCTTAACTGATGATCTGATACATTTAAACATTAAACAGACTGTTGATTTTATGAGGAGAGATATGCATTTTAATTGAAAATACATAATCTTGTTATTCCAGAATGGCTAATTAATTGTTATAAATCTTCTTTTTGTCCTTTGCAGATTTCATTTGCATTGATTGGCTCAGATGAAACTACAGAATGGGAGTGTGTGTGCTGTATGATTAAGGAATAATAATTCACCAGATATTCTCTGCAGTCTCTGGTAGGCTCGGCCTGCAAACACAACTAAACTGAGGCTCCCTCGGGACAAACTATTGACATTCTCTGACAGATCATAAACAGTTTTGTCAACAAATATTTAAGCGGAAAGGAAAAGTATTCAATTGGACAAAATATTGATAAACATTATCATCAGGATGTAGAACACATGATTCCTCAAATGATTCTCAAGTGATCTTCAAGTGATCCTCAAGTGATTCTCAAGTGATCCTCAAATGTTGCTTCATAAGAGAACATTGTACTTCATCTGCAGGATATGATTGATGCTCCAGCCATTGTGACCAGCCCTTGTATACTTACATTATAGGGCCAGTACTCATGGTTGAGTTTTGTATGATGTAAAACATTATTAGCATTATGTGCTGACTGATACGATTCCTCGTGGACCGATATGCTGAATGCCCACAGAGAGGGAATGATGTGTACTCAACATGACATGATGAACATGGATATTATCTGAGCAGAGGAGCAATTACTCTTGGAATAAAACACTGTGAGTTATAGATGTTTATGGTTGACCATGAGCATTTTATTTCTCATATTTCCCCTCCCATACTGTCCCATCTGACAGCAGCATCCTAACTTATGAACCTTCTTCTATAATTTGATAGGTAAATAAACTCTTATGAACTGCCTTTTATTGTCCCTGATACAATCATAGCTTGTGAACTGTCTTTTTATTTCCCCACTGATAGGACTATAATTTGTGAGCCCCCCTTGTATAGTTTCCCATACGACAGTGTCCTAGCTTTGATCACCCCTCATACTCAGCTTTGAGCTGCCTTCTAGTGTCCCATCTGATAATATCACAGCTTTGAGCCACCCTCATAGTGCCCCATCTGATAGTGTGACAGCTGTGAACCGCCTTCATAGTATCCCATCTGATAGTGTGACAGCTTTGAGCCGCCCTCATAGTATCCCATCTGATAGTGTGACAGCTTTGAGCCACCCTCATAGTTCCCATCTGATAGTGTGACAGCTTTGAGCCGCCCTCATAGTATCCCATCTGATAGTGTGACAGCCTTGAGCAGCCCTCATAGTATCCCATCTGATAGTGTGACAGCTTTGAGCCACCCTCATAGTTCCCATCTGATAGTGTGACAGCTTTGAGCCGCCCTCATAGTATCCCATCTGATAGTGTGACAGCTTTGAGCCACCCTCATAGTATCCCATCTGATAGTGTCACAGCTTTGAGCCACCCTCATAGTATCCCATCAGATAGTGTCACAGCTTTGAGCCACCCTCATAGTGCCCCATCTGATAGTGTCACAGCTGTGAACAGCCCTCATAGTATCCCATCTGATAGTGTGACAGCTTTGAGCCGCCCTCATAGTATCCCATCTGATAGTGTGACAGCCTTGAGCAGCCCTCATAGTATCCCATCTGATAGTGTGACAGCTTTGAGCCACCCTCATAGTTCCCATCTGATAGTGTGACAGCTTTGAGCCGCACTCATAGTATCCCATCAGATAGTGTCACAGCTTTGAGCCACCCTCATAGTGCCCCATCTGATAGTGTCACAGCTGTGAACAGCCCTCATAGTATCCCATCTGATAGTGTGACAGCTTTGAGCCGTCCTCATAGTTCCCATCTGATAGTGTGACAGCTTTGAGCCGCCCTCATAGTATCCCATCTGATAGTGTGACAGCTTTGAGCCGCCCTCTTAGTTCCCATCTGATAGTGTCACAGCTTTGAGCCGCCCTCTTAGTTCCCATCTGATAGTGTCACAGCTTTGAGCCGCCCTCATAGTGTCCATCTGATAGTGTCACAGCTTTGAGCCACCCTCATAGTATCCCATCTGATAGTGTGACAGCCTTGAGCAGCCCTCATAGTATCCCATCTGATAGTGTGACAGCTTTGAACAGCCCTCATAGTATCCCATCTGATAGTGTGACAGCTTTGAGCCGCCCTCATAGTCCCCATCTGATAGTGTGACAGCTTTGAGCCGCCCTCATAGTATCCCATCTGATAGTGTGACAGCCTTGAGCAGCCCTCATAGTATCCCATCTGATAGTGTGACAGCTTTGAGCCACCCTCATAGTATCCCATCTGATAGTGTGACAGCTTTGAGCCGCCCTCATAGTATCCCATCTGATAGTGTCACAGCTTTGAGCCACCCTCATAGTGCCCCATCTGATAGTGTCACAGCTGTGAACAGCCCTCATAGTATCCCATCTGATAGTGTGACAGCTTTGAGCCGCCCTCATAGTTCCCATCTGATAGTGTGACAGCTTTGAGCCGCCCTCATAGTATCCCATCTGATAGTGTGACAGCTTTGAGCCGCCCTCATAGTATCCCATCTGATAGTGTGACAGCTTTGAGCCGCCCTCTTAGTTCCCATCTGATAGTGTCAGCTTTGAGCCGCCCTCATAGTTTCCATCTGATAGTGTCACAGCTTTGAGCCGCCCTCATAGTGTCCATCTGATAGTGTGACAGCTTTGAGCCACCCTCATAGTGCCCCATCTGATAGTGTCACAGCTTTGAGCTTCCCTCTTTGCTTCGCAGTTTTTGAACCTCCCTTGTAGTGTCCCATCAGACGGTATCATAGCTTTTGATTTCCCCTCTTAGTGTCCCATCTGACAGGGTCACAGCTTTGAGCTGCCCCCATCGTTTCCCTTCTAACAGCTTCGCAGTCTTTGAACCTCCCTTGTAGTGTCCCATCAGACGGTATCATAGCTTTTGATTTCCCCTCTTAGTGTCCCATCTGACAGGGTCACAGCTTTTGATTTCCCCTCGTAGTGTCCCATCTGCTGGTATCCTAGCTTTTGAGCACCCCTTGTAGTGTCGAATCTGACAGGGGTGTGTGGACCATGTGGTGCGTGGCTTGGCTGGGGGACTTGGCAGCCCTGATAGCAAACATCACAGTGCTAATTATCCTTCTTGTTCTGCTGCTCAGATTCATTGAGTGGTGATGATAACAGGCGATGGACCTGTGTCCTGTCATCCCCCTACCCTCCTCAGGTAATCTAGATCATTGCATACGCTGTGCACACATCCATGAAATCATACATGCATGCATTGATTGACCAATCAGGACTAGCTCGTCAATGTGTCACAGGAATATTGCCCTCATATATATTGCTAACAGAACGTAAAGTGAGCTGTGAGGGGACAGTACTTCCATCGATCACTTTAATGGATTTCTCATCAGTGAGTTTAACAAGATACAATGTTCGTGGACATGGCCATCTATATTCATTGGTGTTACAGATACAGACCGGTGCTCTGCTGATACAGGGTAGGTTTATCTGCCAGCAAACATGGCTATGCTTATATCTTGTGTACAGTTTGTGTGTTATCAAAATATTTGGATAAAACCCAACTAACATCAATGATAACTGGGAGAGATTTGTCCTTGGCTTATTAGATTAAATGGGATGTGGAAATTAAGCTAAATGCTGGATGGGTTCATGGCGATGTGATGTTACATTAGCATCAAATGGAAGCAGATCATGTGAATTGAGATACTCCAGGTTTAGAAGCATGCACTCCCAGAACAGAAAGAAACCACTGTGAAAAAGTCATGCAAGAGACATGACAATGTTTGTTAGATGCTGGGAGTGTTAGTGGCATCAGGCTGATAGGATGTAATCAATACAAGCTCCCTGTGGTAATTTGTATGTAAGATTGTGATGACATAGCTGGCAAACTGTTGTGACCAAGTCTGGGATCACGTGGGTCTCTCATTAAGTGTCCACGGATGGCATTGTTGGCAGGGTTGTTACACCTCAGGGAGATACTGCAGAGTCTCATAGAAAATGGCAAAATACTTGTGCAGCAGTTTCAGTTAAAATGCAAAATGTCATATTTAGAATATTTCATTTCTAACTCAGCATGTATACCACTGTGTTGATATGAGGTATCGTGTCTTAGGTATCGTGTCCTAGAAACAAAACACAGAAAATATATCAGGGGAGATATATATTGGGCTAATTAATTACATTTGTTGCAATTCATGCATTACTGAAATAAAAAAATATAAACTATTTATTCTAATCTGAATTGAGGGGTACAAGGGACCCGCTATATCACTGCAGATATATCACAGCCTTTTGTTATATTGATATATTTATATACCACTCACACATTGTCTGAGAGGGGCATGCTATATTACTGCAGATAGCCTTTTGTTATATTGATATATTAATATACCACTCACACATTGTCTGAGAGGGGCATGAGGCATGCTATATCACTAGAGTCTGCTCAGAACTGCAGAGATCTCAGATAGCCTAATGTTATAGTCTGCTCAGGGCTGCAGAGATCTCAGATAGCCTGATGTTATAGTCTGCTCAGGGCTGCAGAGATCTCAGATAGCCTAATGTTATAGTCTGCTCAGGGCTGCAGTGATGTTAGATGCCTAATGTTATAGTCTGCTTAGGACTGCAGAGATCTCATATATCCTGATGTTATAGTCTGCTCAGGGCTGCAGAGATCCCAGATAGCCTGATGTTATAGTCTGCACATATAGCCTGGTGTTATAGTCTGCACATATAGCCTGGTGTTATAGTCTGCACATATAGCCTGGTGTTATAGTCTGCCCTATTGTGATCTACCTCCTATAAAGCTGCAGTTGACCATTTCCTCGTGATGCTGGGCCTCACCTTATGCTCTGTCAAGCTACCAATCTCTTTCTGTGCATTAAGCGCTCAGTTACCTCTTGAGGCCGGTGTCGTGGGTGGGGTTGATGTGGGAGTGGCGGATAATAGCCCGTGTTCAGGTGATTGTTTATTTGGGGACCTGTCAGCATCGCCCGCTGGAGAGGGATTTGTATAACAGTCGTAGTATGACACTCCCATGGTGTTGCTCGCAGTATTCCTTTCAATAGCAGGTCAAAGGTCAGAGGTCAGACTGGCCAGATTGATTGTGCAATTGATTTTAGAGTGAATTATTGCAGGGTGGCTTCCCTTGACAGACCTATAAATCAGGTGAAAGGAGACAACACTGCGTGGCTCTTAAGCTGCCAAGGAGAAATCGAAGTTGTGCAAATGGTGAGCCTGAGAGTTGAGCGCTGTGTGTTTCAAGTTGTTTATTGTGGTTTGGCTTCTCAGTAATTGGTCAGTGGTTCACATCATCAAATCTCACACTCGTAATTCTCTGTTATCTCTGCACTCTTGTGCTCTGATGACCGATACAGGACAAGGCCGACTACAGGCCTTGACATAAAGAGAAAAATGTTGGTTGCCCAGTTGGGTCACCAGAGCATGAGAAGTGGTGGTCCAACTTTCTATAAGAAGTTTCTGAGGATCATAGGATGTGTGTTAATAAAGAACAAATGTACATAATATAGTGTATAGTGAATAGTGTCTGAGTGGGAGTTACTGGGCAATTAAAATTTACAAGTCCATTGATACAAGTATGGGACAAATATCAAAGATAGTTCGGGCCACTAAAAGACCAAAGATATGGTTGCCCAACTGGGCCACTACAATAGAGCATTTACCCAAACAGAGGATCTGGTTGCCCTGGGCCACTGGGCCAGTATATATTAAATGTGATATAAATATGCCAATCTTTCCAATAACTATTAACTGTGCAGTAACTCTACTTACTGTGCAGTAACTCCACTATGCAGTCACTCCACTAACTATGCAGTCACTCCACTCGCTATGCAGTAACTATACTAGCTATGCGCAGTCACTCCACTAACTATGCAGTCACTCCACTAACTATGCAGTCACTCCACTCGCTATGCAGTAACTATACTAGCTATGCGCAGTCACTCCACTAACTATGCAGTCACTCCACTAGCTATGCAGTCACTCCACTCGCTATGCAGTAACTATACTAGCTATGCGCAGTCACTCCACTAACTATGCAGTCACTCCACTAGCTATGCAGTCACTCCACTCGCTATGCAGTAACTATACTAGCTATGCGCAGTCACTCCACTATGTAGTACCTCCACTTACTCTGCAGTAACTCCACAAACTTTTCATTAACTCCACTAACTATGCAGTAACTCCACTATGCAGTCACTCCACTTACACATATTATGTTCATTTGTACATACTGATAGACAAGCTGTGAAATCACTTAAAACATGGTGGCCATAAGTTGATCAACATAGTCAAGATATTACTCAAATATTCTTGATTGCCTCACAAGTAATATGGCTTACATTTGTTACTGACAACATACTTGCTGAAATACCATTTTACAGTATGGACAGGTGGACTGTAAATAACATATTAGGCATGTATTCTACTATTAACAAATCAAAAGTAAAATCTGCTTCAAGTGTGCCTTTAAACCTGTTGACACAGATGCTGGGATCAAGCTGTTCCACCGTGCAGGCCTTCTTTGCTTTATCTCTATTTTCATGTTAGTTTATTTGAGAGTATAATTTGTGAATTTACCTCTGTGATACAACACTCAGCCTAGTAGCACCCATGTAATGTCTGAGATTCTCCCACTCGGTGTCTCTACTCTCACTACCGTACCACTCTGCAGTTAACCTAGCCTATACATATATATACCACCCCCTGTACACGACACTTGACACTTCATCCATTATTTACTGAGACAATATCTCCCGAGTTTCACCCATCACATTAGGGACAGCTCTCTTAAATAGGAGCACAGTGTATCATCATGCACAATTGATCATTCCTGAAAGCTGGAATTTTCAGGATATATCCGAGATTGTCACACATTGCACTGCGAGATAACTTTGGAATTAATAGAATCTTTTATTCATAGAGATTTATTAGCACTCATGTGGAAAGCTGATATGAAGGTGTCTCTGAATTTACAGATAATGATAAGATAACAAGAATTGACACTATGAGCAAATCTTCAGGTAATCTCTCATACTTGCCGTTTAAGTATCTGAGCTTGGCTGATGTTCCCATCCTACCATTCCCTCATACATCCATATTTCATAACTTCTCTTCACATGCAAGGAAAGATGATTTAACGAGTCAGTGATAAAACTTGGAAACTCTATTTCATGCTGTGTGGCCCGAGCTTGAATAAAAAAAATCTACTATTTCTTCATCAAAACCACTCAAGCTTCACATCTCCGCAAGGAAAAAAATACTCCAAAGCAATATGACGGTGATCAATATGATGGCCGTGCCCAGACGAGATACGAGACGGACATTTTGCCAAATAGGTTTGATCCTGAGAGGCAGGGGCAGACAGTCATTTGTTCATCTCATAAAGTATCAAAACAATCTCGAGCTCAGGCAATATTGACAATTCAGTCCTTTTGCAGAACTGTCACACAATTTTTTGCCTACGTTTCAAAACTCAGAGTTGACACGATTCTGAAATGGTTTTACTGATAATTTGGTTGCTCAGGGTTGTGTGTCTGGCTGTACTTCTGGCTGGCTGAGAACTGGGTGACAAGTTGGGGCTTGTTTCCGACCTGAAAAGCAAAGTGTATTCTTATAAGGCATCTTACGCACATATTTGGATAGGTTTTGACTATGAAGATCTCTCTATGATTTTATATACAACATTTTACTTCCACATAAGTGATGAATTACTATCAGATAACAGGGAATTCCTTGTGTTGAATCTTTAAGAGTGAGTGAAAGTCAGATATGGAATACAAGTCACCATTGTGCATTGATCATCATAAAAAAGGGTTTCATATTTGATTTGTGTAGATGGATTAACATCACGTAAAATCTGTGTTTCAAAATATTTTCTTGAACAATGCAGAAATGTTTGTGATATATTTGTGCATATAAGTGTGAAAGATGCGATGAAATGTCCCAATTCATCACTAGTAGAAATGTGTGCATTGATGTCATCAGATTTGTCCCGCTGTGTTCATAAGCGTAAATGTCAACTATGTCATCAGCATCGTATTTAGAATTGTCAAACCACAAAAAAAAACAGCATTTCTTTGAAGAGAACATTTGATGTGCACTAAAGAAAGGAATGTGATTTAATTATTTCTGGATTGTGAACATCTATCCTATATGGGTTCTGACATCATCGGACCACATGTCAAACTAGCAGCAAGTCACACTTCATAAGAATCTCAAAGACAGACTCATATCAGACAATAGGTCAGAGAAGTCAGTTACCGTAGCAACCTGAGTGAATAGAACTGAGCACAGATATACAGATTATCATTTGGATTGCTTCATGAACTATATATGCCTCAGGTAAGATAATATGTTTGTAGAAGGACTATAATCTTACCAGTTTATTCTTATACTCATTGCTACATTACTAGATCTGAATAACAAAAATATTTATTTCAATCTTTTTATTTTTTACAAGGAAATATAAATTTAGTTTGGTGTTAATTTATATATTTTTTAACCCATGAGCTGAGATGATATTGATGACTGTGAGGTGTTGATAGTTATGAGGGGGGACACTTTGTAGGTGTTGATAGTTATGAGGGGGGACACTTTGTAGGTGTTGATGTTTGTAAGGAGGGACACTTTGTAGGTGTTGATGGTTGTAAGGGGGGACACTTTGTTGGTGTTGATGGTTGTGAGGGAGGACACTTTGTTAATAGTTGTGAGGGAAGACACTGTGTTGATGGTTGCAAGGGAGGGCACTTTAATGTTGATAGATTCAAGGGAGGGCACTTTGTTGATATTGATGGTTGTGAGGGAGGACACTTTGTTGATGTTGATGGTTGTCAGGGAGGACACTTTGTTGATGTTGATGGTTGCGAGGGAGGGCACTTTGTTGATGTTGATGGTTGTGAGGGAGGATAATTTATTGAGCACTTTGTTGATATTGATATTGGGCACTTTGTTGATATTGATATTGGGCACTTTGTTGATATTGATTGTTGTGAGGGAGGGCATTTTGTTGATATTGATGGTTGCAAGGGAGGACACTCTATTGGTATTAATGATTGTGAGGGAGGACACTTTTCTTATATTGATGGTTGTGAGGGAGGACACTGAGATGGTATCTGAGATGACACCTGAGATGGCACCTGAGATGGTATCTGAGATGACACCTGAGATGGCACCTGAGATGACACCTGAGATGGTATCTGAGATGACACCTGAGATGGTATCTGAGATGACACCTGAGATGGTATCTGAGATGGTATCTGAGATGACACCTGAGATGGTATCTGAGATGGCACCTGAGATGGTATCTGAGATGGTATCTGAGATGGCACCTGAGATGGCACCTGAGATGACACCTGAGATGACACCTGAGATGGCACCTGAGATGACACCTGAGATGACACCTGAGATGGTATCTGAGGTGACACCTGAGATGACACCTGAGATGGTATCTGAGATGACACCTGAGATGGCACCTGAGATGACACCTGAGATGGCACCTGAGATGACACCTGAGATGGTATCTGAGATGACACCTGAGATGACACCTGAGATGGCACCTGAGATGACACCTGAGATGGTATCTTAGATGACACCTGAGATGACACCTGAGATGGTATCTGAGATGACACCTGAGATGGTATCTGAGATGGCACCTGAGATGGTATCTGAGCTGACACCTGAGATGGTATTTGAGATGACACCTGAGATGACACCTGAGATGGCACCTGAGATGACACCTGAGATGGTATCTTAGATGACACCTGAGATGACACCTGATATGGTATCTGAGATGACACCTGAGATGGTATCTGAGATGGCACCTGAGATGGCACCTGAGCTGACACCTGAGATGACACCTGAGATGGCACCTGAGATGACACCTGAGCTGGCACCTGAGATGACACCTGAGATGACACCTGAGATGGTATCTGAGATGACACCTGAAATGGTATCTGAGATGGCACCTGAGATGACACCTGAGATGACACCTGAGATGGTATCTGAGATGGTATCTGAGATGACACCTGAGATGGTATCTGAGATGGAACCTGAGATGGTATCTGAGATGGTATCTGAGATGGTATCTGAGATGACACCTGAGATGACACCTGAGATGACACCTGAGATGGCACCTGAGATGGTACCTGAGATGACACCTGAGATGGTATCTAAGATGACACCTGAGATGGTATCTGAGATGACACCTGAGATGGTATCTGAGATGACACCTGAGATGGCACCTGAGATGACACCTGAGATGGCACCTGAGATGACACCTGAGATGGTATCTGAGATGACACCTGAGATGGCACCTGAGATGGTATCTGAGATGACACATGAGATGACACCTGAGATGGTATCTGAGATGACACCTGAGATGGTATCTGAGATGGCACCTGAGATGGTATCTGAGATGACACCTGAGATGACACCTGAGATGGCACCTGAGATGGTATCTGAGATGACACCTGAGATGACACCTGAGATGGTATCTGAGATGACACCTGAGATGGTATCTGAGATGTCACCTGAGATGGTATCTGAGATGTCACCTGAGATGGTATCTGAGATGACACCTGAGATGGTATCTGAGATGACACCTGAGATGGTATCTGAGATGGCACCTGAGATGACACCTGAGATGGCACCTGAGATGGTATCTGAGATGGTATCTGAGATGGCACCTGAGATGACACCTGAGATGGTATCTGAGATGTCACCTGAGATGGTATCTGAGATGACACCTGAGATGGTATCTGAGATGACACCTGGGATGGTATCTGAGATGGCACCTGAGATGACACCTGAGATGGTATCTGAGATGACACCTGAGATGACACCTGAGATGGCACCTGAGATGGTATCTGAGATGGTACCTGAGATGACACCTGAGATGGTATCTGAGATGACACCTGAGATGGTATCTGAGATGACACCTGAGATGGTACCTGAGATGACACCTGAGATGGTATCTGAGATGTCACCTGAGATGGTATCTGAGATGACACCTGAGATGGTATCTGAGATGACACCTGAGATGGCACCTGAGATGGCACCTGAGATGGCACCTGAGATGGTATCTGAGATGACACCTGAGGTGGTATCTGAGATGACACCTGAGATGGTATCTGAGATGACACCTGAGATGACACCTGAGATGGTATCTGAGATGACACCTGAGATGGCACCTGAGATGACACCTGAGATGGCATCTGAGATGGTACCTGAGATGACACCTGAGATGGTATCTGAGATGGCACCTGAGATGGTATCTGAGATGACCTCTGAGATGACACCTGAGATGACACCTGAGATGGCACCTGAGATGGTATCTGAGATGACACCTGAGATGACACCTGAGATTGTATCTGAGATGACACCTGAGATGGTATCTAAGATGACACCTGAGATGGTATCTGAGATGTCACCTGAGATGGTATCTGAGATGACACCTGAGATGGTATCTGAGATGACACCTGAGATGGTATCTGAGATGACACCTGAGATGGTATCTGAGATGGCACCTGAGATGACACCTGAGATGGCACCTGAGATGGTATCTGAGATGGTATCTGAGATGGCACCTGAGATGATACCTGAGATGGTATCTGAGATGTCACCTGAGATGGTATCTGAGATGACACCTGAGATGGTATCTGAGATGACACCTGGGATGGTATCTGAGATGGCACCTGAGATGACACCTGAGATGGTATCTGAGATGACACCTGAGATGGTATCTGAGATGGCACCTGAGATGACACCTGAGATGACACCTGAGATGGCACCTGAGATGGTATCTGAGATGGTATCTGAGATGACACCTGAGATGGCACTGCCCTGCAAACCTAAACCACAACTCTTCTGTTCTCTTTTCTGTACTGAGCAGATTGGATTCTATTAATTTGAGTTGTGATACGAGACATTCCATTATGGGTAATGCAATAGGATAATAAGAGAAGACAATGGAAGAATGGACTTAATCCCATACCTAATATTACCATATCGGTCTGTGATATATTTGCACAATTAATATGAACTACCATTGCCTTGACGTTCTAATGTATCCACTTATCAGTGTCATCAAACATTTCAAACAGAATCTTTCAGTGGTTTAAAATGCTACTTCAAGTTAATACAAAGTCCATAGGGTAAGGTTTATTTATACTGAGATTTGTGCTCAGTCTGAATAATTAAATGCTTACATGTGTACCACAGCTATGTATGAGACAAAAACTTAAAATGTTTATTTTGGTAAATTACATGGACTTGTAATGTTTCTTGCCAGATAAAATTGGCTTCATTTAATATTGCCTCCTTGAAATATAAAACACAAATAAGGGTTGGTATGTCACTATATGTTAAGCATGATATTGAGCTTTTACACAAAACAAACTTGTTTGGATTTGTTCATTTTTCAGTGCTTATTTAGGCGACTGCCTGCCAGTTTAATTTTTGCCATGATATTGTTGCCGTTGGCACGAATCCTTTAGTTCATCCTGCAGTGTTATTAGCTACCATCACAGCTTGTCCTGTGCCAATACCAGGAAGAGAAGGCGCTCGCTTGCCAAGAACGAATTGCCCTGTAATTACTGCTACAAAGACAATTAGAATCCTGCATAGATCTTTACAGAATGTTACAGAAAATCAAAAAGTTTGCGACTTTTAACACAATTAGTATGTATGTATCCGTTAGAGGGAGTCGCCTGTCTTATAGCCATTCGAGGGATCACCACAGCAATATGTGACCAGTGTTGTTGCTTTAATACTAAACAACTAACAAATTTAAATTGTGTTTTTATGGCCAAAAGACATTTGGGTGTTTAGGCAATTTTTTACAGCATTATGATGCTCGATTTAGATGAGAATTGTGAATTTATGTCCTAGATGGTTTTTTTTCCTTTTGTAAATTTTTCATCATTATTTCTTTAAGAAATTGCATTATTAAATCATTTGAAAAAAATATCGAGAAATGGATACAACAAAATTCATTATGATTCATGAAATCTATATCATCTGTGGGCAAGCAATTGGAATTGGGGCTATGCACAGTCTGGAAGTCCACAGGTTATCCAACTGTATGTTGTGTGTTAGGCTATACGGAAAGAAGCATATCCGCCAGCTTACGACAGTGAGTACATTGTCTTGTATGGAAGCTATATACGGCTGGATAATCTAGCCATCAAGAGACACAAAATATCTATTAGGAACTTTCCCATTATGAGGATAAAGTGGAACTTAATAGCATCAGTCTAGAGAGAGAAGCATACCTTATTAGCATACTCAAAGTCTGCTTCAAAAGCGTAAGCTCAATCTAGTCAGTCCGGGCCAAACTTCTATTAGATCATGCAAATCTTGACCAAGTGACTCGTTAACAATGATTGGATGTGGTGTGAATTATTAGGACACATATAATGTAAACCTAACACCGAATACAATAAAGTCATGATATAAGTTACCATACGATTAGTCCCAGAGGAACAATACCTTTTGTATATTTGATTGAACAGATCTTTTATTTCGATGTTCACATGCATAAAATATGTTATTGCTTCAAATGAAATTATCCAGATTAAATGACAGAACAATCTGAGATATTCTGGTTCTTTCATATATCAGTAGTAAGTGTAAACCTGGCAGCTTTGTATATGGGGGTGAGGAGGTCTCATCTGAATGGTGTGTTAGGTTAATGGCAGCAATGTGTCTGGGGGTGAGGAGGTCTCATCTGAATGGTGTGTTAAGTTAATGGCAGCAATGTGTCTGGGGGTGAGGAGGTCTCATCTGAATGGTGTGTTAGGTTAATGGCAGCAATGTGTCTGGGGGTGAGGAGGTCTCATCAGAATGGTGTGTTAGGTTAATGGCAGCTTTGTATATGGGGGTGAGGAGGTCTCATCTGAATGGTGTGTTAGGTTAATGGCAGCTTTGTATATGGGGGTGAGGAGGTCTCATCTGAATGGTGTGTTAGGTTAATGGCAGCTTTGTGTCTGGGGGTGAGGAGGTCCCATCTGTGCCTTGTGTGTTAGGTTAATGGCAGCTTTGTGTCTGGGGGTGAGGAGGTCCCATCTGTGCCTTGTGTGTTAGGTTAATGGCAGCTTTGTTTCTGGGGTTGAGGAGGTCCCATCTGTGCCTTGTGTGCTAGGTTAATGGCAGCTTTGTGTCTGGGGGTGAGGAGGTCCCATCTGTGCCTTGTGTGTTAGGTTAATGGCAGCTTTGTGTCTGGGGGTGAGGAGGTCCCATCTGTGCCTTGTGTGTTAGGTTAATGGCAGCTTTGTGTCTGGGGGTGAGGAGGTCCCATCTGTGCCTTGTATGTTAGGTTAATGGCAGCTTTGTGTCTGAGGGTGAGGAGGTCACATCTGTGCCTTGTGTGTTAGGTTAATGGCAGCTTTTGGTAATCATTACCTTGCCACATGTGGCCAATATGCCACTAGTTTTGGAGTATTTTTTAAAATAAATAAAGCTTTCTCAACAGGCTTTTCTGCTTCCATTTTTCTCATTATTTCAGAATATAACATCATTTTGTAATAGATATAGCTGAAGTCATGAATTTGTTTGCTTGTATGAGGGAGCTGACGTGTGAATGATAATTTTGGTGTCTGTGGAGTATTGTGGGATGACAATGCCATGATCTTGTCATTTTATTATCTCCAGTCGACAGACAAGCATGACATGGGTGGGAAAGCTATTAACAAGATGAGAACATAGGGAACCAACACCAGGATAGGTGGCGCTGCAAACACTCAGACTCATTTCTATATTCTTGCTTTCAACCACTCAGATTTGCATTGTCCATACAGTGTATTTTTCAATTGCTTTGCAAGGTATTATATTCAAACATTATGTTAATTTTCATACGTGATACTTCAAATTTTGAAACTAAAAATTCATAATCAATAGACTAAGCTTTATTTCAGACCAGAGTTTTGAAGCCATATATACCTACTGTTTGAGTTTCATATCAAGATTTTTATGTTTAAGATATTTTTTTAGAATGCTTTCTGCATCAGTTTTTCGATCATATTTTATGTAGCATTATGCACAGTGAGCGACTCTCTTTGTTCCTGTAATGTCAGTGAGACATATGAATGCCTTGCAGTTTCCCTGATAGATTCTACAGAAAGACATATCACATTCAAACCTCTCCATGTGTCACATTATAACCTCTCCATGTATCACATTCTATCCTCTCCATGTGTCACATTCAATCCTATCCATGTGTCACATTATAACCTCTCCATGTGTCACATTCAATCCTCTCCATGTGTCACATTGTATCCTCTCCATGTGTCACATTCAATCCTCTCCATGTGTCGCATTGTATCCTCTCCATGTGTCACATTCGATCCTCTCCATGTGTCACATTGTATCCTCTCCATGTGTCACATTCAATCCTCTCCATGTGTCACATTGTATCCTCTCCATGTGTCACATTGTATCCTCTCCATGTGTCACATTCAATCCTCTCCATGTGTCACATTGTATCCTCTCCATGTGTCACATTCAATCCTTTCCATGTGTTGCATTGTATCCTCTCCATGTGTCACATTCAATCCTCTCCATGTGTCACATTCAATCCTCTCATGTGTCGCATTGTATCCTCTCCATGTGTTGCATTGTATCCTCTCCATGTGTCACATTCAATCCTCTCCATGTGTCACATTGTATCCTCTCCATGTGTCACATTCAATCCTCTCTATGTGTCTATTTGTATCCTCTCCATGTGTCACATTCAATCCTCTCCATGTGTCGCATTGTATCCTCTCCATGTGTCACATTCAATCCTCTCCATGTGTCGCATTGTATCCTCTCCATGTGTCACATTCAATCCTCTCCATGTGTCACATTCAATCCTCTCATGTGTCGCATTGTATCCTCTCCATGTGTTGCATTGTATCCTCTCCATGTGTCACATTCAATCCTCTCCATGTGTCACATTGTATCCTCTCCATGTGTCACATTCAATCCTCTCTATGTGTCTATTTGTATCCTCTCCATGTGTCACATTCAATCCTCTCCATGTGTCGCATTGTATCCTCTCCATGTGTCACATTCAATCCTCTCCATGTGTCGCATTGTATCCTCTCCATGTGTCACATTCAATCCTCTCCATGTGTCACATTCAATCCTCTCATGTGTCGCATTGTATCCTCTCCATGTGTCACATTCAATCCTCTCCATGTGTCACATTCAATCCTCTCATGTGTCGCATTGTATCCTCTCATGTGTCACATTATAACCTCTCCATGTGTCGCATTCAATCCTCTCCATGTGTCACATTGTATCCTCTCCATGTGTCACATTCAATCCTCTCCATGTGTCGCATTGTATCCTCTCCATGTGTCACATTCGATCCTCTCCATGTGTCACATTGTATCCTCTCCATGTGTCACATTCAATCCTCTCCATGTGTCACATTGTATCCTCTCCATGTGTCACATTGTATCCTCTCCATGTGTCACATTCAATCCTCTCCATGTGTCACATTGTATCCTCTCCATGTGTCACATTCAATCCTTTCCATGTGTTGCATTGTATCCTCTCCATGTGTCACATTCAATCCTCTCCATGTGTCACATTCAATCCTCATGTGTCGCATTGTATCCTCTCCATGTGTTGCATTGTATCCTCTCCATGTGTCACATTCAATCCTCTCCATGTGTCACATTGTATCCTCTCCATGTGTCACATTCAATCCTCTCTGTGTGTCTATTTGTATCCTCTCCATGTGTCACATTCAATCCTCTCCATGTGTCGCATTGTATCCTCTCCATGTGTCACATTCAATCCTCTCCATGTGTCGCATTGTATCCTCTCCATGTGTCACATTCAATCCTCTCCATGTGTCACATTCAATCCTCTCATGTGTCGCATTGTATCCTCTCCATGTGTTGCATTGTATCCTCTCCATGTGTCACATTCAATCCTCTCCATGTGTCACATTGTATCCTCTCCATGTGTCACATTCAATCCTCTCTATGTGTCTATTTGTATCCTCTCCATGTGTCACATTCAATCCTCTCCATGTGTCGCATTGTATCCTCTCCATGTGTCACATTCAATCCTCTCCATGTGTCGCATTGTATCCTCTCCATGTGTCACATTCAATCCTCTCCATGTGTCACATTCAATCCTCTCCATGTGTCGCATTGTATCCTCTCCATGTGTCACATTCAATCCTCTCCATGTGTCACATTCAATCCTCTCATGTGTCGCATTGTATCCTCTCATGTGTCGCATTATATCCTCTCCATGTGTCGCATTCAATCCTCTCCATGTGTCTCATTGTATCCTCTCCATGTGTCTCATTGTATCCTCTCCATGTGTCACATTCAATCCTCTCCATGTGTCACATTGTATCCTCTCCATGTGTCGCATTGTATCCTCTCCATGTGTTGCATTGTATCCTCTCCATGTGTCACATTCAATCCTCTCCATGTGTCACATTGTATCCTCTCCATGTGTCACATTGTATCCTCTCCATGTGTCACATTCAAACCTCTCCATGTGTCGCATTCTATCTTCTCCATGTGTCACATTCTATCTTCTCCATGTGTCTATCTTCTCCTGTATCACATTCTAATTATATTAAACTTTTCTTATCCATTTCCACAGAAATATTTAGAAATGTTTTATCATGAATAAATATGGGTTTTCCATTTTCATTACTGAAATCCCAATGTAAGCATTTGTGTTTTTGCTCTTATATGGGTCACTGCCCTCTTGAACATTTTTAATTTGCTTATTTCCAAGTCTCAGGATCTCATCTTGTGCAGAGCTTTTTTGGTATAATTTTATTAGAGATTGGTTGAGGACATGAGTAGTGTTTAGTATATATTTCTCATGTACATTATCTTATATATCATCCTGCAAATGACACCAATATCATCAGCTATAATCTCCATGTGGATATTTCACCAGTGTCTGCTTGCCTAGTATCACACTCAGGGTAGCCTTATGTTGTACTCACGGTTGCTCTGTGTCGCACTCATGGTTGCTCTGTGTCGCACTCACGGTTGCTCTGTGTCGCACTCACGGTTGCTCTGTGTCGCACTCACGGTTGCTCTGTGTCGCACTCACGGTTGCTCTGTGTTGCACGAGGCAGAATATTTCTATGTGTATTACAAGACAAAGATTTCATTTATATCGCTGTTGGGGAAGCTTTTACTTGGACAGTATGAGTGCATATTATTTACTTTTCATACTGATATGTTATTATTTTTTTCGGTCAGATAAAAATACTTTCAGTCCAGCAAAAAAGTCAATTTTGGCGGACCGAATGTTCTTGGAAGGTCGAGCGACTATCAGAAAGACTGTATTATATATCAGTTCTCATCAAAATGTCTGTTGAGGTTAGAAAACAAAGGGATGAAGCTTTCTCATGTTTGGTGATATGTTGATGAGTTCACAGTGGTTCTGGTTGTTCGTGTTAATGATAGATGCTGTGCCAGCGATGCACATGTCACTGCAGAGTGGATTACAGGAGACATTTGTCACTAGAGGGAGCCTCTTCCTTCCTGCCCCAATATACTACCATTGCTTCTGTAACAATGTTCAGCTCCATCCTTTAATATTAGGCCGGACAAGTTCATTTCTGGTTTTGTTATTATGACAGCCATTGAGTCTGGTTAAAAAATGCTTAATATATTAATAGAGTATAAGACATAATTGTTATTATCATTATCAGCTATATTCCACAATTGGAGGATAACAGTAGGACAGAGTTGATATTTCAGTTAGATTTTCACATGGTCCTTTTTGGTGAGGTGGTGACCAGTAGAGAATAAAACCATTAAGAGAACACAAGAATGCAGAGTTTTAAATATGTTCAAAGACAAATATGATGGCTTTTACAAATTTCAAAGCAGTTAATTGATTGCTCCTTATATGTGTGAGAAACAATTATACTCCAAATGGCCTCATGAGACATATCTACTTGTACTCCATTGACTTGCTGTGAATAGTCGTGCATATCAAAGAGCCATCCAGCCTTCCTGCTTGAATGTGCTTAGTCTGTGATAGCATCCTCCTTGCCTACATTTATCTGCAGCTTTATGTGACTGCTTCCAGCCTTGTATATCACTGCATTGATGCCTCATATTGCTGCTGGTCTCATGGTGTATTGATGCCTCATATTGCAGCTGGTCTCACAGTGTATTGATGCCTCGTATTGCTGCTGGTCTCACGGTGTATTGATGCCTGGTATTGCAGTTGGTCTCACGGTGTATTGATGCCTCGTATTGCAGCTGGTCTCACGGTGTATTGATGCCTCTTATTGTGGCTGGTCTCACAGTGTACTGATGTCTTATAATGTTGCTAGTCTCACGGTGTATTGATGTCTCATATTGCAGCTGGTCTCACTGTGTATTGATGCCTCGTATTGTGGCTGGTCTCACAGTGTACTGATGTCTTATAATGTTGCTAGTCTCACGGTGTATTGATGCCTCATATTGCAGCTGGTCTCACTGTGTATTGATGCCTCATATTGCAGCTGGTCTCACTGTGTATTGATGCCTCATATTGCAGCTGGTCTCACCATGTATTGATGCCTCATACTGCAGCTGGTCTCACCATGTATTGATGCCTCATATTATGGCTCGTCACATGTATTGATGCCCCATCATATAGCAGCTGGTCCCACTGTGTTTCACATAGTGTCACAAAGGGATTCTGACTCGCCACAATTTGTCACTCTGCAAGTCACATATAACTTGTTGAAAACATGAAACATGACAACATGAAGATTAGATAAATTCTGTGATATTCTGACCATTTCATTGAGTTTAAGTTGCAAATGTTGCAAGTTGAGGGTACAATTTGGGATATCAGAAAGCCATAGCATTGGGTTACTGCACATTTACATTACAAAAAACCTGACTATGAGTTAATGTTAACCTTGTTCCCACAAAGAAATAGTTCTTGAGAAAGGTTGTTTAAATCAAAAGTTGTAGGCAAAGAAGATGAACAATGAATGATTAGATTTATACTGTGAAAGTAAATTTCAAAAATATAATGCCAGACCTACAATCAGCATTTCTGTTTCTAAAATTCCATTTAAATTAAGCCACATGTTAATCAACATTTGTAATACATGCTCATATTGACATATGCTTATAACATCCCATGCTCATATCATCCAATATTCCAGATGAAAACGTTATGTTTAGACCAGTTGTTTTGCTACTTTCATCCAAAAACTTCAATTATTGACGGGGACTGGTGGTTAGTGGTGAGGCCTGGCAGTTAGTAGGGAGACCTAGTGGTTAGTGGTGAGGCCTGGTGGTTAGTGGGTTAGTGGGGAGGTTTGGTGGTTAGTGGTGAGGCCTGGTGGTTAGTGGTGAGTCCTGGTGGTTAGTGGGGAGACCTGGTGGTTAGTGGTAAGGCCTCGTAGTTAGTGTGGAGACCTGGTGGTTAGTGGCGAAGCCTGGTAGTCAATAACGAGGCATGGTGGTTAGTGTCAAAGGCCTGGTTAGAGGCTTGGTGGTAAATGGCGAGGCCTTGTGGTTTGTGGTGAGGCTTGGTGGTGAGTGGTAAGGACTGGTGGTTAGTGGTGAGGCCTGGTGGTTAGTGGGCGACCTAATGGTTAGTGGTGAGGCCTGGTGGTTAGTAGTGAGGCCTGGTGGTTAGTAGTGAGGCTTGGTGGTTAGTGGTGAGGCCTGGTGGTTAGTGGTGAGGCCTGGTGGTTAGTGGCAAGGCCTGGTATTTAATGGAGAGGGGTGGGGCCCTTGCTTAGTGCTTTAGTATGTGGTGTTACCGGAGCAGAGGAGGTCGACTGCTGGGAGTTTGGAGTGGACTGAGGTGTGATCACATCATCCTGTAGTACACTTCTACCAAATACTGTGTGTCATGTGGGTGTTTACAAGCAATGCATCACGACTGTCCTCCCACTATCAGGGATGTCACATACCTTTACTTCCTCCAACTATCAGGGATGTCCCAGACCTCCACTGTCCTCCCACTATCAGGGATGTCACAGAGTGAGACCTGCACTGTCCTCCTGCTATCAGAGATGTCACAGACCTCCACTGGCCTCCCACTATCAGGGATGTCACAGACCTCCACTGTCCTCCCACTATCAGGGATGTCACAGACCTCCACTGTCCTCCCACTATCAGAGATGTCACAGACCTCCACTGTCCTCCTGCTATCAGAGATGTCACAGACCTCCACTGTCTTCCCACTATCAGGGATGTCACAGACCTCCACTGTCCTCCCACTATCAGGGATGTCACAGACCTCCACTGTCCTCCCACTATCAGAGATGTCACAGACCTCCACTGTCCTCCCACGATCAGGGATGTCACAGACCTCCACTGTCCTCCCACTGTCAGGGATGTCACAGACCTCCACTGTCCTACTATCAGGGATGTCACAGACCTCTACTTACTCCTGCTATCAGGGACATCACAGACTTCCACTGTCCTCCCACTATCAGGGACATCACAGACCTCCACTGTCCTCCTGCTATCAGGGACGTCACAGACCTCCACTTCCTCCTGCTATCAGGGATGTCACAGACCTCCACTGTCCTCCCACTATCAGGGATGTCACAGACCTCCACTGTCCTACTATCAAGGAAGGCACAGACCTCCACTGTCCTCCTGCTATCAGGGATGTCACAGACCTCCACTGTCCTCCCACGATCAGGGACGTCACAGACCTCCACTGTCCTCCCACTATCAGGGACGTCACATACCTCCACTGTCCTCCCACTATCAGGGATGTCACAGACCTCCACTTCCTCCTGCTATCAGGGACGTCACAGACCTCCACTGTCCTGCTATCAGGGACGTCACAGACCTCCACTGTCCTCCCACTATCAGGGACATCACAGACCTCCACTGTCCTCCTACTATAAGGGAAGGCACAGACCTCCACTGTCCTCCCACTATCAGGGACGTCACAGACCTCCATTGTCCTCCCACTATCAGGGAAGTCACAGACCTCCACTGTCCTCCCACTATCAGGGATGTCACAGACCTCCACTGTCCTACTATCAAAGAAGGCACAGACCTCCACTGTCCTCCCACTATCAGGGACGTCATAGACCTCCACTTCCTCCTACTATCAGGGAAGGCACAGACCTCCACTGTCCTCCCACTATCAGGGATGTCACAGACCTCCACTGTCCTCCCACTATCAGGGATGTCACATACCTCTACTGTCCTTCCACTATCAGGGATGTCACAGACCTCCACTGTCCTCCTACTATCAGGGAAGGCACAGACCTCCACTGTCCTCCCACTATCAGGGATGTCACAGACCTCTACTGTCCTCCCACTATCAGGGATGTCACAGACCTCCACTGTCCTACTATCAGGGAAGGCACAGACCTCCACTGTCCTCCCACTATCAGGGATGTCACAGACCTCCACTGTTCTCCCACTATCAGGGATGTCACAGACCTCCACTGTCCTACTATCAGGGAAGGCACAGACCTCCACTGTCCTCCCACTATCAGGGATGTCACAGACCTCCACTGTTCTCCCACTATCAGGGATGTCACAGACCTCCACTGTCCTACTATCAGGGAAGGCACAGACCTCCACTGTCCTCCCACTATCAGGGACGTCACAGACCTCCACTGTCCTCCTGCTATCAGGAACGTCACAGACCTCCACTGTCCTCCCACTATCAGAGATGTCACAGACCTCCACTGTCCTTCCACTATCAGGGATGTCACAGACCTCCACTGTCCTCCTGCTATCAGGGATGTCACAGACCTCCAATGTCTTCCTGCTACCAGGAACGTCACAGACCTCCACTGTCCTCCCACTATCAGAGACGTCACAGACCTCCACTGTCCTCCCACTATCAGGGATGTCACAGACCTCCACTGTCCTCCTGCTATCAGGGATGTCACAGACCTCCATGTCCTCCCACTATAAGGGATGTCACAGACCTCCACTGTCCTGCTAACCCCCTGTTCCCTACACCACCCAGATCCCATGTCATTGATTTGATGACTATCTGCAAAGAATATCAATATCTGAATATAAACATTCATACATATATATATATAGAATAGAGAATATGGATGTGATGGAGCGGATATGCTTTAAGGTGTATATATTGAATGTGGCGTGAGGAGAGAAGGGGTGATACAGCACAGCTTTTATGCTCATTGATCAAGGCTTCCTGTGCCTCCTGCAGTCAATGTATTTGTTGAAATATGTAGAAAGAAGAATTTGCAAAGACATGTAAACATTGAATACATCTCATATTTTCTTGAATAAGACAATTGAGAGGTAGGTTTTACATTGTGTGTGACAATGCAGCATTCTATTGGCAGGGAGTGGGCTGAGGACTTGTCATATTGAAGGTTGCCATGGCGAGCCATTTGTCATTCATAGTGGCTGTTATTGTGAACCTGTGGTCAGTATCTCATGTCCAGTGGACAAGGTCAATAGCTGCGGAGGCCGGGTTTGTAATTCTGTCATGACTGACAAGCAAGCATTGGTTCCTGATCTCTGGTAGCAATCTCTATCTCAGCTCCAATTAATCCTGG
This sequence comes from Amphiduros pacificus, assembly GCA_949316495.1. Classification (NCBI taxonomy): domain Eukaryota; kingdom Metazoa; phylum Annelida; class Polychaeta; order Phyllodocida; family Hesionidae; genus Amphiduros; species Amphiduros pacificus. Next base: position 32,234,849 of record OX439003.1, read on the forward strand.
TCGTCATGACAACTTAACTTCCCCCCAACTTATAATAACATCCACATTTGTTAAGATACCTTTTATGAATTTTGATTAATATATTATTATTTTGATGTATTACTACCAAAATCTCCAAAGGAAGATTCACATAAATTTTAGTGACCATATTAGATCTACAAATTCTGAGTTTGAGTTCATCTACAGTCTCTTTGTTTACAATTTGTGCTCTCAACTCAAGCTCTCAACTGTGCTCTCATTATTTTCAATTTACATACACAAAAATATTACACCACATTTGGATAGGGTCTTTCTTTGTTATAATAAGAATATACAAAAAGCTATGATAGTAATATAATGATGCATGATAAATTATTCATCAACCAACACACTGCTAATGATGGAAATGTGAGAGTGTTGCCCTCTGGTGGCAGATAGTGACCTCACACATGCAATATTCAGTGCTGGAAGGATGCTCTTGTTTCTGAAAACATGGCCGTGTCAGAATAAATGTCTGAGCAGGTCACTATCATGATATGTCTGAGGAAGGTCTGAGCAGGTCACTGTAATGACACATCAGAGGAAGGTCTGGGTAGGTCACTGTAATGATACAACAGAGTGAAGGTCTGAGCAGGTCACTGTAATGATACAACAGAGTGACGGTCTGAGCAGGTCACTAATAACACATCAGAGGAAGGTCTGAGCAGGTCACTAATGATACATCAGAGTAAAGGTCCTATCAAGTCACTGTAATGACACATCTGAGTGAAGGTCTAAGCAGTTCACTGTAATGACACATCAGAGTGAAGGTCTGAGCAGGTCACTAATGACACATCAGAGGAAGGTCTGAGCAGGTCACTGTAATGATACATCAGAGTGAAGGTCTGAGAAGGTCACTGTAATGATACATCAGAGTGAAGGTCTGAGTAGGTCACTGTAATGATACAACAGAGTGAAGGTATGAGCAGGTCATTGTAATGACATCAGTATGAAGGTCTGAGCAGGTCACTGTAATTATACATCAGAGGAAGGTCTGAGCAGGTCATTGTAATGACATCAGTATGAAGGTCTGAGCAGGGCACTGCAATGATACATCAGAGTGAAGGTCTGAGCAGGTCACTAATGATACATCAGAGTAAAGGTCCTATCAAGTCACTGTAATGACACATCTGAGTGAAGGTCTAAGTAGGTCACTGTAATGATACAACAGAGTGAAGGTCTGAGCAGGTCACTGTAATGACACATCAGAGAAAGGGCTGAGCAGGTCACTGTAATGATGCATCAGAGGAAGGTCTGAGTAGGTCACTGTAATGATATGTCAGAATAAGGTCTGAGCAGGTCACTGTAATGATACATCAGAGTGAAGGTCTGAGCAGGTCACTAATGACACATCAGAGGAAGGTCTGAGCAGGTCACTGCAATGATACATCAGAGTGAAGGTCAGAGCAGGTCACTGTAGTGATACATCAGAGTGAAGGTCTGAGCAGGTCACTATAATGGTACATCAGAGTGAAGGTCTGAGCAGGTCACTGTAATGATACATCAGTGGAAGACCTGAGCAGGTCATTGTAATGACATCAGTATGAGGGTCTGAGCAGGGCACTGCAATAATACATCAGAGTGAAGGTCTGAGCAGGTCACTGTAGTGATACATCAGAGTGAAGGTCTGAGCAGGTCACTGTAATGACACATCAGAGGAAGGTCTGAGCAGGGCACTGTAATGACACATCAGAGGAAGGTCTGAGCAGGTCACTGTAATGACACATCAGTGTGAAGGTCTGAGCAGGTCACTGTAATGACACATCAGAGGAAGGTCTGAGCAGGTCACTGTAATGACACATCAGAGGAAGGTCTGAGCAGGTCACTGTAATGACACATCAGAGTGAAGGTCTGAGCAGGTCACTGTAATGATACATCAGAGTGAAGGTCTGAGCAGGTCACTGTAATGATACATCAGATTGAAGGTCTGAGCAGGTCATTGTAATGACATCAGTATGTAGGTCTGAGCAGGTCACTAATGATACGTCAGAGTGAAGGTCTGAGCAGGTCACTGTAATGATACATCAGATTGAAGGTCTGAGCAGGTCATTGTAATGACATCAGTATGAAGGTCTGAGCAGGTCACTAATGATATGTCAGAGTGAAGGTCTGAGCAGATCACTTTAATGATATGTCAGAGTGAAGGTCTGAGCAGGTCACTGTAGTAATATGTCAGAGTGAAGGTCTTTTTACTTTATGCCTGGATTATACACTCTCATCACAGATTCCTTTAATTTCCTTTTACAGATTTCATACTTTCATGAAATTTGGACATTTTGATGAATGAACAAGATCTTCTCTTCATTATCCAGTTTGAGAGGCTGAATGCTTTTATCTATTTTTGACTGTGACAATAATATTTATGTGATGATGGAAAGGTCCATTGGGTCTCGGCAGCATCTCTATGGCTGTTGTTTAATCAAGACATGGTAATTAAAGAACCTGCAGCAGGTGATTAAAGTAAGCTCCGAGGAAGGTGCATGTAATTGTCTTCTTTGTAATGAAGCTATCTTCTCTATTTGTCATAGTCACTCCTCAAGTAAGTGGTGATGAAGGTCTCAACACTTGCTGCTCATCATCAAAGTGGTACAAAATCAAATCTGCACAAAGAATAAAGATACACGTATGAATACTGTATACAGAGAAAAATTCGCACCTAGTTATTTTCGCGCCATCGCCGTTTTCGACAGGTTCGCGCTGTTTTATTTTCACGAATTTTGGATTTCTAGTACATAATATTATCACAAATTACCCTTTTTGACAGAAATACCTTCACACGTGGATCGATTTTAATTGCGTTTTAAATGATAAATAAAGGTATTTACCCAATATTATTGGTCTATTATTTCGAAACGCTTTGTTTTGACTTTGTTCTCACTGATTCCAATTATCAGCGTTCACAGTTTTGCGTTTCGTCATTGTCTCCACTGCTTTGAGTCGTATCTTCCCTTTTTGACAGAAATGCCTTCACACGTGGATCAATTTTAATTGCGTTTTAAATGATAAATAAAGGTATTTACCCAATATTATCACAAATTATGGTCGCAGGTCAAGAATTTATCCATGAAGTAAAACGTAAATATCATGTACGTGACGTCGTGGTAATTCACGTCCGCAACACGAGGAGAAGCCAGGGATCCATCATTGCTCAATATATTAATATTTCAATGCGTGTTGATAGACTCCAATTGTTTTCGCGCCAAAAATAAGAGCTTGTCCCCGTCACTCCCGCTTTTTAACATGACGACCTCGTATTGCGTAATGCATGCTAAATGGATGAATGGATTTGTTCTGTTCTCGGTATCAAAATGACCGGGAGAGTCCCCTCTTCAATTTCGCGTCCATTTAATTTCGCGAGTGACGTCCTGGCGCGAATTAACGCGAAAATAAAAAGGTCGCGAAAATTTGTCTGTATACAGTATAACAAAGCTCTCTGGGGTCAAAAACTAGAGAGCTAACATAACCATCTGACTGAGATTATTAATATTTTATTATTTGGGTTTTAGTAATTTATAGTTAAGTAATTTGATTGACTAGATTCAAAGTTATGGAGTTGTTTGTATGTAAACAAATTCTAAACATAACATTCTTTTAGCAATTTCATTGGGAAAATCTTTCATCTCCCGCCACTATGGACCATTTACAGCTACTGATGTTTGATATGCAGCATCTGGCCTGACTCCCAGCATCACACCTGACATCTTATCATCTAAGACAATCTTAATCCCTTCCTCATATTCCTCATATATCCTGACCTTGCCATTATATAACATTATCCCAGCTTCTCTATGTAGGATCTATGTATATCTACTTAACACATGTCAAGTTATCCCAGCTTCCCTGTCTGAGATACGGAGGAGGTCCCAGCTTCCCTGTCTGAGATGTGGAGGAGGTCCCAGCTTCCCTGTCTGAGATACGGAGGAGGTCCCAGCTTCCCTGTCTGAGATATGGAGGAGGTCCCAGCTTCCCTGTCTGAGATACGGAGGAGGTCCCAGCTTCCCTGTCTGAGATACGGAGGAGGTCCCAGCTTCCCTGTCTGAGATGTGGAGGAGGTCCCAGCTTCCCTGTCTGAGATACGGAGGAGGTCCCAGCTTCCCTGTCTGAGATACGGAGGAGGTCCCAGCTTCCCTGTCTGAGATATGGAGGAGGTCCCAGCTTCCCTGTCTGAGATACGGAAGAGGTCCCAGCTTCCCTGTCAGAGATATGGAGGAGGTCCCAGCTTCCCTGTCTGAGATATGGAGGAGGTCCCAGCTTCCCTGTCTGAGATACGGAGGAGGTCCCAGCTTCCCTGTCAGAGATATGGAGGAGGTCCCAGCTTCCCTGTCTGAGATACGGAGGAGGTCCCAGCTTCCCTGTCTGAGATACAGAGGAGCTCCCAGCTTCCTTGTCTGAGATATGGAGGATGTCCATGGCACCCCATGAACCGAGTAGAGTCAACCAATCTCAGATAAAAGGCCAGCTGCTTTCAGACCAGATTTATCATGGATATTCCGGGCCAATTATGATCATATATACAACAATTTGTTCAGATACACACCAGGGACTCTCTAAGCAGCACATGGCTTTTGTCTTCTCAAAATGCAAGTCCCAGAAATGTTGACTTGTGTAACAAATTTCAGACTAACTTTTTAAAAATGCGGATGTTGATATTTATTGCTTTATTTGGTGAATTTGATATATTAATTGTTTCATATGCTTGATTTGATGTGTATTTTTTGTTTTATATGTTGAAGAATATTGTGTTTCATGTTCTGATGTTAACGTCTGTTTTGTGGTTTTGTTGATGAATGTTGTCTTTGATGTTCTTTTAATGATGTCTTATGTTTTCTATGTAGATGTATATTGTGTTTTATATTCAGCTTATGTCCCACATATTTCATGTCCAATTATTGATATCTGCTGTGTTTCATATTCTGATGTATATCGTGTTTTATGTTATGATGATGATCCCTATTGTGTTATTCATCCAAGTCACATTGTCAACAATCCCTTGGCTTAATCAGTCCATGATAACTAATTGTTTCATTAAAATCTTCACTCTCTTTATTCAGTATCTTAACATGATGTGATTTTTTCAGGGGATGTACCATCAGGGCCTTAAAATGCCCCACAGTATCCTATCAAGGTCTTATCAGGGCCTCACAGTGTCCCTATCAAGGCCCCACAGTGTCCCTATCAGGGCCTCACATTACTCCTATCGGGGCCTCACAGTGTCCCTATCAAGGCCTCACAATGTCCCTATCAGGGCCTCACAGTGCTCGTATCAGGACCTAACAGTGCCCCTATCAGGGCTGAACATTTCCCTTATCAGGGCCTCACAGTGTCCCTATCAAGGCCTCACAGTGTCCCTATCAGGGCCTCACAGTGTCCCTATCAGGGCCTCACAGTACCCCTATCAGGGTCTCACAGTACCCCTATAAGGGCCTCCCTATAAGGGCCTCCCTATAAGGGCCTCCCTATAAGGGCCTCCCTATAAGGGCCTCCCTATAAGGGCCTCCCTATCAGGGCCTCCCTATCAGGGCCTCCCTATCAGGGCCTCCCTATCAGGGCCTCCCTATCAGGGCCTCCCTATCAGGGCCTCCCTATCAGGGCCTCCCTATCAGGGCCCCATCTTGCTACAAAAAGGGATGTGACTCAGATGACAGATGACCTCAGATATGTGGGTGGAGGGTGGGGAAATGAGGGGCGGATGTTCTTCTCTCCAGATATGAGCAGGCACAGAGAGTGAGCATCTAAGCTGTCAAGATATCCACCATGTACTCATGCAGGGCTTTGTTTTTATCTGCAGATCTATTGTAATCCTGACATCTGGTGAGTGATATACAAACTACAGATAAGATGACTGCGGTGCCAATACCAACGGTACCCACACTGCCGTCAGTGGAGATGACTTATACCACGGCAACCATCACTGTTCCTAGCTCAACAGTTGCCGTGACAACCACAATGACAACTAAAGTGGCTGGACATACTTTCAAGAGAGAATCTCGCCAAATGGTACATTGTACTAAATGTGGACAGTTTCATGAGCGAGAAGGGACTCATCTGTATGACTACAGCCAGGCGGTGGATGAGGACCTCACCTGCCACATCTGCCTGCAGCCCCTGGTGGACCCTAGCGACACGAAGTGCGGCCATACATTCTGTGTATGTTGTATCAAGAACTATCTCAAGATTCAGAAACTTTGTCCTGTAGACAGGCGGCCACTGAATATCAAGGATATCTCACAGACCAGCATCATGGTGCGCAGGTAGGTAGCACACTCCCTCAGTGATAACCTCAAGATGACCTGGAAATATTTTATTTATAAATTTATGTGAAGCTTCTATTATGATCAGAGTTGTTTATCATAAATGTATAGCTTTTGCATGCATTTATAGTTTGATATGACCAAGTATTTTATTTTTGGGTCCCAATATTGGAAGAAGCACAAGATTTCCTGATAAGTTCATCACCAGGTGGCGCTGACAGACACACCATACATGGGACATAATGCACACGTTTCAACCTCGCGTCTGTCTGCTGTGTTTGACCACTTATGCTACATGTACTTCCTGCTAAACAGTTGACTTGATCCAGAAGTAAAGGTTCTAAGAATAATGATTTTAGTCACCTTTAAGTAATAGAGGTCATATTGAGTCACTTTTAGTGAGTATTTCAACTTCTATATGGATACAGTCATGCTGTAATGTGTATACTATTATGGAGGTCCTCTAAAACATAAAAGTTGATGGCTGTGACTGCCCGAAGGAGGTAGGGCGGGGCTCCCTGAGGGATACTGACAGCCTATAACATCCTATCACTGTTTAATGGCTGGGATTATGCCACGGTTGTTGGGAGAAGGGAGAAGGTGACACCAATACCATCATATCCCTGTTTAATGGCTGGGATCGTGCCCTGGTTGTTGGAAGAGGCTCCTGGAGGGATGCTGACAGCCTATACCGTCCTATTCCTGTTTAATGGCTGAGACTGACACCTGGTGGCATGGAGCAGCTCCCCCGAGGGATGCTGATAGCCTATACCATCCTATTCCTGTTTAATGGCTGATATAAAGGCAGGTGAAATGGTTGGGAATATCACCTGCTCAGACTAGTCAAATTAACAATAAATATCATGGAGGTTTGTTTTAAAAACTTGACTACATTAAAAGTACATGTCTTTATGTCTGTAGAATACAGAAGAAATCAGATAAATTCAGTAAAAGGTGGGGTTATTTCAGCGCTATGAACAGACTTGTCTGGTATCAGCGCTATACAAATTTTATTATTATTATTATTATTATTATTGTTATATCTTGGGAAATCTTAAATTGATTTTATTTTAAATTGGTTACTTCATAACTTTATTTTGTCGATACTCAATTTTTCTTCCTCCTCATCATCACTTTATAAAATGTAAAAAATGAAAAAAATAGGAGAAACAGTTGTATGTGTTATCTTGCTGAGCAATAATGTGGTATCACAGCTTATGAGAGAATGCCTCGTCTGTTATTCTGGAATTTTCCAGTGATTGTGTGTTATTTATCATTGTACACTAAATCTGCACAGACATATTGACTTGCATTACTCATCCTCCTGAGAAGCTAACTGCCTGCCTGATGCTACTAATTGGCTCCGACATTAATCATTGTATTTTCCCTGGTACATACTCCCACAAAAGAGAGACATGAGAGGTGCAGACAGGCAGGAAACTCTCAGACAGGACAGTGAACTCCCTCAGACAGAATGGTGAACTCCCTCAGACAGGGTGGGTAACTCCCTCAGAAACAAGACTGTGAACTCCCTCAGACAGGACTGTGAACTCCCTCAGAAAGGGTGGGAAACTCCTTCAGACAGGACGGGAAACTCCCTCAGACAGGACGGTGAACTCCCCCAGACAGGGTGGGAAACTCCCTCAGAAACAGGACTGTGAACTCCCCCAGAAACAGGACTGTGAACTCCCTCAGACAGGACGGGAAACTCCCTCAGACAGGACGGTGAACTCCCTCAGACAGGACTGTGAACTCCCTCAGACATGGTGGGAAACTCCTTCAAATAGGACGGGAAACTCCCTCAACAGGACAGTGAACTCCCTCAGACAGGACGGTGAACTCCCTCAGACAGGACGGTGAACTCCCTCAGACAGGACGGTGAACTCCCTCAGACAGGACGGTGAACTCCCTCAGACAGGACGGTGAACTCCCTCAGACAGGATGGTGAACTCCCTCAGACAGGACTGTGAACTCCCTCAGACAGGACGGTGAACTCCCTCAGACAGGACTGTGAACTCCCTCAGACAGGGTGGGAAACTCCTTCAGACAGGACGGGAAACTCCCTCAGACAGGACGGTGAACTCCCCCAGACAGGGTGGGAAACTCCCCCAGAAACAGGACTGTGAACTCCCTCAGACAGGACGGGAAACTCCCTCAGACAGGACGGTGAACTCCCTCAGACAGGACTGTGAACTCCCTCAGACATGGTGGGAAACTCCTTCAAATAGGACGGGAAACTCCCTCAACAGGACAGTGAACTCCCTCAGACAGGACGGTGAACTCCCTCAGACAGGACGGTGAACTCCCTCAGACAGGACGGTGAACTCCCTCAGACAGGACGGTGAACTCCCTCAGACAGGACGGTGAACTCCCTCAGACAGGATGGTGAACTCCCTCAGACAGGACTGTGAACTCCCTCAGACAGGACGGTGAACTCCCTCAGACAGGACAGTGAACTCCCTCAGACAGGACGGTGAACTCCCTCAGACAGGACGGTGAACTCCCTCAGACAGGACTGTGAACTCCCTCAGACAGGACGGTGAACTCCCTCAGACAGGACGGGAAACTCCCTCAGAGACAGAATGGTGAGCTCGCTCAGAGACAGGATGGGAAACTCCCTCAGAGACAACAACCAATGTTCAAACATGTCTTATAGATAACATGTGACTGCTCTATGATGATAAAAAAACAATGATGTAGTTCAGCAGTTGAGTCTACCAGAGAAAATGTTGATTTTGACAACACCTTGGCAGTTTTTATTATTGAATGTTTTCTTCGCCTTATCTGCATTGGTATATATGTATTATATTCTGGAATTCTGCTTTCCTATTGCAATTCTTGTGGACTTCATACATCTGTATTCAAACCATGTTTTTCTTGCAAATGTCACAGCTTTGTATCTTTTGAATTTGTGAATATTTATTGCAAGGAAAGTGTTTGAGTTGTCTGGAAACTTCTTATGAAATCCTCTTTATATTGTTAGTGAGTACAGGGAGTATGGTGCCATATTCCAGGCAGGTTCATATGCTCAGAGGCTTTCCTAGACATATGCCTCTCTCGCTCCTGACTCATATCCAATAATACATTTGATGAAGCACAAACTCAACATTCCCAATATGACATTGGCAAAGGCAGCACCGCTAACAAAGCACTAACAATTCACAATCAATCCCGTCAGTCAATGCACACAAGGCATGTTGGGAAATGATAAGAATATGAACACAATGTAACAGTTTCTTCCTTGCAACTTGCAGAGGGTTTACACTGGTCTTGGTAAGATGCAGGACATCGTGTATCCAACCTCAAACATCCAGATGTCACTTGCTGTATCCAGCCTCCAACATCCACATGTCACTTACTGTATCCAGCCTCCAACATCAAGATGTCACTTACTGTATCCAGCCTCAAACATCCACATGTCACTTACTGTATCCAGCCTCAACCATCCATTACTCTTCCATTTACTGTCTCCAACGTCAAACATCAAGACAAACATCTGTCTTCGACTGTATCTTCAACGATCACAAATCTGATTGTCTCTCTGTCATTAATCAAATACTTTTGAAATTTTTAGAAAGAAACATTGTCAATGAGAAAGGATGGACTCCAAAAGTACCAGATCTTATCTGAAGATTTAGTAGTTTTATTTGCACTTATACTAATTCTTGCTGAACGAAGCATGTAAATTAATGTAGAATAATCAATATAATGATTGGTTGTGATCCTGTAACGTGTAATGTCATTACTACCCCCCTGATGGGGATAATTCATGTGTGAAATTACACTGTAATGTGAGATAAATATGGATGGGCCTGCAGGGTTAACTAGGGGAAAGGTGAGCATAGAAAGGGGCAGAGAGAGGGGGAAAAGGGGGCAGAGAGAGGGAGAAGGGAGGCCAGAGAGAGGGAGAAGGGGGGTGGGGGGCAGAGAGAGGGAGAAGGGGGCAGAGAGAAAAAAGGGGGGGCAGAGAGAAGGAGGAGGGGGCCGAGAGAGGGAGAAGAGGACAGAGAGAGTGGGAGGAGGGGGCAGAGAGAGGGGAAAAAGGATGCGGAGAGAGGGGAGAAGGGGGCAGGGAGGGGGGAAGGTGGGCTGAGTGGGGGATGTGCAGTACACTATTGTAAAGTGAGAAATATCATTCACCACTAAATTTGCTGCTTGAAACCAGTGAATAATTGAAGAGTTTCCAGAGCAAGGTTCAGTTTGAGGCAGAGTTGAAGTTTGAGAAGATGATGCAGGGCATCTTATTTTTGCTCAATGCATATTGGGGGATAACTAGATAGACCTCTACCTTGTCACAAAATATGTACAGGTTCTGACCAAATGTTAGGGGCCTTGGGCTTGTGACTTGGGCTTGTGACTGTCCACCTGAGACTGTGGTTTATGAGGGATGTGACTTTAACTTTTAAAGTAATCAAAGCTCAGTTACATAACAAACTGATGCCTTGTTGTCTCATCTTATGCATATTTAAACATAAAGTCTTGTTACAAGTGTCTGCTTACAGAACTTTTTCATGGACCAGCAGCATCCACTTTTCCAGTTTGCAGTTTTATTGTGAGATCAAATACCTCCTCATTACTCAATTTTATGACTCAGTGTGATATCCATCACAGAGAAGGGGCCAATGTTAGACATTCTACCTACAGGGAATAAGATAACCATATGCACAGCTCCATGACATCACCGCACCGCTCCATGACATCACTGCTCCATCACATCACTGCTCCATCACATCACCACTCCATGACATCACTGCTCCGTGACATCACAGCTCCATGACATCACCGCTCCATGACTTCACAGCTCCATCACATCACAGCTCCATCACATCACCGCTCCATCACATCACCGCTCCATCACATCACCACTCCATCACATCACAGCTATATGACTTCATATGCTGGCAGTTAGAAGGTTTACCCAAATATATGAAAATTCTTCCCCACCAGAAAATATCTACTTATTACAATAAGCGCTTCGAGCAGACTTGGTCTGATATAGCGCTATATAAATCGTTATTATTATTATTATTACAATTGCCTGAACAACGACACAACTAAAGAAAGATCCAGGTTCCAATGTTATGTCTAAAGGTCTCTCCCCGGGGTCTCCCTGGCCTCAAAGGAGACTATGATCCCTAGGCATATGCTTAATAATAAAGGTCACTTTATCATACTGGAATGCAGAAGCTAAAACAATTGATATGATAAAATATGTTAATGGTTCCTTGATTTGCTTTTATCACACAACAATAAGTTGCATGCTCTGATTAAGAAATCTTATGAGCTTAGCAGGATTAAACTGGTCATGTAACACCAATCCCTGGAGTTGTCTAATTCTGGCACTGGTTATGACAACTCGCTTAGGAACGTAATTACTGGTCTGATTAGTGTTAATAATACGTACTTAGTGGTTAGAGACATAGGTAGATGTAATTATTGTAACATTGATAAATAGCAGTGATTGTGCCTGTGACATCACTCAGTAGCCATGCTGTCCTTACCTATGACATCAATCTGTAGCAGTGCTGTCCTTACCCGTGACATCACTTAGTAGTAGTGCTTTCCTTACCTGTGACATCACTCAGTAGCAGTGCTTTCCTTACCTGTGACATCGCTCAGTAGCAGTGCTGTCCTTACCTGTGACATCGCTCAGTAGTAGTGCTGTCCTTACCTGTGACATCGCTCAGTAGCAGTGCTGTCCTTGCCCGTGATATCGCTCAGTAGTAGTGCTGTCCTTACCTGTGACATCGCTCAGTAGCAGTGCTGTCCTTACCTGTGACATCGCTCAGTAGTAGTGCTGTCCTTACCTGTGACATCGCTCAGTAGCAGTGCTGTCCTTGCCCGTGATATCGCTCAGTAGTAGTGCTGTCCTTACCTGTGACATCGCTCAGTAGCAGTGCTGTCCTTGCCCGTGATATCGCTCAGTAGTAGTGCTTTCCTTACCTGTGACATCGCTCAGTAGCAGTGCTGTCCTTACCTGTGACATCGCTCAGTAGCAGTGCTGTCCTTACCCGTGATATCGCTCAGTAGCAGTGCTGTCCTTGCCCGTGATATCGCTCAGTAGTAGTGCTTTCCTTACCTGTGACATCGCTCAGTAGCAGTGCTGTCCTTACCTGTGACATCGCTCAGTAGCAGTGCTGTCCTTACCCGTGATATCACTCAGTAGCAGTGCTGTCCTTACCTGTGACATCACTCAGTAGTAGTGCTGTCCTTGCCTGTGACATCACTCAGTAGCAGTGCTGTCCTTGCCTGTCCTTGGTTAAAATAAGCCAAATACTTTTGCAACTGTCACTCCAGTCATCAGAACTCAGATATGAATAATTAGGGTGACCTAGTTATGGCAGCAGTATTCAGCTAGGTCACAAAATTTCAGCTAGGTCACAAAATTTGACCTTGTGAAATCTGCAGGAGCAATGATAAATTGTCAACTAATCTCATCCTATCCCTCTCACCCTTTTTGCTGTTAACAGGGAAATCTCTTTTCTAGTTTGTGTCAGATACTACGTTGAGGTGCAATGCCATCAGAATTTTTAATGATTCTCTTTACTGAGGTGTTAGAGTTGAAGTGGCCAGTAGGACTGTGAGGCTGTGTCTCGCTGTGATGTCACATGGCTCAGACAGCAGACACAGCAGATAGACATAATGGGGGACAACAAACGCCTCTAAACTTCTCCTCCATTTCAAGACCTACTTCATCGTATTGCAGTGATGTTATTATCATGGCTCTCTGTCATACAGCAGTCTCTGGGGGGGATTGTTCAAAGTGTTTAAATGAATCATTTTTTTATTCATCTGATAGTAAAGCTTTGAACAAAGATTTCAAAGATTTATTTGCAGTTGTACTTCAAACTGGTCAAATCTGAGGAATCTTTGAATAAAGTTTTACAAACACAGAAAAAACATTATATTGACATTTCTTCAAATAATCTTTCAGAACCAACAAACTGGATTGGTTGAAATTAAGGTTGCGATAGATTAGTGTAATACAAGAGGAGAGATTATGGCAGTCCACGGGTTAAGATAATCCAGTAAAGCCAGGTTCATCTAGTCTCATTTTGATCAATCATCTTCTGTCATATCTGAGTGAAAGGCTACAAACCTTAAGTGGGCTTCAGATGAGCATGCATTGGACACCATTGTTAAAACAGTTTCAATTTACGAGCAGTCAACTGACTCCAAATGCATACATTCCAAAGAGAAAATAAATCTCAATATCATCTTGCTGGAAAGCAATCTTTTCAGGAAAAAGGACAAGAAATTATTTGTTCAACTTTGAGATCAATGTGAAGGGCAAAAAAAAGTTATTTTTTTCCTAAACTGTCTGGAGGGAATCTGTGAAGTCGTCTTGCCTGTCACGATCCTGAATATTCTCTGAGCCTGATGAAGTTTGCAGCCATCTTATCAGGATGGTAGATTTTTTAACAAGCTGTATGTGACAGTTATCAGGATATACAAGCAGTAGGGTTCACGGAGGGTCAGAACCATAAAATTCCACATCTCTTTGATGCGGCCAAAGTGGTGTCACAGCCAAAAGATGCCATCATATATTTTGTTTTGTTCATTGAAGTATAATCTGTGCCAGGTCTGATTATCTGGGGGAGAATTGATTATGGGCAGTGGATGTGTGCTAGGGGGCTGGCAGAGGAAAGTGAGATATGCGCTAGCGGGCTGGCATAGGAGGGTGGGATGTGAGCTAGGGGGCTGGCATTGGAGGGTGGGATGTGTGCTAGGGGGTTGGCATAGGAGGGTGGGATGTGAGCTTGGGGGCTGGCATAAGAGGGTGGGATGTGTGCTAGGGCCTTGCGTAGGCGGGGGTGTGGTAGGGGGCTGGCATAGGAGGGTGGGATGTGTGCTAGTGGGGCTGGCATAGGAGGGTGGGATGTGTGCTAGGGGGCCGGCATAGGGAATGGGGTGTGAGCTTGGGGGCTGGCATAAGAGGGTGGGATGTGTGCTAGGGGGTATGCGTAGGCGGGAGTGTGGTAGGGGGCTGGCATAGGCGGGTGGGATGTGTGCTAGTGGGGCTGGCATAGGAGGGTGGGATGTGTGCTAGGGGCTGGCATAGAGAATGGGGTGTGTGCTAGGGGGCTGGCATAGAGGGTGGGATGTGTGCTAGGGGGCTGGCATAGGAGGGTGGGATGTGAGCTATGGGGCCGGCATGGGGAATGGGGTATGAGCTAGGGGGCTGGCATAGTAGGGTGGGATGTGTGCTTGGGGGCTGTCATAGGAGGGTGAGATATGTGCTAAGGGGCCAGCATAGGGAATGGGGTATGAGCTTGGGGGCTGGCATAGTAGGGTGGGATGTGTACTAGGGGGCTGGCATAGGAGGGTGGGATGTGAGCTAGGGGGCTGGCATAGGAGGGCTGGGTGTGTGCTAGGGGGCTGGCATAGTAGGGTGGGATATGAGCTAGGGGGCCGGCATAGGGAATGGGGTGTGAGCTTGGGGGCTGGCATAAGAGGGTGGGATGTGTGCTAGGGGGCTGGCATAGGAGGGTGGGATGTGAGCTAGGGGGCTTGCGTAGGTGGGGGTGTGGTAGGGGATGTGGTATTGATCCTATAGTCTATGATATCAGCAGGAGCCACAATGTATGAGGCAGTCTCCACCTTTGTACCCAGCTACTCACTCATGTAATTGTACCCCCATACCCCCATAGACCTCACCGTTCTTTGTTACATAACATACCAAGGCTGTGTTTTGTATCTCCCAAGAACAGAGAGTTTGTCCTTCCACTTCAAGGGAACACAATAAAAAGTTAATATCAGACCCAGAAGTCAGAGAGGAAAGGTGTAATTCATCAATATTAACAATGTTATGTCCAGGCAGATGGTAGATAGCAATCATATCTCCATTATGAAAACTAATGAAAATCCTCAATAAGTGTTGCCATACTCACCCAAATTACCATTAACATTCCTATATATAAAGTAACTATATATAAATGTATATTGCTGTCAGTTTGAGGCAATCATATTTATATAAAAAATAAAGAAAGGTAAAGAGTCAACAACTGATTGTCTTTAGAACTAATCATTTTAAGTATCATGCAAAAAGGTCAAATTCAAGGTCATTCAAAAAGGTATAATTCGGTGTCATGCAAATTTGCCTTCTTCAATATCACAGAAAATGGTCAACTTTAATATCATTCAAAAAGGCCAAATTAGTCTGGTCAAGTGTTAACCAAAATAGAACAGCAATATTCAGATTCTTCTGAATGTTCTTTGTTCACAATAATTGCAAATTATATGTAAAAATCAATATAAAACGCAATAACATTTTTAAAACTGCAATTCAGAACCAGGGAAGTTTAAGGATTATCAGGTATTGCTGTGAACTGCCAAACATCAGGAAAATATTAAGCTCACAGGTCGAAATCTGTACTATCTGAAAAGCTATACTATCTGAGTGTGATTGGAGTATGATCGGAGCATGATCGGGGTGTGATCGGATTGTGATTGGGGTGTGATCAAGTTTGATTGAAGTGTGGTCGGAGTGTGATCAGACTGTGACAGGAGTGTAATCAGAGTGTGATTGGATTCATATTAGAGTATGATCAGAGTGTGACCAGAGTGTGATTGGAACATGACCAAAGTGTGATCGGAACATGACCAGTGTGTGATCGGAACGTGACTGGAGTATTATCGGTGCATGTCCGGAGTGTGATTGGAGCGTGACCTGAGTGTGATCAGAGTGTATATATGGATTCCACAGCAATAGAAAGCGTAATCACAGCAGAAAGGCAACAAAGATCTATCTCTCACAAAGGCTCCAAATTGACCACCAAACATGGCTTATGGTGGATAATAAGGGGTCATACTGGACGTGGTATTTATCATGATCGCAGGTTATATATGGGATTCCATTAAAGCATCAGTGTCCAGACCGCAAGACAACGGGGCCTCAAAGGTTAAAGCTTAATCAATAACAGCATTTATAAGACTGACCTGTTTCCCTGAGACAGAAATCTTACGCTTTGTGGGAGAAATAGAACCACTTGTGCATTGGTAGAATTCAGACTGAATCAGTAAGCATTCAGAGTCAGTTAGATCTAGACCAAAATGAAATCTGTTTTTGGCAAGTGAGACCTTCTGACTACCAGCTGCGGAACCGTTGACAAAGATGCATCTGCCTGTAAGACAAACGTGACATTTAAAATATTACCCGTACACAGCAAAAAGAATGAAAGAGCGGTAATATGTTTGATTTATATGGTAGTAACTATGACATATCCATGTGTCAGAAACAATTGGACATTCCTGGCTATCTGTGATCTGTGCCGAGATCTGGAGGCTTGTTCCTCAGCAGATCCGCTCGCAGGCATAACAGATTCATCAGGGCACACCATCCATGATTTAGTGGCCACCGTTTGAGGACATTTGACCAAGATGGCTTAGTCTGGGGCTGTTCACCTCACAGGGCTATGCTGCAGACTCCTGTGTGGTACTCATCTTGCATGCAGGGCGTTGATGGGGGGTACATGATAGATTTGTGCTTTCTCATGACTAAGTCAAAGGTGTGCTTGCTGTCTTAACCTTGTGCTGAGGCAGACCACTGCAGACAGCCATTTTATCCCACACATACGCCCCAATACCACAGTCATGGTCCCGCCGCAAATAAACACTCTTAATAACAGTGGCAATAGATATGCTTAAAGTGTCTTCTCCATCTTTCACCCAGAGAATAACGATTTTGGCAAATGGTTTTATGTACTTGCATAAATCTTCAATTGATTTATATTTTGAAAGTATATTTATAAGAGCAGATTGTGTGTCGATGGTCTTGGTGATTGACAGCAGAATAAATAACACTTCGTATTGGGAACAAATTCTGTTGCACTGGTGTGGTACCTTGAGAATTTGGTGTTTGCTTATTGATTGTTATTTGGAAGCATCACTTATATGTATTTATGCATCAGGAATAGATAATGTTCTAGCATAGGCCAAATAAGGGGTTAGCCCTCTGAAAGGCTCCAACTCCCAAATGTTAAGTCAATGACACCATTCATTATGCATTATTGGATGAGAAAATAGGCTGACAACTGCCTGAATGGGTGCGGTCCTCCACTAGCGCCCCAGAGCCACGGTCGTCCATCTTCCACGCTTGAGAGACCACGGATGCAGCTCAAATCCTTTGAAGTGTCTTTCTTCTATAAGTGCTGCTGTTTTAATGTCCACTTAAACTGCAATCTTTGAGGCAAGTATTACCCAGTTAGCTCTAATCAAAAGATTACATCATCAATTCCCTCCATTTCTATTGATTTCTGCCTGAAGGCCTCATTTCTTATCCGCAGATCATTTGCACATACCTGGTCTTATAACATTAACATTCCAAGCTCTCACCTTTTATGCTACAGTATGTAATCAGAGAAGGAGTTTAATGTTTAAATGTGGATGTTGCCAAATACAGGGCACATACCATGGGGCACATACCAGGACACATCCCAGGGGCACATACCAGGGACACATACCAAGGGCATATATCAGAGCACATACCAGGGGCACATACCAAGGGCACATTTCAGGGCACATTTCAGGGGCACATATCTGATCTCAGAATATCATGTTATAGTCCTTCTTTCAAGTTCAGATGAGACCCACATCCATTTTGCTCCTCACTGTATTTTATTACATATGTTGCATTATAGATTGAAAACTCTTGTATCAAGGGAGAGCTTATGCCCCGGGAGTTGAAATGAAGCTTACAAGCTGGATGCCATAAAGAGGTTAATATTCAACCAATTAAAAGAGAAACCTTAACAAAATATTAGGGAATAGACTCAAATCTTATTCAATTCAGTTGTTTGATTGACAGCTTTATTCTAAAACAATTAAGTGATGTAGCATAAATGGAGCGTACTTAATGGACAGGCTGAGAGGAAGTAACCATCTAATGAGGGCATGATGAAGATTAATTCTGACATGTTCTTCTAGGCACACAAGTACTTTAGATTTCATGTCTTAACTTGAATCATACTTTGTTCAGTGAATTGCTCTTGACTGTTTGTCAAATAGTGTGCCGACTGCAGTTTTGAGAAATCTTATGCAAATCTTATGCAAATCTTATGCAAATCTTATGCAAATCTTATGCAAATCTTATGCAAATTTAGACCAAGTCTTGGTATGCTACTATATACCATCCCTGGCCTGGGGGAGTCTTGGTATGCTGTATGCTACTATATACCATCCCTGGCCTGGGGGAGTCTTGGTATGCTACTATATACCATCCCTGGCCTGGGGGAGTCTTGGTATGCTGTATGCTACTATATACCATCCTCCCTGGCCTGTGGAGGATCTTGGTATGCTGTATGCTACTATATACCATCCTCCCTGGCCTGTGGAGGATCTTGGTATGCTGTATGCTACTATATACCATCCCTGGCCTGTGGAGGATCTTGGTATGCTGTATGCTACTATATACCATCCCTGGCCTGTGGAGGATCTTGGTATGCTGTATGCTACTATATACCATCCCTGGCCTGGGGGGGATCTTGGTATGCTGTATGCTACTATATACCATCCCTGGCCTGGGGGGGATCTTGGTATGCTGTATGCTACTATATACCATCCCTGGCCTGGGGGGGATCTTGGTATGCTGTATGCTACTATATACCATCCCTGGCCTGGGTGGGGAGGGGGAATCTTGGTGTGCCTGATGGTGCCATAGAGAACTCTAGTCACATCCCCTTCAGCACAAACGGCAGTGAATGCTTGGATAGGCAAGGCGCTGTGCCATTAATCTAATAGACAAGCATGGACAATCTAATATGGGAGTAATTAGCAACATGTGCCCACCCATCAGCACTCCGAGCTGCTTGCCAGTCCACAACAGTTAAGCCTATGTGACATGTGTAAACAGTGTCACCGACAGAGTGTGAGGTCTAATAAAGCACAGTGATCTCATATGAGTCTGTGACATCAAGCATGGTGACATCAGTCATGATGATGACATCAGTCAGAGTGACATGATTTGTGGTGACATCAGTCATGACATTAGACATGCTGAAATCAGGGTGACATCAGTCAGAGTGACATCAGTCAGAGTGACATCAGTCAGAGTGACATCAGTCAGAGTGACATCAGTCATAGTGATATTCTGTCAATCAATATGACATCATTTCATTCATGCCATCTCAATTTTAATGACATTATTTTATTCCTGAACATAGACAGAACTGAACCTTTAACACAAACATTACATGTTATATTGCCATTTCCCTGTTTAGTGTTGCATGGTTTATACCTTTTAATCCTATATTCTGTGTTCTTACATTGTCACATAACATTCTGCCTGCTTTGAGTGTCAATACTTGTTGTGTTTCCTGTCATTTATAAATGGTGTTATTACAGGTTCTACATATCCCACACACAGTATAAGTTGGTGTTTGAAGTAAATAGTCCGAGGTCTGTGCATGCAAAAGAAGTAATGAAAGTTTTGCCAGGACCAGACGCATTTATCAGGTGCTACCGGCAGGCTATGATCTGTCCTGTGAACCCTCATGCTTCCACAGCATTGACAATTACAATAGATGGCTGAGATGGATTCTACCCATAATGCCCCGGGACATTATTCACGGGATGTTATACATCTCTGTGTGACCTCTGACCTGTCCGAGGATGGGAGCCCTCGATGGGGCAGCGGTTGTGTCATGATGGTTCGAGGGCCTGTGATCACCAGACCTCTAGCCACAATCTTCCCAGCAAGCAGTTGAGACAATTGGCTTTGGTAAAATGTCATAAATTTTCAGTAATTGGGTAGCTGGGTTTTTGTTAAGTAGCCAATTAAGAGAGGCTTGTTTTTCATGGGCCTGTCCAAGATGGAAAATTGGAAATTGGAATAGAGAGAATAAGGGGCAATGTCAAGAGGGAGGGAAACGTAGGTGGTAGCACAGTAGGTAGGGAGGGCTGAGGCTGCCAGCCTCCTCATCATGTCCTCCCCCCTCCTCCCATCACACCACACACTACTTAGTTCTTGCCAACCGCTTGCTTGCTTTGTACCAAAATTAATACATTCCAGTAACACTGTTAATTTCTCAGTCAGAAGTGTTGTAAACCAGGCCAGAATTGTGAATGCCCCATTCATACTGAGACATGTTCCTCACTGTTAAAAATAAGATATGGTAAAGAGTACACTTGTTAAGAGACCAATGATGCTGAAGGAGAAATGTTTTAAAGTGAGATAATATTGTAATAGATGGGGACATTCTGATTTGATTCATTAGCTGTCTGTGCTAACAATGAAAGCAGAAAGGAATTTGTAGATTCTCCTAATTTTATCGGAGGTTTTCAGACATTAAGAGGAATTTAAAGTCACATAGAAAATGTACAATTTAAAGCTTATTTTTAAAATGTGTAATTTATGTTATAAAAGAACACATTTTACAATCAAAACCTTTAAGTGTGTTCAAAATGAAGGAGTTTACATCCTTTGATTGCACATAAAATCTGCATTATATTTTCCTGCATCAGTTTAGTTTGGATGCTTGTCTGCTCACACATACCACAGGCTTGGAAAAGTTCTTGTCATTTTAAGATGTTTTTTCTTCCTAATTTTAATCATGATCGTTTCATAGTTATACTGAACAAAGATATGGATCACAGATCGGTCATGCATGGCTCACAGATCTGTCATGCATGGCTCACAGATCGGTCATGCATGGCTCACAGATCGGTCATGCATGGCTCACAGATCGGTCATGCATGGCTCACAGATCGGTCATGCACGGCTGTTGCCTTATTTAATCACGTCACCGTGATCATATTGATGTGCGAACCTGAGTGATTGGATCTGCAGATCCTGATTGAAGATGATGAATGGAATCCTTTAAATCTGAAGCTGAATAAATAAATTATGTGGCAAGATGTAAGACTTTATTTTATATTACACATAGCGGAGAGAGGCTGATTGAAATAAAAGAGAGCGGCACATCATGGATGTGATTCTCATTGCTGACGGCTAATAACTACAGATTAACGGCACACGTGAAGGGGCTTGTTGTCAAAATAGATATGTGGTTTCCGCAAGGCCAGCACCAAGTAGAGAAAAAAGGTGTCTGCAGGGCAACAATGCCGCCATATTCTGCAATGAAATAAGTCATAAAAGGTGGAAATGGCCCTGACAATGTAACACGGCCAGGCTAGCGTGGAGGAGAGTCAAGTTGTTGAGTGCTATGGACATGAAATCCCTCCATTATCACCGACTGTATGGGGTTGAATGGGTATTAACTTTGTATAAAGTAGTTTGATTGTGTGCTGACTTCACTACTGGGTAAGTTCCTGATTAAAGTAGAAGACCTGTTTTATCCGGCTGCCTTTTTCTTCAGGAACTCATCTCCAAAAAGTCGATTTATCATAGAATTTGGTTATCCAGCTTATATTTGGATTTTGTTTGTCAGCTGTGTGCATTAATAAGGGTGAACTAGCTGATTGATAGGACGCTTTGCTACGTGGGGCCGAGGCTGCTGTACTCCTCAGCCACTGATAGGAGTGTGCATCTATTACTCGCAGCCAGCCTTCTATCACCCGCTCTTAATGAGATTAATATTTGCCACCTACACTATCAAGGATTATGTCAGAATGCTTTTCATTAAGATGAGACCAATATTTAGACATTTTACTTATGACTTATGTTTTATGCCAATGTTTCATTCTATGCATGCCAAAAATTTCTCCAGGCATTTTATTGTTATTGATGAAGCAACAAAGGTGGCAATGAAAGAAGGAAACTTTGGCATGAGACACAAAACCTTTGAAATGGCAAATTCTCTTATTTTATTGACTCATCCATTTTCTTGGGACAGCCATTTTGAGAGAGAACTCTCTTCTGGCAGAGGCCGGACTACAAAATGTGGATTTGTGAAAGAATAAGAATCACCTGAACTCTCCTCAAATTCCTTGTAATCTGCTTGAACACTCAATATTGACGGAATATTCCACTTAATCACAAGCTCAAGCTTATAATTAAAATCAGGATGGTTTCCTTGATTAGGTTAAAAATATTGATAAAATTTCAAACAAAACTACTTTATTTAAATGCACTTCAGGTACAATTCATGAAAATGTCTCTGTTCAGTTGTTTTTATACTGTGCCATCTGAATCTTTCTGAATGATATAAGTACCCGAGATCATAAAATCACAGGAACATGTTTACTCTCAGTGTTAATCTTTTCGCACTTAACAAATTGTGGCGCCTAATTTGAATTAAATAATCTAAAAATTTAAGAATGCAGAACATAATGTATATTATTTTAAAAACTTCATTATGTAAAAGATATATCTTCTACATGAGTTTATAGATATTATCAATACCTCATAAGACCTTATGAGGTATTGATATTATAATTGTCATCAGGACAGTAATACATTTTTTAAAGAAATATTTCTTGTTATTCTATGCACTTTTATGTTATGAGAACTGGGGATGATGCAGACATGAGTTGTCAAGTGTATTGGTTCTCACAAGCAAATGGTAGTTTGAAATTAAATGTGTTTGACTTAATGCAACATGATGCTAGTTTATGATGATGTTAAGTTTGTGAATCACAACCAGCATCCAGGCCATGTAAAAATGCAATCATGTGATCATGTGACCATGTTACCATGCAGCCATTATTATATTCTAGAGTCATTGACAACCCTAGATTTACCCTAGCCCTAGAGACATTGACAACCCTAGATTTACACTAACCTTAGAGGCATTGACAACCCTAGATTTGCACCAACCCTAGAGGCATTGACAACCTGATTGTTAACATTTTACTCTTTTAAATTGGACAAAATGGATTTCTGTCTGCAGACAACAGGTGCTTCCCTTCAGAATACCTTGCTTATCAATCAACTAGGCACAGGGCTGCTCTACAATGTTCAGTCCATCTTTATACATGCAGGAAATTGTTTATCGTGATCTTTTAATTTGAAATTATTTTTACCAGGCATGATAATTTATTACTTAATGTGCTTATTTCATTTTCTGAAATTGTTGCACAGATTCAAATAAATTGCCAAAAAATTTATTATTCAAAATCTTATGGATTATTTTATCAGTGAAATGGATGATGAATGAAGAATATTTCTCATTGTATCCAGGTTTATTAAAATATGGGCAACACAAACATAAACCAAACAGTTTGATATTTTGACTTGTTTGTGAGTCTGTGATGTTACTGTGACTTTGCCACTGGGTCTTGGAACATTGGGAAGTGGCTCACATTAGCCTGGCAGGGCAAAGTGGAATCAGTTTATGTAAAAGAATATTTTTGACATTTACATGTGGTGGTAATTCGCAAAGAGTAAAGAGAGACATGACAATGCTTGTGAGGTGGGTGGTTGTTATGGTAACCCCAGTCGTGCTGTCATTACTGTTTGCAGGCTTCACCAAAGACAACTCTTGATTTAGCTCTTTGTTGTCTGCAAAATGTTAAATGGACAGAGTGGTAGTGTGGGAGTGTGGCGAGTTTGATGGCCTTTTGTGAGGCCGGGCTTTGCTAAGTTGACAGTGGACTGTAGCCATACTGGTCCCCTCATAATAAAGCCACTGTTTGCAGACAGAAAAAAAATGTGATTTGGTGTGCAGAACTTCTTAACAAGATCCAGCCTGACCCCGCCAGAAGAGCATGAGTTATTTCATGTGACTTTGCCTCCAAGCTTGTATTCTCTGGGCCCCCGGGCTATTTATTAGCCACAACCAATTGAGATGGAGAGTTGTTTGGTCCGGCACAGGCACCCAGCATGGTCAGCTGCTGTGCTGTTTCCGTTTCTGACAAGCCAAGGAAGGCTGGCTGGCATATAGTGTGTGTGCGTGTCTGTCTGTCTGTCTGTGTGTGTCCGTCTGTGAGTGTGTGTGTGGAGCCGATGGCACAGTGCTCTTTCCATATGATCCACGTGGAGTTTGTTGACTATGTCACAGACAAGGACCAGCCTGCAGCCCGCAGTGTTCAGCACACATGAGCTTACTCCTCATATTGACAATTTATAGTCTGGAACTTCCACTCTATTGCATCAAACCATCCTGGAGGAAGGAATACTTGTCATTTCTTTTCTGTCATTTCTGTCATCTCTATCTGCTGGATATCTTTATAGTGTGGAAGGGGTTTTGTGCAGGAGACATTGCAGCATGTGTTGGGTGCCCATCTGCAGGAGATTGTGGAGTGTTTACCCCGGCAGATGCTTTCGGCAGGGACACCAAGCATAGCAGGCAAATCTACCACTCCCCGCCCTCCTGGTACACACCTCGCAGCCAGGACGTAAAGCTGGGGCATATAGCCAGGAAAATGTAAAGCTGGCCACCGCCTCAGTAGGGGATACTAGACACTTACCATTCACCCTGAGAGGTGCCACCCACTCCCGGCAGTAATTAGGTTCAGTGCTGATGAGCTTCACCTTGCTTTACACTGAGGTATGCTACCACATCTCTCTATATGTACGTAACAGTCCAGGGAAACCAGCCATCTCTTAAAAAAATCAAATACCAAATCTGTACTGGAGATGTTTATCACACATGAGATAACTCAAGCAGTCATTGCATGCAATGCATAGGAGACTTCCTTTGTACAACTCTCCTGGACCTCAGTCTGGGCCTCCATTTGAGCCTCCCCTCTGGGCCTTCCACTGAGCCTTCATCTGGGTCTTGCCTCTAAGCCTCTATCTTGGCCTCCATCTGGGCCTACATCTGGGCCTTCATCTGAGCCTCCATCTGGGCCTGCCATCTGAATCTGCCATCTGAGCCTCCATCTGAACCTCCCGTTTGGGCCTCCATCTGAGCCTCCCATGTGGGCCTCCGTCTGAGCCTCCCATCTCAGCCTCCATCTGAACCTCCCATCTGAGCCTCCATCTGAGCCTCCCATGTAGGCCTCTATCTGCAATCATTGCATTCAGTTTGCACTTCCACAGATGTGTAAATCTTCATTTACATTGACATCCTGAATATGCGAATAGCGTTACCTTCATTAGGCAAGCTGGTACAGGACACAGTCTACGGGGAAATTAGCAGTTGCTTAATCAGTGGCAGAAAGCGCATTGTGCAAGGTGTTGATGAGACTGTTATTTAGATTACACTATCGCTTTCTTAAGTAAGTTTGGGGAAAGCTTGATAGATTGATAGAGGGAATATCAATCAATGCAGTGTTGTCCGAGAGCAGAGACTACCAGATTCACAGATAGAAGAATTGATTAACCACTGGACAAGTTTCAAGTTGTAGAGCCTCTCAATTTGTATGTAAATGCGGAGCAATGTTTGTGTGTGGATGATTGAATTAACGTCGGCATGGATTTCCTCACCCCAAACTTTCCATTGACGGTTTGAAAATATTCTAACTGAGCATTTTTACTTTAAAAAAAAGGTTGTATTCAGTTTGCTTTCTGAAAGCATCTGTTATTTTGCCTCTTTTCTCTGAGCATCCAAGAACTGTGACAGGTGGAGAAAGAAGACTAAAACACTTTAACCACTCCTTGTGTTCACAAAAGAAATTAATGCCAGAAAAAGTACAAACATTGTGAAATGGTAGAGCAATCAATGCAGGAACAAAGAAAAGGAGTTAACCACAAGATGGTGTATCTCTCATAAAGGTTGGATGTGCAGTTGCCATGGTAACAGGAAGGTGACATGATGACCACCATATCAGTGGACAGAGTGGACAATCACAGGGAACACACAAAGCTTGACCCCAAAGATCCCAACTTCAATGACATCATCCTATGCCCAAAGAAGTAAGTAGTGTGCAATTAGTCCTCTGACGGATTTCCTTCTTTCTTTTTCTGTGAGTGGAATTAGCGTTTGGGTTGAGAGTTCTTGCTTGGACCAGCCGTGCCTCCCATGTGGCATTGAAGAGTGTTTGAATGAGTGTGACAGTTTTGTGGCTCTATTATGGTGATTGAGGGGAGCAGGGTGGAGTTGTTGTGACACCACTAACCAACATGAGATCTCACAGTTTAAATCCTTCCTTCAGCCTCTCCCTCTAAATAAATAAAGTGGTACAAAGCAGGGCCACCTCTGCAGATAAATGGCACCCCAGCATGGAGAGCTAAATCAGGGATTATCATATTAAAATATAAATAGTGACAACTCATGATTTTTCTAACTAGTTATTCCATATTCTTGAATTCAAATGAATGTGCAAGAAGACTGTTATTTCCATGCTAATATTGTCATTGTGTTTTATAGCAAGGTTCATGACAAATGAATTTGTGACATCGTTCTGGCTTATAAGATTATGATATCATTGTAACATCCATACCCTGAGACAGGTAACTAGTTTCTGAATAAGACAGCAACAATAATGTGACCTCATCCCTAATCTGAATAAGCAGAAAAGGGATGAGGTCACAAATTAGGGATGAGGCCACAGATTAGGGATGAGGCCACAGATTAGGGATGAGGCCAAAGATTAGGGAAGTGGTCACAAATTCGGAACAAGGTCACAGATTAGGGACGAGGTCACAGATTAGGGATGTAGACATAGATTAGGGAGGAGGTCACAGATTATGGAAGTGGTCACATATTAGAGATGAGGTCACAGATTAGGGACGAGGTTACAGATTAGAGATGAGGCCACAGATTAGGGATGTAGGCATAGTTTAGGGATGGAAGGGTTAAAGATTAGGGAAAAGGCCATATATATATTTGAATATTCTAAACAAACCTCAGCAGAATGTAGCAAGACTGAGTCTGGCATATTAAGCATAACAGAAATATGTGTATGCTTACATGGCATATCTACATCAATTGAGAGATATTAGATATTGTGCAAGGATGTGTGCTGATCGCATGTACTTCTATTGTATGACATGAGCGCATACAGATAAAGTGTACCATAAAGTGTACCATAAAGTGTAGCATTCAGCATTGATCAGTCCCACATCATGACTGTCTGCGCCCATCAGCCCAGTTTATGAGCTCAGCATTACGTTTCAGTGATGTCTATACTTTCCAGGGAAGTAGGGGCGCCTGCATCAATCATCACTTGACCCATATAAAGATGATATTCTATGTTATATTCTATATAAATTCTTGACATAATTTTTTTTGGTCATCAATTTCTGGACTCTTTTTGACTGATACATCCTTATCAAGTGAGAAGGAGAGTGCAGGTGTGGTACAGGAGAGTGCAGGTGTGAGAAGGAGAGTGCAGGTGGGGGAAGGAGAGTGCAGGTGTGGTGCAGCAGACAGCAAGTATGGGAAGGAGAGTGCAGGGATGGTACAGGAAAGTGCAGGTGTAGTTCAGGAGAGTGCAGGTGTGGTGCAGGAGAGTGCAGGTGTGAGAATGAGGGTGCAGGTGGGGGAAGGAGAGTGGAGGTGTGAGAAGGAGAGTGCAGATGTGGTGCAGCAGACAGCAAGTATGGGAAGGAGAGTGCAGGGGTGGTGCAGGAGAGTGCAGATGTGGTCCAGGAGACATCAGGTGTGGGAAGGAGAGTGCAGGTGTGAGAAGGAGAGTGCATATTTGGTCCAGGAGACATCAGGTGTGGGAAGGAGAGTGCAGGGGTGGTGCAGGAGAGTGCAGATGTGGTCCGGAAGACATCAGGTGAGGGAAGGAGAGTGCAGGTGAGGGAAGGAGAGTGCAGATGTGAAAAGGAGGGTGCAGGTGTGAGAATGAGGGTGCAGGTGAGGGAAGGAGAGTGCAGATGTGAAAAGGAGGGTGCAGGTGTGAGAATGAGGGTGCATATTTGGTCCAGGAGACATCAGGTGTGGGAAGGAGAGTGCAGGGGTGGTGCAGGAGAGTGCAGATGTGGTCCGGAAGACATCAGGTGAGGGAAGGAGAGTGCAGGTGAGGGAAGGAGAGTGCAGATGTGAAAAGGAGGGTGCAGGTGTGAGAATGAGGGTGCAGGTGAGGGAAGGAGAGTGCAGATGTGAAAAGAAGGGTGCAGGTGTGAGAATGAGGGTGCAGGTGAGGGAAGGAGAGTGCAGGTGTGAGAATGAAGGTGCAGGTGAGGGAGGAGGGTGCAGGTGAGGTAGGAGAGTGCAGGTGAAAGAGGAGAGTGCAGGTTTAGTTCAGGAGAGTGCAGGTGTGGTGCAGGAGAGTGCAGGTGTGAGAATGAGGGTGCAGGTGGTGAGGGAAGCAGAGTGCAGGTGTGAGAAGGAGAGTGCAGATGTGGTCCAAGAGACATCAGGTGAGGGAAGGAGAGTGCAGATGTGAAAAGGAGGGTGCAGGTGTGATAATGAGGGTGCAGGTGAGGGAAGGAGAGTGCAGATGTGAAAAGGAGGGTGCAGGTGTGAGAATGAGGGTGCAGGTGAGGGAAGGAGAGTGCAGGTGTGAGAATGAAGGTGCAGGTGAGGGAGGAGGGTGCAGGTGAGGGAGGAGAGTGCAGGTGAAAGAGGAGAGTGCAGGTATGGTGTAGGTGTAGTGCAGGTGAGTGGCAACATCCTGGCACAGATGATTAACATTGGGATTGGATATCAGTCTGAATGGAAATATCATTCAAACCTTTCACCTATACTTGAAGATGGGATGTTATGGCATCATTTTACAGGGATGTCAATTTGTAAGAGCAATCAATATGATGGTCGTGAGTGAGTCAGATCCTGGCAGGATAGCTGTGGCACCGACTGTCAGCTCCTTTATTGGAAAGGAGAGCCCATTTGTAATTCATCCAATTTCCTATTTCAAATCAAAATGTATTTTTAGCCAAAAATATATCAATGAAAGTGAACACCACTCTGACTTAAATCATCTCACTTTACCGACTCAGTTTGAGAAAAATATATTTATAGAAACAAGAATGATTCATTCATATGCTAAAAAAGCATGTTATATGCTGAATAAAACTTTGCAGTATTGTAGCCAGGATGTATACAGCTGAGGTATAACAGTAGCCAGGGTGTATACAGCTGAGGTATAACAGTAGCCAGGGTGTATACAGCTGAGGTATAACAGTAGCCAGGGTGTATACAGCTGAGGTATAACAGTAGCCAATGTGTATACAGCTGAGGTATAACAGTAGCCAGGGTGTATACAGCTGAGGTATAACAGTAGCTAGGGTGTATACAGCTGAGGTATAACAGTAGCCAGGGTGTATACAGCTGAGGTATAACACAAGCCAGGGTGTATACAGCTGAGGTATAAGGATGATATTTAGCTGTTCTGCCGGGATTATGTCACAGATGATGATATAATCTCCAGCAGGCTGGATGACTCGCCCAGATTAATCCCATGATGCATCATACCCATACAGCTCTAATCATCACATGACCTTCCAGTCCTTAATCTCATCTCATCTTTATCATGTGAGCTCTTGTTTTAGGAGAGCATTGTGTGGTCTGTGCCGGAGATGCTGGTCAGAGATCACTAAGATTAATGTATTAGACTGAGAAAAAATAAAGTAGAATTTAGCTTAGATTAAAAAATTAAAGCAAATTTCTCCCAAACTTTTTCTTAACTTTAATGAAATAAGTTAGATTTGAAAGATTCTGTTTATTTCCTCAAGTATGGATAATCAAGAGACAGGTCATATAAGAGCCCAATATTTCATGTGATCTGGGTGGTGTGGAGACCTACAGACCTGGGGGACAGGCTGCTGGCAGAGCTGAGATATTACAAACAACCTTCAAAGACAGTCTCGCTCATCTCAGAGGTTTTTTTGGTTCAAATTCAAATTTTGGAAAGAGAGATTGTCAGCGCCCAGATATGGCAATATCAGTAGGGATCCCTCCTCTCAGGGCATTACTGGTGCTATGTTTTCGTCATGAAACTCATCTTTCTTCTGACACCTCTGCAAATATCAAGTGACAGATCAAGGGGTCAAATTTTATTCTTTTTTTAAATAGAAGATTACATATTCTGTTGTCTTTGTGGTTGCTCAAATTGTATTTTGCCTCATTTAAAAAAAAAGCAATAAATACATAAATATAATATTTTCGAGTTATGCTAATGGGGATATGTTTCTGTGAGCGGAAAGATGCTGTTCATTTTGAGGGAAAAGATTTATATTTGTTGGGAGAGACACAGAAATTGATTTGACAGTTACAAATCCAGTTGATCTGTGGACTTGGTAGAAGTTGGGGCTGATACTGTGAGCGGACAAGGAAAGGCTTTCCTCAGGGGCCGGGTTTGAGACACGCAGGTGTAGCTTCCCAAGGCTAAATCTGAGGAGAATCCGCCACATATCCTGGCATGGGCTTGTCTTCTGGTGGCATCCTAAAGTGCAGAGCAATGAGAAACAAGGAGCAGAGGATATTATCAGCTCCAAATACAAGGCCCAGCTTCACAAACAACATACACAATGTCCAAGTCAATAGTAGAACATGATGCCTCAGGCAATGTGTGTGTCTGCACTACTGCTCCTGCTGATAGAATAACTCACATAGTGAGATCAGTTATAGAATAACTCACATGCTAAGGTCATGTATAGAATAACTCATATAGTGAGGTCATGCATAGAATAATTCACATGATGAGGTCATGTATAGAATAACTCATATAGTGAGGTCATGTATAGAATAACTCATGCAGTGAGGTCATTTATAGAATAACTCACATGCTGAGGTCATGTATAGAATAACTCATGTAGCGAGGTCATTTATAGAATAACTCACATGCTGAGGTCATGTATAGAATAACTCATGTAGCAAGGTCATTTATAGAATAACTCACATGCTGAGGTCATGTATATAGTATAACTCACAAGCTGAGGTCATGCTTCCTGAGTAAATCAAATGATGAGGTCAATAATCCACAAGATGAGGTCATGCCTCTTGTGTAATTCCCAAGCTGAGGTCATGATGATAGAGGTGGCGTGGAGATTAAGGCAGGGTTCAGAGATGCATAGGAATGAGTAGGAGAGAGACAGGAGGGTCATAAGTACTGCACACACAGCCCCATACAACAGGACGTGCTGAGAACTAAATTATCCTTCTGAGATGGACAGTGGTCAGACCCACCTCTCCAGATGGACCTCTACATGCATACAGAGTTAATGGGGAAGACGGGCACCTTCTTATCATCCTCCACTCCTCATAGGTCCAGGGGCAAATATCCAAGATGAGATAGACATCAGAGACTTGAATATATCAAGCCTCGCAGATACAGAATATGTCTGTTATGGTAATTCTATGAGCAGTGTCTGTGGGGCGCTCTGTTTACAGAGGTCTGCAGGCTTGTATGCAGAACAGTTAGTTTCAACAGTATCAACATGCTAACTGCCTTGTTGACTTGTAACCCAATGTCAAGTAATACCATTAAAGGAATGCCTCACTCGCAACATAAACTTGCCAAGCCATTACAGGTCATTAGGGAGAGAACTTAAAAAAGAAATAGAAAGATATTGAATTTGGGAGAGTCTTTGGTACATGAATAACATTTTTCTGATTGTTGGGTTGAGAAAGGAGAAGGTTGTTTTTGATGGTTGGCAGTTGTAGCCATTTATCATACACTGTACACAGGCACCGTTCAGACCATACATTACGTTTACTTTGAGATCTGCTCAGCGTCCTAATGAATACTGAGTGATTCGTACTGCAGGACCTGAGCAGGACAGAAATTCATTAGCTAGATGGGCCACAGACCGCCCCTCCACCCAGACGGGAAAATAACCGCATTTCTTGTCTTTGTTCAAATACATTAGCCAATATATTATACAACTATGCCATGTGATGCTATAAATCTTGTAGTGTTTTTGGTCCATTTAAAAGTTGGTTATTTTTGAGAGTGTGGTGGCCATCCTAGCACAGTGTCTTATGATTTGTATGATACTGGAATAAAAAATAGAAGTCAGTTATATATAATCATGGTCAATGGATAGGTCATCCAAGGAAATAGACAAGACAGAATCTTCAATGCAAAATGGTAGTGCTATGAGATTTGATACCTGTAGTATCTATATATCAGGGAAAAATTTGGAATGCAGAGAGGTAATGATATTCATAGAAATATAGAAAGAGACATACCAGCATTGACAGGCAGCCACAACAAAACACCAATATACTTAAAAGGGTTAGCCCCGAAAATGCTGTGCATTGTATGTTAATACTGGAGTGAGCAATGATTTATCTGTGGCTTGTCCGTAGGTAGGCAGCCCCATCAGATAGGGGACAGGATCTACACCTCGTACTCACCACATGCAACAACCAAATCAAGCTAATTCACAGCTATGTTGCGGGAGGCCTAGCATATGTAGGCTATTAGTGGCCTGGTGTAGGGTACTGGAAGGATCCACAATGGAGTGGCATTGCCAACATTAACTCTCACACCTCTACCATTCTAGAAGCAAGACCTGATATGATGCCTTATGGGTAACAGTTGCATGTCTCAGTCACTCTCAGGTATGGGTGGTAAAACACAAAATCACCAAATTTGACACTATTAATGAATAGTTTATTTTTGACCTTGACCTAATTTCAAGGTCACAGGGCAGTGCTTTATATCCAGAGCTATGTGTACCTTTCTCTCTGGTGCCTTTTTATGAGCATATGGGCCACATTATTTACATTGTCTATTGTTATTTCCAGTTAAGGTTATTAACACTGCTGTATTTAGATTTGTTTTGTATGCAACTCTTAGAGCAATGATAAATATATTTAATAATATAGACTATATTGTAACAAATTGCATATATAGTGATTAGAGACGAAGAGGGCTGGTATGTATGCGTCTGATTTCTGTGTATGCTGAAGATGCATTTGATAATGAAAATCTAATGTGACATAGGCAATTTTTGTTTCCGAGTGGATTTGCGAACTGATAAAAGAAGGAAATTTGTACGATTTGGAGTGCCACCATCCCAAACTTGCTACACAAGAGTATGTATAGAATGTGGCTTCATTAAAGATGGTTGGTAGAGTATAGGAACTGTGCCTTTAATGGTTATATACGTGGAGGACAGGAGGTGGTGGGTTTGACTCCCACTGCTGGCAGTGTTACTTTCACACTGGTTAAAAGACTCGAAAGTCAACCTGATATGACCATAGTTGCTGAAATGGTCGTAAAAACACCATTTCACAATTTTTTATTTTCATTAAAGATGGTGGCCAGCAAGCTATGTTTCAAGTCAATGTTTTGTGCATTGACCTGTCCATCACATAATTTGGGCTTGCAACTCATCCCGGACATTAAGACACCCTTTTCTTTGCATCCTGCCTCACGATAATGGTTCAGTTTAATTGCAGGACATCATAGAATGTCATGTACATGAACATCTACAACAACTTCAAAATAATGAGAAAATATATATATATATATATATATATATATATATATATATATATATATATATATATATATATATATATATATATATATATATATATATATATTTATATATATATATATATATATTGTTAAATATATTATATCAATTGCATATAAATTCTTTTTTTTAAAGACTTTCTTGTTTAAACAAATCTAAGACATTATTAGACAAGGCTCAAGCTTGATTAAGGTCAGGAATGTAAGTACCTCAGAATGCAGCATTATGGTGGACACCACTTGCTCACTCTAGAAATGTTTGCTGTTATATTGCAGTCGTACTCCCCCGAGTCTCATATTGTAGATGATATGTGGACAACTTGTGGTGCGAGCGACAAGAGATCAATACAGCAGGAAATTTGTCATAATGGACAACAACAATGCAATTTTGTCCACTGCTGGTCATCATTATTGCCTTTCTGCGGGATTGCTGTGACCTTGATAAGGTTACTCAATATTGACATGTGCCTCAGCCAACAATGCTGATCTGGTCTGCAGTTGTCACACCTCTGTCTCACACAATTTGTTTCTTTCCATATTGAATTGGTGCTGTTTCTCATCAGAGTAACTAAGCTTTAATGTGATTTTTAACAGATTTCAAAAGTTTAATGTCATTGTGATCAAATTGATTAGCTTCTCAAATTGAAATTGATTGCGTATTAAAATCCATGTAAGTTAATGGAAATAGGCAAATTTTATTTGCATTTAAAATGGTCAGGAGGAGGAGAAATAATTCTACAACCTCAAGCTGGTATGACATTTACAAATGAGCTATTACTGTCATAATCAGTGCAGAATTTAAGGAGGTTGATGAGGGAATATTGGTGAAAAGTGGAAAGCTTTTTGTTGGAAAAGGAAATATATCTTCTGCCCATGAATTTATACAAATGCTTTTTCAAAGAAATGTATGGATGTTCATTAGTAATTATGACGGTGTTGTATGGAATGATGGTTTTTACATTGATAGACTTCGTGAAATATGAAATATTTCATACACTGGAGGAAGGAAGGACAGAGGGTCACTTATATTATATTTCATTTTTGACCAAGTCATTTTCTCTCAATCTCAAAAGGAGATCTTATGCAATATGGAGGCACTTTGCATTTATGGTTTTAGAGCGTCGTTTGTGGCATACTGTGGTCCTGGAAGCGTTGCTAAGGTCTGGCTACATACACCAGGAGCCGCAACAGATCAACCACCTAATTTATAACACGTACAAAAAACATGTGCCATCATCTGTATTCATCAGAACATGTGTCACAGAAAATTGCTAATTTTACGTCAAGGCCTGCAAACCATCAACTCAAAGACTCTTTTATCCAAGAAATTGACACAAATCGGCCACAAAATGCCAGGTTGACAAAAATAACGCCATTCCTGCCCAGATGACAAATACATCGGATTTGTTTTGCTTTCCAAATGCGATGCCTTTCTCTTGCTACAATAAATCTAATCACCTTCCCTTTCCGATTGAAGATGCCTCTTGCAAAAATGGCCGAGGGGTGAAATTTGATTTTCATTTTGTCTCTGTATAAGGAGAGGAATTTTGTAGTTGCTTTGAAAGAGAAATCAGAGTGAAAATAATGCAATAGACAGAATGGGATGTACAACTAAATGTGTCCCCACAGATCCCCACAGATCCCTCCAGGTCCCCACAGATCCCCCCAGGTCCCCACAGATCCCCTGGGGTTCACCTTCTATCCACCCTCTTAACAACCCAAGCTATTTTTACAATATTTTTGTTTAAATAAACAAAATAAAATGAAATAAAAAGAATAAATGAATAAATATATATATTTCCACAAATGGGAGCAGAAACACAGAGACGGGATGTCAGTAATTATCTGTTCATATTCTTTTTCCCAGGGTTTTTTGACACAGGACATGGCAGAATCTCACTCTTATTTACTGGGTGTGACATTACCCTGTGTAATTGAGACCCGAGGTGTCATGGACGCCAATGTACAGCGATTTCCTCACATTATCCACTTACACTGAGTTCTCATAAGATTAGATTGCAAAGAAGATTCTCTTTTATATTTTCTAAAGTTAGCTGACACACATTTGTTGATAGATGTAATAGATAGATGTGATTATAGACAGGATTCCACACATAATGCTTCTGTAAACTTTGTTATTTATTCCCAGTCAAGATGAGTGATATTACACCGAAACATAGAGCAATTACTAAGCACTGCAACCCCTCCAAAGTCAATTAGTATAAATGGATCTGGAGTTTGTGCCCAAAGCATAACTAGGGACCTATGGGGCAATGTTTTAATCATGGTAATCACACAGGCCACAGCAAACCACTGGCCATCAGGACTCTGATGACTTACTGCATCTAGCCATGCCACAACTATACCACAAGAGTTACTGCATCTAGCCATGCTACATCTGTACCACAAGAGTTACTGCATCCAGCCATGCTACATCTGTACCACAAGAGTTACTGCATCTAGCCATGCTACATCTGTACCACAAGAGTTACTGCATCCAGCCATGCCATATCTATACCACAAGAGTTACTGCATCCAGCCATGCTACATCTGTACCACACAAATTACTGCACCCAGCCGTGCCATATCTATATCACAAGAGTTACTGCACCTAGCCATGCCATATCTATACCACAAGAGTTACTGCATCTAGCCATGCTACATCTGTACCACAAGAGTTACTGCATCCAGCCATGCCATATCTATACCACAAGAGTTACTGCATCCAGCCATGCTACATCTGTACCACAAAAATGCCTCATCTTAAATGGCTGTGCATTTTGTGGTGAAATATGTATGGCACAAAACCATATTTTGCATGAAACTTTGCCAATACATTACATTGATATATATAGGTTCTGACAAGGCACTCGTGTATGGAAATAACAAGATAAGAAGTAAACAGCAGCTCATAACAGGGGATTGCTAAACATTACAAATGGGACTGTATTCTCCATCAAAGTCTGTTTAGTTTTACAAAAAAACCTTGTTAGGCTGGTAGCACTTTTGTGAGTCTCAGTTGGATATGGAACTGTTCAGTTAGCTCTTCCAGGGGGAGCCATGCACGAGACTAATTACCAGTGTTGGGACCTATAGGGTGGCACGTGCCGCTTGTTTCATCATGAATAATAACTGCTGAGGCCCCCTAAGACATCTCCACTAGGGACGGCAAACACCACCTATTAACCACACGCCCCGTCCCCTAACGCAGATCACTTCTGCCACCATCATTGCCCACTAAGTCAGGCTTGGCAGAGAACATTTTAGCCTCCTCAGCCTGGAGAGGCTTACACTGCTGCACCACGAGCTTCCGTAGCACCATGCAGTGCTTACATCGCATGTATTATGTGATATACTGTCTGTGCTGCAACATGCAGTGCTTA
This sequence comes from Amphiduros pacificus, assembly GCA_949316495.1. NCBI lineage: Eukaryota > Metazoa > Annelida > Polychaeta > Phyllodocida > Hesionidae > Amphiduros > Amphiduros pacificus. The sequence goes on from OX439003.1 coordinate 32,271,663, forward strand.
CATCGCATGTATTATGTGATATACTGTGCTGCAACGTGCAGTGCTTACATCACATGTATTATGTGACATACAGTGCTGCAACGTGCAGTGCTTACATCGCATGTATTATGTGATATACAGTGCTGCAACGTGCAGTGCTTACATTGCATGTATTATATGATATACTGTGTTATATGATATACTGTGCTGCAACTTGCAGTGCTTACATCGCATGTATTATGTGGGAGGAGACTGGTCAGATATTTCACATCACAAAGATGCTTCCTCAGAGCTCACGTCTTGGTGGGTGGGCTGGCTGTACATAATTGACATTATATACATATCTATATATACTATCTAGAGTAACTTAATTGCATGCCATTGGGTATACTTCTATCTCAAATGTAAGATTGAAAATACTTGAGGCAGGAGGCAGAAAATGTTTATTTTTATTGCAGGTTTGAGGGAGGAATCCCCAAACATTTATACTGAGCCACTGACTGCAAATATTTTCCGGACTATGTTTGAAATTGTTTTCCACAAGTTTTGATCAAACTATAGTTGATAGTTGGAAAAAACCTCACATTTATATTACCATGATACAAAACTTTTAAATTGATATGATGAATAGCTTTTGAGCATATTACGAGGATAACTTTTGCCTCGACCAATCTCATCAATTTTATATTGTCCAGCCTAGTTTTACATTAGTTTGGGAAACTACTCTATTCTCTGAGGCCTGTGAAAACCTCTAAAAAAACTAACTGCATGTGGTGTACCATTGATAATGAAATACTTTGTGGGAGAACGCAATTTAACATTAATGTAATCTTAGTGCACAAAACATGAGAGGGCAATGATATCCTATAGTCACAGCAACATGTCTTATTACACTGTATTAAAGGTGAAACCTATTAAATTATGCTTTGCTATAGTCTCTATTTGGTGTCATCATTCACAATACCAAACAATATGAATACTTTCTGTGTGATACTGTCAAGTGTTAGGCCAAGTTGGATGCGATGGTTTACACCAGGTTGAGGCCAAGTTCTATGCAGTGGTTTACACCAGGTTGTTTTACACTGGTTTGAGGTAAAGTTGGATGTGATGGTTTACACCGGGTTGAGGTAAAGTTGGATGTGATGGTTTACACCGGGTTGAGGTAAAGTTGGATGTGATGGTTTACACCGGGTTGAGGTAAAGTTGGATGTGATGGTTTACACCGGTTTGAGGTAAAGTTGGATGTGATGGTTTACACCGGTTTGAGGTAAAGTTGGATGTGATGGTTTACACCGTGTTGAGTTGGTACATATACCATCAGTACCATAGAATTTCCTGCAATGTCCACAAACAACAAGGCTTAGTTATCTTCTCCTGGTTGGAAGAGTGCTGTGAGGTGACATTGTGAAGCCATCTATGGCTGGCATGAAAAAATGTTGGTTGCTCAATTCGGCCACCGGAGCATGAGAAGCCCGAAGTTTCTTAAGATAATAGGATGTGTGATACATTAAAGTACATAAGGCTGTATAGCGACTAGTGTCTGAGTGGGAGTTACTTGTCCCAATTAAAATTTACAAGTCCATTGAAACAAGTATGAGACAAATATCAAAGATAGTTTGGGCCACTAAATGACCAAAAATATGGTTGCCCAACTGGGCCACTACAACAGAGCATTCACTGGGCCAAACAGAGGATCTGTTAGAAGCTCCTTGAGAACTAACATTGGTGAAATAAAAAGCTCCTTGAGGGCTAACAATGATGAAATCAGAAGCTCCTTGAGAACTAACAGTGGTGAAATCAGAAGCTCCTTGAGAACTAACAGTGGTGAAGTCAGAGGCTCCTTGAGAACTAACAGTGGTGAAATCAGAAGCCCCTTGAGAACTAACAGTGGTGAAGTCAGAAGCTCCTCGAGAACTGACAGTGGTGAATTCAGAAACTCCTTGAGAATTGACAGTGGTGAAATCAAAAGCTCCTTGAGAACTAACAGTGACGAAATCAGAAGCTCCTTGAGAACTAACAGTGGTGAAATCAGAAGCACCTTGAGAACTAACAGTGATGAAGTCAGAAGCTCCTTGAGAACTTACAATGGTGAAATCAGAAGCTCCTTGAGAACTTACAATGGTGAAATCAGAAGCTCCTTGAGAGAGCCAATTAATAAAGAGCAGAGTGAGGCGCAACTGTTGAGATCTTAACTGCTTTCCCTTTAATGGATAAGAATAAAATGCATTATATAAATAGCTGTGATTACTTTTCTTGACTTGCTTGATTTGGTGTCAACCCATTTCATGAGATCAAACCATTTTCTCTGATTAAAGTTCCACATTCGTTGATGATGGTGACATTTTTGTGTTTATCACAATATTTACACTGTGAGTGAGCTGCCGGTTGCCTCTGTCTGTCACTGAGTATTCATTTGAAGTTGATATTGGAAGCACAGGCAGGATGGCAAGCAGGGTAAAAGAAATGGAGATATTACTAACTAATGTGCAAGGCAGTCTGGTGCTGACAGTTATTCCATGATAACCGTGAGTGGGATGTGCATAGCTCTCTGATGTGTATTTGATATGCAGATAGATCTGCCATCTTACTCACTTATCTAATTGTACTACCAGTTAGAGCCAAACATTTGTTTTGTCACGCATTAACATGACCAAATAAGGTCATGCGGACCATCACATGGCCATATTGTGCCACGCATAAGATAATGATAATATGCAACAGCCATGCTTGACCAGATGATATCACACAATAGCCATACTTGACCAGATGATATCACACAATAGCCATACTTGACCAGATGATATCACACAATAGCCATACTTGACCAGATGATGTCACACAACAACCATACTTGACCAGATGATGTCATACAATAGCCATGCTTGACCAGATGATGTCACACAACAACCATACTTGACCATATGATGTCACACAACAACCATACTTGACCAGATGATGTCACACAACAACCATACTTGACCAGATGATGTCATACAATAGCCATACTTGACCATATGATGTCACACAACAACCATACTTGACCAGATGATGTCACACAATAGCTATGCTTGACCAGATAATGTCACACAACAGCCATGCTTGACCTTATTTAATCACCTTTATGACGCACAACCAAAGAGATGTTTGGCTCCAGCTACTTGCAGCTACTTGGAAAACGTCTCATGTTCACTGTGATGTCATCATAGAGGGCAGCACTGGTTCAGACCATGATATAACAGACAGAATAATAAGTTCGGAGGCTAATAACATTCTCACTGTCAATAGAGGGAGCTCACTTAAGAAAGAAGGGTTTAATTTTGTTTTGCTCATAAAGGGAAACATTTGAGTGATTTGAAGAGACTTTCTGAAATATAATGGATATAAGTATCCTTACCGTATCTTTAAGGAGCAGCAGGTTTGGCAGTGGTACGTTAGTGGGGTGGGCCATGGTCTTTGAGGAGCATCATATTTGGGAGTGTTCCGTTGGGATTGGTCTGTTAGCAGGATGGCCCATTGTCTTTGAGGAGCATAAGGTTTGGGAGTAGTCTGTTGGCAGGATGGCCCATGGTCTTTGAGGAGCGTCACATTTGGGAGTGGTCTGACAGGAATGGTCTGTTGGCAGGATGGCCCATGGTCTTTGAGTAGCGTCAGGTTTGGGAATGGTCTGTTGGGAATGGTCTGTTGGGAATGGTCTGTTGGGAGTGGTCTGTTGGCGGGATGGCAGGAATAGGCCCGCGGCTGTAATCAGAGGCATGCACAAGTCACACAACTAACACTATTTGCTTAAGAAATTTGTCGGTTTCTTGATGAGAAACCTGCAGGTCATGCAGGTCAAATTGAGCAATTCCTCACAGGCCCTCAAAGGGTCATAAGGTGAGATGAAAAAGATGCCAAAGCAAGAAACGTCCATTTGATAATGACCCCCTAATGTTCAATTTGCGTAAATATATTTGGCCCAAGTCAAAGGAATTGCCATAACATATGGTACCAGGAGAAATAGGCAGAATTAAACTCTGTACTTGAAAACTTAGTTATAATGTTACTTTGTCTGAAATCAGGAATCTGGCAAAATAGAAAGGTCAGATTAGAAAATGAAGGCACAGATTCAAAAATTTAATTCATTCATTTATTTTCGAGAAGAGCGAACTGTATTGAAGTAGTGAAGATTACATGAAATAAAGTAAGAAAATAGAGACAGGGCACCAGGGTGACAGAAACGGGGCTCCAGGGTGACAGAAACAGGGCTCCAGGGTGACAGAAACAGGGTTACAGAGACAGGACACCAGGGTGACAGAAACAGGGTTACAGAGACAGGGCTCCAAGGTTACAGAGACAGGGCATCAAGGTAACAGACAGGGCACAGGGTAACAGAAAGGGCACAGGGTAACAGACAGGGCACAGGGTAACAGACAGGACATCAGGGTAACAGACAGGGCACAGGGTAACAGACAGGGCATCAGTGTAACAGACAGGGCACAGGGTAACAGACAGGGCATCAGGGTAACAGACAGGGCATCAGGGTAACCGACAGGGCACAGGGTAACAGACAGGGCATCAGAGTAACAGACAGGGCACAGGGTAACAGACAGGGCACAGGTTAACAGACAGGGCATCAGGGTAACAGACAGGGCACAGGGTAACAGACAGGGCACAGGTTAACAGACAGGGCATCAGGGTAACAGACAGGGCACAGGGTAACAGACAGGGCATCAGAGTAACAGACAGGGCACAGGTTAACAGACAGGGCATCAGGGTAACAGACAGGGCACAGGGTAACAGACAGGGCAACAGGGTAACAGACAGGGCATCAGGGTAACAGACAGGGCACAGGGTAACAGACAGGGCATCAGAGTAACAGACAGGGCACAGGTTAACAGACATGGCACAGGGTAGTCGAGAGAGCTCTAGGTTAAGAGAGATAGGATTCATCCCCTGTGAAGGTCAGATAAGATTGAAGGCACTGGTCAGAAAATACAGGGGGGGAGCTTAGTGACATCAGACAGCTTACTCACACTCGGCTTTTATCATCTCTTTGTGATATGCACAAGAAGACCTGCATATTTATCTCATTGTTTGCTCCTTCTTTTGAGGGACATATTATAATCTTTATCAGTCGTTCTATGGTGGATGCCTGTGTTGGTTTCTATGGTCGGATTGGTGCAGTGAATATTCTGGTGTCACCATCTGAGAGCAGATCTTATAGAACTGTGTTATATACCAAGGTTATTAAGGTAGGAGAAGGCTGCGTAAACATGCCGCCAGCATTGTGCCTAGTTAGTGTGGATTTAATGTGTTTTATTTTGTGAGAGATGCATGTGAGGATGTCATTGTGGGCTTGGTCTGGATACCTGATACACAGTCGTTACCAGTTAGCATCATGCGATGGTTCCCCGCGGTGTACCTAGCATGTGTATAGACCAACAATGTTATATATCCCCTCTATATTTCAAGCTTGTAAGTCACAAACAAAATTCCACCTCGATAAAACACTTGAAAAGGATCTACCTAGAATGCTATTCTCACACATATAATGCATTTTGCATTATTAAACACAAACAATAATGCTTGACAATATCTGAATATATAATAAGGGCCCACAAAATTGAGAAAAAAAATATTTAAAATGAAATAATTTAAAAATGGAACAGGGTAACTGAGGCTGAAACATAAAGGGTTGGGACAATGTGGAGCTTAGGTTCAGGAGGAGGAGGAGGAATCAATAAAGAATCCATCTTCTCTGATCGTCTTGTAACGTATTTATCGTCGCTCAGAGCCTGGACTTTGGATTATTGGTTACAGCGTGTTCCTTAACCAGACACAATATGGCGATGTCAGGCAGTATGTATTGACCTCACTCAAACCTGGAATGCAAAGAGAATGTAGCCTAATCACCAACTCTACTAAACTTTTGAACCCTTTGTATTTACTGTATTGAGTTATCCCATACTTTGGTATGCAACTTTTTCAATTGCTTGCGAAATTTCCCATTTCCCAATTTTAGATATCTGAGTCAAATTTCATTTCAGCATGTCATTTGAACATATTCATCTGATAGTTATGTGCCATTGGGATTGTGGCATTATTCATGGAAAGGCAATACCAAGCCTCCTCTGATAGCTGTGGAGATTCACAGATTGGTTGTTAGGATCAATGGGTGATACCAAGCCTGCTGTGACAGCAGTGATACCAAGCCTGCTGTGACAGCATTGATACCAAGCCTGCTGTGATAGCGGTGATACCAAGCCTGCTGTGACAGCAGTGATACCAAGCCTGCTGTGATTGCAGTGATACCAAGCCTGCTGTGATTGCAGTGATACCAAGCCTGCTGTGATAGCAGTGATACCAAGCCTGCTGTGATTGCAGTGATACCAAGCCTGCTGTGATAGCAGTGATACCAAGCCTGCTGTGATTGCAGTGATACCAAGCCTGCTGTGACAGCAGTGATACCAAGCCTGCTGTGATTGCAGTGATACCAAGCCTGCTGTGATTGCAGTGATACCAAGCCTGCTGTGATAGCAGTGATACCAAGCCTGCTGTGATTGCAGTGATACCAAGCCTGCTGTGATTGCAGTGATACCAAGCCTGCTGTGATAGCAGTGATACCAAGCCTGCTGTGACAGCAGTGATACCAAGCCTGCTGTGATAGCGGTGATACCAAGCCTGCTGTGATAGCAGTGATACCAAACCTGCTGTGATAGCAGTGATACCAAGCCTGCTGTGATAGCAGTGATACCAAGCCTGCTGTGATAGCAGTGATACCAAGCCTGCTGTGACAGCAGTGATACCAAACCTGCTGTGACAGCATTGATACCAAGCCTGCTGTGATAGCAGTGATACCAAGCCTGCTGTGACAGCAGTGATACCAAGCCTGCTGTGATAGCAGTGATACCAAGCCTGCTGTGATAGCAGTGATACCAAGCCTGCTGTGACAGCAGTGATACCAAGCCTGCTGTGATAGCAGTGACACCAAGCCTGCTGTGATAGCGGTGATACCAAGCCTGCTGTGATAGCAGTGATACCAAGCCTGCTGTGACAGCAGTGATACCAAGCCTGCTGTGATAGCAGTGACACCAAGCCTGCTGTGATAGCAGTGATACCAAGCCTGCTGTGATTGCAGTGATACCAAGCCTGCTGTGACAGCAGTGATACCAAGCCTGCTGTGATAGCAGTGACACCAAGCCTGCTGTGATAGCAGTGATACCAAGCCTGCTGTGACAGCAGTGATACCAAGCCTGCTGTGATAGCGGTGATACCAAGCCTGCTGTGATAGCAGTGATACCAAGCCTGCTGTGATAGCAGTGATACCAAGCCTGCTGTGATAGCAGAGATACCAAGCCTGCTGTGATTGCAGTGATACCAAGCCTGCTGCGATAGCGGTGATACCAAGCCTGCTGTGACAGCGGTGATACCAAGCCTGCTGTGATTGCAGTGATTCCAAGCCTGCTGTGATTGTAGTGATACCAAGCCTGCTGTGACAGCAGTGATACCAAACCTGCTGTGATAGCAGTGATACCAAACCTGCTGTGATAGCAGTGATTCCAAGCCTGCTGTGATTGCAGTGATTCCAAGCCTGCTGTGATTGCAGTGATTCCAAGCCTGCTGTGATTGTAGTGATACCAAGCCTGCTGTGACAGCAGTGATACCAAACCTGCTGTGATAGCAGTGATACCAAGCCTGCTGTGATTGCAGTGATTCCAAGCCTGCTGTGACAGCAGTGATTCCAAGCCTGCTGTGATAGCGGTGATACCAAGCCTGCTGTGACAGCAGTGATACCAAACCTGCTGTGATTGCAGTGATTCCAAGCCTGCTGTGATTGCAGTGATTCCAAGCCTGCTGTGATTGCAGTGATTCCAAGCCTGCTGTGATTGCAGTGATTCCAAGCCTGCTGTGATAGCTTTGATACCAAGCCTGCTGTGATTACGATAGAGATCCACTGATTGGTTGTTGGTATGGATGGGTGATACCAATCCTGCTGTGATAATAATGGATGGTTGCCGGGTGCGCGTGGACACGACCATTGTGGCATTACTGCACGCCCGAGACACATTACTGTCCCCACCAACCACTGTCACATCCACCACCAACAAGAAACATTCCTCATTGCGCTTTGTGCTTCACTTTCCAAAGGCCATTATTTTCGGGGCGAGTATCACAGTGGGAGAAGAAGAGAGTGGTGGACATTAGACTCGACGGTCTGTGACAGAATACAGATCCTGTTCAGACAAGTCACTTGCTATCCCAAGATGCTAGTTAAAGACGGGTTGAGGTCCAAGTAGACCGTTTGCATGGTCCGAGCGGTCTCTTTCGTCTTAGTTACAGGTCGGTTTGGGGTGTATGATCGGTCTTCAATGTAGAACGTGAATGTTTGGTAGTCACAGTATGTCCATAATTAGATAGACTATAATGTGTAAGGACCATACATATGCCACACTAAAGTGTGATGCCTGCAATGGGAGGAAGAATGACTGAAGGAATAGCCACATATTCTGTACTGAGCACTGAGTACAGTTGAGCTATCAGGGATGTTGTTTAGGAGAAGACATGAGACAATGGTTCATTAAAATCACAAATGTTTCATTCTGATACATAACGAAGAAAACAATGGACAGATCCAAGTTTTTAATTAAATTTGTTTCATTCTTGGGTCCTTATACATTGTCCTCTAAAAAATGCGCTTAATGCCCTCACAACATTGTCTCATTTAACTTTGAATTGTCTCATCACTTTTAGTTTTTGAGGAGACGAAGGCCACATAAGCATTTTCTTCTAGCATTATCTTTGGCTGCAGAATAATTATATAGAGTGCTTATATAGCATGCTTCTGTATCAGAGTGCTTGTATAGCATGTTTATGTATTAGAGTACTTATATACAGTGCTTATATAGCATGCTTATGTATTAGAGTGCTAATATAAAGTACTTATATAGTGTTTATGTACATGTATTAGAGTGCTAATATAGAGTGCTTATGTATTAGAGTGCTTATACAGAGTTCTTATATAGCATGCTTATGTAATGCTAATATAGTGCTTATACAGTGTGCTTATGCATTAGTACTTATGTAGAGTGCTTATACAGCATGTTTATTTAGAGTGCTTATACAGCATGCTTAAGTAGAGTGCTTATATGCAGAGGGTTTCTTTTATAGGCAAAGTACCTTAATTTTTTGTTTATTTTATTATTACTACATTATGCATAAATGGTCCTCTGTGTGGTGTCTCTGAGATTGTATACGAGGTGACGCACTGTCTCTGAGACTAAACAAATTGCCCCTCTACCTCTGAGATTCTGGAAGGTGTTACCACTCTGTCTCTGAGATAATATGAGGTGCCACTCTGTCCCTGAGATAATGAGGTGCCACTCTGTCCTTGAGATAATATGAGATGCTACTCTGTCTCTGAGATAATATGAGGTGCCACTCTCTGAGATAATACGAGGTGCCACTCTGTGTCTGAGATAATATGAGGTGCCACTCTGAGATAATATGAGGTGCCACTCTCTGAGATAATATGAGGTGCCACTATCTCTGAGATAATATGAGGTGCCACTCTCTCTGAGATAATACGAGGTGCCACTCTGTGTCTGAGATAATGAGGTGCCACTCTCTCTGAGATAATATGAGGTGCCACTCTCTCTAAGATAATACGAGGTGCCACTCTGTGTCTGAGATAATATGAGGTGCCACTCTCTCTGAGATAATATGAGGTGCCACTCTGTGTCTGAGATAATACGAGGTGCCACTCTGTGTCTGAGATAATGAGGTGCCACTGTGTCTGAGATAATATGAGGTGCCACTCTCTGAGATAATATGAGGTGCCACTCTCTGAGATAATATGAGGTGCCACTCTGTGTATGAGATAATATGAGGTGCCACTCTGAGATAATATGAGGTGCCACTCTCTCTGAGATAATGAGGTGCCACTCTCTCTGAGATAATATGAGGTGCCACTATCTCTGAGATAATATGAGGTGCTACTCTGTCTCTGAGATAATATGAGGTGCCACTCTCTCTGAGATAATACGAGGTGCCACTCTGTGTCTGAGATAATACGAGGTGCCACTGTGTCTGAGATAATATGAGGTGCCACTCTGTCTGAGATAATACGAGGTGCCACTCTGTGTCTGAGATAATGAGGTGCCACTCTGTCTGAGATAATACGAGGTGCCACTCTGTCTGAGATAATACGAGGTGCCACTCTCTCTGAGATAATACGAGGTGCCACTCTGTCTGAGATAATACGAGGTGCCACTCTGTCTGAGATAATACGAGGTGCCACTCTGTGTCTGAGATAATATGAGGTGCCACTCTGTCTGAGATAATACGAGGTGCCACTCTGTGTCTGAGATAATATGAGGTGCCACTCTCTCTGAGATAATACGAGGTGCCACTCTGTGTCTGAGATAATACGAGGTGCCACTGTGTGTCTGAGCATTTGGTTTTTCATCTGAATGGATTGAATTGTACATATTGGTTGCCTGTCTGTACAGAAAAAGTACATGTTAACTGGTCGCCACTGTCCGGATATGACATTATGACCCAGCAAAGACCAAACAATGTGAAGTATGATAGCTTAGAGATACACTGGTCCCACATCATGTAATTTGAGTTTGATATAAAGCAGGGCTCAGACTGCACAGTCCAGCAGTGTGGTTATAGCAGGTCCTCGGGAGACTCCAGCCCTGCTGATCTCCTAATAAATATCCATAAAACTACTGGCCTATGACACTGCAGTGTGAACAAAAACTAATCGAGCCATTTTCAGTGGTTTTGCATCAGAGATTTTGCTGAGCGGCATGCTTTGTAGATATGATGGCGTGTGACCTTTATGTGGGATGTTTCCCATAATGGACTGTAAACTGACTGGGCCACGAGAGACACAGAAAGGCCATTGTCAGTGCTAGGAATCTGGGATCCCTTTATGGATGATTGCCATTTCTTCATGGCAATGGATTCACTTTGTTATTGAATAATGTCCTTTCTCTCTTGTATAAAGCATTGAGATAGTTTCCACAAGTTGACAAACAAACTGTCACTTTTATTGTGGTGATAGTGACAAGTCTGTCATGGATAATGTGCTGCTTGTTTGACCCTTGGTAAATGGGGCTTTTCTTGGAATTTGAAGCTACAATGAGTTTTTGTGAAATAAGAATAATTGTGTCTTTTATTTACGACATTAGCATTCAACACGGGAGAATACTATCTCATGTTCAGCTTGGGTGATAATCCAGGCTAAATGCCTTCATACGGCTGAGGTCCTCTCAGACATGAGTCATGTTCAGCACGGTGGGTGATAATCCAGGCTGAATGCCATCACACTACTGCGGTCCTCTCATACATGAGTCGTGTTCAGCATGGTGGGTGATAATCCAGGCTGAATGCCATCACACTACTGCGGTCCTCTCATACATGAGTCGTGTTCAGCATGGTGGGTGATAATCCAGTCTGAATGCCATCACACTGCTGAGGTCCTCTCATATGTGAGTCATGTTCAGCACGGTGGGTGATAATCCAGATTGAATGCCATCACACTGCTGAGGTCCTCTCATATGTGAGTCATGTTCAGCACTGCAAGGCTTAATGACATCACACTCATCCTCATGTTCATACATGTTGCTGTCATGTTCAGTGTTTCTACCCTGCATTGTCTCCCTATTATCCACCTGGATGGCTATCACTTCCACTTAGACAGGGGACTGCCTCACAGAGCACAGATCGTTTATGCCATGTTAACCATTTTTATCAATTAAACCTTCAGAACATACTTTTCAGGAAATGTTTTTATTTGCATTAAACATATAAACTGCAATGTGGAGCAACAATGTTTTTGTTGTTAAAATGTTTCTAAAAATAAATTAAGAGGATTTAAAAAAGTGGTAATTGAGCAGTGACACACAGTAAATCTTCTGAAATTGTGACAGAAACAAAGTCAAATGGTATGTTATTCATATAAAATGATACGAAAATATGTTTTGGAAGAAACTCGTGGGAAGTATTTGTGTGGCATAAATATCTGTTGCCATGGTAACCCATGAAAGCAGAAGTATTATATTTCTGATGAGAATTAAACCATTTTGTGTTCTAGACCAGACATGTGGTGTATTTACCAAATAATAAAAGGTAATACAATAAAGTATTCAAATTGTATAAGTTTTATTGTTCTTCCTTAATTGCATGTAAATTAATAGTTATAAAAGACTAGAAACTCAAACCTTTCATGGCTATACTCATATTGTTGCTGCAGTATGGCTTATAAAACCAAGATCAGTGCAACTTACTTTAGTATGTCACAGTCAGACTGTAATATCTCCTGAACAGATTGTATAGATTAAAGGGAAAAAAGGTTTTAGTCATAACACTGGAATGTATTGGTGCACCCATTGGATGAATTGATACTGCCTTTAGATTATTTTGAAACTTGTATTAAATGCATAGAAAGAGATATCAACAAGTATCAACAAATTCAAAATTTTAAAGTTGTAAACCATGCATGATAGTCGAGATAAACACCAGGCAAAATCACAGATAGAATATCATATTATAGTTGACATTTGATTGCAGAATAATGCTATTACACCCACATGCATCCATTTATATTTCTACATTAACAGCACAGAAAATCATGCTTATCCAATTCAAATAACCTCCTGATTCTGCAGAAAGGTTGTTTTTCTTTTCAAATATAAAAAAAAATAGGTAATATAATACAAACCATTACTGATTTAGATAATTATAAAAGATGTGATCTGCTATAGAGAACTCTGAAACCTACACCAGGTGCTGTGAGTTTTCAGAATCATGAGTGGGAGATTAAGAACCCCTCATTAATGGATGGGTGGGGCTGAGCAGTGCGTCATGATTAGTTTCATTGTATCATGGTGTTTACCTTCAGCAAAAGATTGGAATGAATGTGGTATTTTACCATGACCAGGTACTTATCATACAGAGCCTGACCCCCTTATATCAATCAAATAGCAGTCAAGGAATACTTTTATATTTGTAAATTGTTTACTTTTTCTAATCACAACTAATCTGGACATAGATTGTTATTTTTATTCCAAATTGATCAAGGAGTAACATGATGAGAGGAGAAGATTGTGCAATAGATACATGTACTTATATATCTCTACCACAACATATATCTGTTATAGATCTCTACCACAAATATTTTGAATATGTCTCAAATATATGTAGATTGGTTTAAAAATGGGCTGTTAGATTTATTCAGTTATGCTGTGGTATATTTCCGCAGTTATATTTATTAATGTCACCCAGCATTTGTGCTCCTCAGTACATCTGTGATATATCTCTGATATATATATATATATATATATATATATATATATATATATATATATATATATATATATATATATATATATATTCAACTTTCCCATTAATTCTCCTCAGTTTCCATTGTGAGGTGTAGTTTAAATGTCAACATTTCATTTCACATAGATGACACCTGAACATAACCCAGGTAACTCAGCATGACTTTCTTTCTGATTGTTTCAACTGTGATGATATTTAATAGATGTCCGATATCTAATACAGACACCTCTATGTCATTCTGAAATCCGACCCTGAGAGATCACAGTGTAATCTTAATGTATTGACCTTGTCTCAGTCTGTGTCAGACAAAGGGGAGGAGTAGGATTGAACCCATTAATTTATATATTTGATACAAAGGACAGATCAATGCATACAATATCCTGCAGAGTGTTGTGTTTCAGAACTTCATATATATTCATTTCCAGCAATATAAGAAAAGTAAACCTGTTTTCTGACTTGCTCAAAATCTATAGTTATCAAGATATTTTTACATCAAGGCTGAATTTTGCAATGGTTCAAGTGGAGTACCTCCCCTCTTCCTGCGATGTAGACCTGTATCTGCCTAACAACGTCACTCTCGGCTACTTAGAAACTTTGCAGTCTTGGTGACACATGGCTGAAAGTGTTTACTTTCTTGTTAATTGCAGCAAACAGTTGATAGAAGTAGGTTGAGTTTACTGTCGCTGGCACACATGATGTGAAGCACTACCCCAGTAGAGTAGCTGTACCAGCTGTGCCAGTGGTAGAATCATGGCACCAGTTGTGGTCAGTGGTAGAGTCTTAGAACCAGTAGTGGTCAGTGGTAGGGTTGTGGCACCAGTAGTGGGTAGGGTTGTGGCACCAGTAGTGGTCAGTGGTAGGGCTGTGACACCAGTAGTGGTCAGTGGTAGGGTTGTGGCACCAGTAGTGGTCAGTGGTAGGGTTGTGGCACCAGTAGTGGTCAGTGGTAGGGTGTGGCACCAGTAGTGGTCAGTGGTAGGGTGTGGCACCAGTAGTGGTCAGTGGTAGGGCTGTGACACCAGTAGTGGTCAGTGGTAGGGCTGTGACACCAGTAGTGGTCAGTGGTAGGGTTGTGGCACCAGTAGTGGTCAGTGGTAGGGTTGTGGCACCAGTAGTGGTCAGTGGTAGGGTGTGGCACCAGTAGTGGTCAGTGGTAGGGTGTGGCACCAGTAGTGGTCAGTGGTAGGGCTGTGACACCAGTAGTGGTCAGTGGTAGGGTTGTGGCACCAGTAGTGGTCAGTGGTAGGGTTGTGGCACCAGTAGTGGTCAGTGGTAGGGTTGTGGCACCAGTAGTGGTCAGTGGTAGGGTTGTTAACTGGATGTTAACTCTGTGTATTGTATGATTGCTGATTGCTGGATGTTAACTCTTTGTGTATTGTATGATTGCAGGTTGCTGGATATTAACTCTTTGTGTAAATTGTATGATTGCTGATTGCTGGTTGATAACTCTTTGTATATTGTATGATTGCTGGATGTTAACACTTTGTGTCTTGTATGATTGCTGATTGCTGGATGTTAACTCTTTGTGTATTGTATGATTGCAGGTTGCTGGATATTAACTCTTTGTGTATTGTATGATTGCAGGCTGCTGGACAAGCTGCTGGTGGTATGCTGGATATTAACTCTTTGTGTAAATTGTATGATTGCTGATTGCTGGTTGATAACTCTTTGTATATTGTATGATTGCTGGATGTTAACACTTTGTGTCTTGTATGATTGCTGATTGCTGGATGTTAACTCTTTGTGTATTGTATGATTGCAGGTTGCTGGATATTAACTCTTTGTGTATTGTATGATTGCAGGCTGCTGGACAAGCTGCTGGTGGTATGCTGGATATTAACTCTTTGTGTAAATTGTATGATTGCTGATTGCTGGTTGATAACTCTTTGTATATTGTATGATTGCTGGATGTTAACACTTTGTGTCTTGTATGATTGCTGATTGCTGGATGTTAACACTTTGTGTCTTGTATGATTGCTGATTGCTGGTTGATAACTCTTTGTATATTGTATGATTGCTGGATGTTAACACTTTGTGTCTTGTATGATTGCTGATTGCTGGATGTTAACTCTTTGTGTATTGTATGATTGCTGATTGCTGGATGTTAACTCTTTGTGTATTGTATGATTGCAGGCTGCTGGACAAGCTGCTGGTGGTATGTCCCAATGTTGACTACTGTGAGGAGGTCCTCCCCCGCTGTGACCTTGAGGCTCACCTTGCTAACAGGTAATACCACTCTGCCTTCTTAACAAGGGCAAACAATGTTTGGTCAGATACGATACTCCCATAATGAATATATATCAGAAATGCAAGCTCTCTAGTCATGTATGATGCCAGGCTGTTAGGAGTTACATGGTTTATCAATCCAATACCTGCGAGGAGGAAGTTAGAGACTTTTATATCACACCGGGGCACAGTTTCCTCTTGAAGCAGATATATTTCCTGGCCCTTAATGATCTGCATCATTCAATGAATGCTAATTAGTGTGTACGAAAAAACCCATAAATCTTTCTTTTGGCTTAAAGCTTGTCTTAATATTTGAGTAATTAAAATCAAAAAGTCGTTATCACAATCAGTCATTATGATCAGTTCAATCATGATATCACACTTGAAGTAATAGAATATGAATTGCCTGCTGACTGACTCCTAGAGGTTTTTACATAACAGCTGAAGTATCTGAGCCTTGCGGTGGGGAGGGGGTGTGTGTGTATGCTCACACAGGCCTAATCAGCCTCCCAGCAAATATTTGGAAAAGAAACTTACAGAGTTGTGATTTTCTCATAAAGCTGAAATGAAAATTGCCAATACCGCTTCCTTCTGAGGCTATACCATCACTAGTCATTCAAGTGTAAACGACAGAATGGCACGTGACCCACATTGCAGGATGCCCTCACGATGCTAATATTGCCTATTTTGTCCACACCAGGATTTGAAATGATAACCATATTGTGAATCCTGCAGGTGAGAATCCTGCCAGGAGTTAGATGCAGGGAGCTGGCTGTGGGGAGCTGGCTGCAGTTAGGTGCAGAGAGCTATATTTAGGGAACTATGTACAGGGAGCTAGCTGCAGGGAGCTGGGTACAGGGAGTTAGGTGCAGGGAGCTAGGTGCAGGGAGCTAGGTGTAGGGAGCTAGGTGCAGAGAGCTAGCTACAGGGAGCTAGGTGCAGGGACTTAGGTGCAGGGAGCTAGGTGTAGGGAGCTGGCTGCAGGGAACTAGGTACAGCTTACATCAAGACTTTAGCTCCGATATCACGATAAAATGGCTTCTTTTAATTTCCTCATAAAAAGTTCCTAGCTATAAAACATATTAGCTGGGCTAATTGTTCTGGCAAAGGCTTACAATGATTTAGTTTTAAGGAAATTAAAATGAATGAAAAAGGTAAACCTGTAGCAAAAGAAGAAATATATTCCACATTAAACCCTCTTTTTCTCAGGAATTTAATTAGTTCTGCTCTACAGCTCTTACCAAAATTATCTGATTTTCTTTATATCTATTTGGGAAAAAATGTAATGCTGATAATGATAAAGCATCCTTGTTGATAGGCAGAGAACAGAACATTATGTCATACCATAGGGAAGGTATCTACCTGTTATACCATAGGGAAGGTATCTACCTGTTATACCATAGGGAAGGTATCTACCTGTTATACCATAGGGAAGGTATCTACCTGTTATACCATAGGGAAGGTATCTACCTGTTATACCATAGGGAAGGTACCGACCTATCACAGAAGACAAACAAAGTCACACAGGACAGATAAAGTCACAGAGGACAGTTAAAGTCACAGAGGACAGTTAAAGTCACAGAGGACAGTCAAAGTCACACAGGACAGATAAAGTCACAGAGGACAGTTAAAGTCACAGAGGACAGTTAAAGTCACAGAGGACAGTTAAAGTCACACAGGACAGATAAAGTCACACAGGACAGATAAAGTCACACAGGACAGATAAAGTCACACAGGACAGGGTTTACACACAAACAGAGAATGTTTTCACAATACCAGGGATATGTTTTGATAATATATTCTGTGGATATCAACTTTAGAAATTTAATGATTTATGTCAAATTGATATTAGAAACCTTACGATTTATTCAAAATAGCAAAAACAATATCTGCTTTAAATAAGTTAAAAATGGAATGAAATTTGTTCTCCAAGAAGATTATGACAGTCATTTAGAAGAGGCCGGGAGACGGTGTCAGATCTGCATTGATTAAACAGGTTATTGAAGAATTAAAGATTTCAGGCAAGCTGAGGATTGCTTTTATAATTTGAAAGTGTAGATAGGTGGAAGGGAACATTTGGGGCTCATGGCAAGTTGGGTTAGTTGTATCTGGTCCAGACTATGTCTCAATCATACCTCCCATGTTATTTGCCTGTATTATCCCTATAATCTGGTTTTATGTTCTAATCCACTGCCACAGAGCACATATCTGCTATGATATAGGGCAAAGCTAAGACAGCTTTATTTCAGCAAATCACAGCCTTTGTCGTAGTCTGCATATTTATTGATGCGGTTGCCGTGCTGACCACCATTGTCATCATTGCCAGGGACTTTGTCAAAATGGACACTTTTATGTATGTGTTTACTGTATTGGGAAGATGGGAGGATTTGATTGGACGGAATGTCTCACATCGAGCAAATGGTCTCAGATACATTTCTGATTTACTCAACCAGCAGCTCCCGAGTCTATATGAATATTCCAGACAAATTTCACATTTCCTTCCATTTCTAAGAGACCTGAATGTGGATATTTATGCCCTCCTCCTCCGAGGGAGGGCATATAGTAATCACTTTTCCGTCCGTGCGTCCGTGTGTCCGTGCGTCCGTCACAATATTTGGAATGGCCAACACTCGAAAGTGGCTGGACCACAGGGATGATACTACATATGCCTACAACAATATAGTCCAAGCAAATATTTTCCATGAAAGTTTGGTGACCTAGGTCAAAGGTCAAGGTCGCAGTGACCATCGGGTCAACTTTGGCCGTGAGCGCTCTAACTTCTATAAAAATGTTTCAATTTTGACACAAGTTGGTGTACAGGTGTATTTTATGAGGGGCTAGGCTAAGTTCGATGATGGGCGATACTGACCAAATTTTGAAGTCATGTCGGCCATTTTTCAAAATGGCCGACGTGCCGATTTTGTGAATTCTTTTGAGAATACACTTATATCACACATTATTACTTATTATCAATTGGTATAAGCTGCAAAAATGTTAATTTATGTAATTGGGTCAGTGTGACCTACTTTTCAGGTGAAAATCGACATCCCCATTAGTATTAGAGTGGCCCTCATTTCAATGCTGCAGGACATTGGGGTTTGATTCTACATAATGTTTGTAAAACTAAAGACCCCATAAAAAGATTCCATGGAATTTTTCCAACCAAGGTCAAAGGTCAAGGTCGCAGTGACCATCGGGTCAACTTTGGCCGTGAGCGCTCTATCTTCTGTGGAAATGTTTCAATTTTGACACAAGGTGGTGTACAGGTGTATTTTATGAGGGGCTAGGCTAAGTTCAATGATGGATAATACTGACCAAATTTTGAAGCCACAGCAGCCATTTTTCAAAATGGCCGACATGCCGATTTTGTTAATTCTTTGCAGAATACACATATATCAAACATTATTACTTATTATCAATTGGTATAAGCTGCAAAAATGTTAATTTATGTAATTGGGTCAGTGTGACCTACTTTTCAGGTGAAAATCGACATCCCCATTAGTATTTAGAGTGGCCCTCATTTCAATGCTCCAGAACATTGGGGTTTGATTCTACATAATGTTTGTATAACTTAAGACCCCCCAAAAAATTGCATGGAATTTTTCCAACCAAGGTCAAAGGTCAAGGTCGCAGTGACCATCGGGTCAACTTTGGCCGTGAGCGCTCTATCTTCTGTAGAAATGTTTCAATTTTGACACAAGTTGGTGTACAGGTGTATTTTATGAGGGGCTAGGGTAAGTTCGATGATGGGTAATACTGACCAAATTTTGAAGCCACAGCAGCCATTTTTCAAAATGGCCGACATGCCGATTTTGTTAATTCTTTGCAGAATACACATATATCAAACATTATTACTTATTATCAATTGGTATAAGCTGCAAAAATGTTAATTTATGTAATTGGGTCAGTGTGACCTACATTTCAGGTGAAAATCGACATCCCCATTAGTATTCTTTGCAGAATACACATATATCAAACATTATTACTTATTATCAATTGGTATAAGCTGCAAAAATGTTAATTTATGTAATTTGGTCAGTGTGACCTACATTTCAGGTGAAAATCGACATCCCCATTAGTATTTAGAGTGGCCCTCATTTCAATGCTCCAGAACATTGGGGTTTGATTCTACATAATGGATGCTGATTCTGTGAATTTGAGGTGCGGGGCAAACTGGCCACTAGGTGGCACTGGCCACAGGGGTATGCAGGAGGAGGGCATTGTTCTGCGTTCTCTGAGCGCATTTTAATTCATATTTAATTTGGCCCCCACAGAGCAGTATATTGTTTTCAGATATAACGAGTATGCTGTACAGCTGGTATCATATCTTTTAACCATTTTGGTGAAATAAACCATGAACTGAGCAAAAGAAAAACAAATCATTTTTCCTGATGACTTCAATATAATTCGGTGTGATCTTAGTCCCTCCAGCCTTTAATGGTCTGGCCCTTATTTGGATATAGGTCTGGTACTTGGAATGACAGACTGCTTTTATTATGACAACAGTGAGCAATATACAGCACTCAATTAATATGTTTGCTTCTATGAGCAGTCCAGGGTGTTCATTTATACACTACACTGTCAGTGTTATATGATAATTTGTCAGAAAGTTCTGTCATGAGACTCATCTTTTCTCCCTTCACTTGATGACAAATACTGGGTTATTTCAATGAATAGCATGCTTATAGCTTCTTAGATATTGAAGAATAATTCCTTACTCTAACTGAAAATAGATTGTTCGTTTACAAGTGTTGTAGTGAAGTGTTGATTGATATCTTATGATAAGTAGGTTTTTATAATATTATTGGTAGATTTAATATTAAACAAAAAAATTCAATTGTTCTGAGTAATTTGTACCAGAGAAATTAATTTTAAAGAATAAGGAATTTTAGTTATGCAGGATGATATGAAAGGGATAAAATATCCAAAAAGACATTAATTGTTCTTTAATTTCAATTAAAATTAGTGAGGCAATTCAAATTAAATGGGATTTAGAAAATGAGGTTTTGCAGCAGAAACATTCCTCCTTCAAAGTTGTTAGGACAAACATTTTTTTAATGTCACAGGAAATTCAACATCAGAAGTCACAAGAATATGTGATGGAGTATTTTCCTAATGAAAAAGGAATAATTGAATACCATAGAAATAAATCACAGGAAAAGGAAAAGCCCAATATCACAGAAAAAGGGCAATTTGAAAATCACAGGAAAAAGGCCAATAGAAAATCACAGGAAATGGACATTTTCAATAAAGCCGGAAAAGATGGAAACAAGTATCACTGTATAGACAGGTTTGAATGTTGTATGATAATTTTGAAAGGTGCCTATTCAAATCTTCAGCAGGTGATTTTATCCCATATTGTCATCATCTTGCATCTATCAATCATTTTGTCAGTCAGTTCATCCATTACTGTGGAAAAAGTGCTATTCCTTGGAATACTAAGTTTATACATATACCAAGAATGTTCCTTATATGAATTAAACTGATAGTTTACTATGTGGAGTGCAAAACATGATTTTTAGGACTTTGGCTTAGGTGATTTTATCCCATATTGTCATCATCTTGCATCTATCAATCATTTTGTCAGTCAGTTCATCCATTACTGTGGAAAAAGTGCTATTCCTTGGAATACTAAGTTTATACATATACCAAGAATGTTCCTTATATGAATTAAACTGATAGTTTACTATGTGGAGTGCAAAACATGATTTTTAGGACTTTGGCTTATTTTATTTTAGACATTCTTGAAATCATACCTAGAAATTGTAATGAAGGAAGAATGTTGTGTCATTCTTCTCTTTGGCAGATGATGAGAATCTTAGGTTATTACAGCAAGATAGTGGCCATTGATAAGGCTGCTTAATGAATGTATGAATATCAATCAGGCTGCGTACCGTTAGATGAGACCATTTATGGTCTGTGGGAAGCATATAGGCATGAAGATCTAACCATGCCACTAATATAGCCATGTGGAGCAGATTTGGTACTAATAGAAATACAGCATTATTGCCTTTTATAAAAGATAAAATTGATTAATATTGCATAAAGTCAGACTGAGACGATACAGATCAGTGCCCCCTAGTGAGAGAAGCATGCCTTAGTCTCATTCTGGTGATTTTTCTTGGTGCATTCTCATTACGTTGGGAATCATTTAGCAGAGACAATGGCTTTATGAGTTGCCATCAATGGCTTTGTACCAGGAAACCTCACTGGATATGGAGAATGTGGAATCCTTGGAGAATCTGTAGCTTGGATGAATATGTTTTTATGTATTCTTACATAAAGGCATATTGTTAAATTTCCTGAGTCTAGGATACATATATGTGACATTAAAATATAGAATAGTAAGCGAAGTGCCAGAAAATATGCTGCAGTATCAGACTTCCACCCAAAAACACTCACTGATGATTGAATTTTGGAATGATTCTGGACTTTAATTATTTCAATGTGGTATAGACTAAAGAGTTCAGTACAAAAGTAAGAAGTAATATGTGATACATTTATAAAGTCAATCCAATCATCGGGAGAGATTATTACTTCTGAGTTTCTTGTGATCAGTTACTGCCCTATATAAGTTGGTGTTGGAAGGAGCAAGTATTTTTTACACTGCTAGCCATGGGAACAAGCATCTTAATGGGTTTTTTTTAAATTACGTGTAAGTATTGAGATGTTATCTGAGAATCAGCCCATATTGCCTTATGCGAAGTAGCTGTGACAAGTTCTCAACTTTACTATCTTGCACATAGAAGAGTTCATGTAAGCAGTATCTGTCTCCATTAGAGCTATTTTAAGGGACAGCTTATCCCACCCAGCATAAATAAGCCTTCACAATGCAATATGGAGATGGCGAGGAAATCAGGATTTCCTCATTTATAGATTACACAAATCTGGCACAAATTTATCGCTAGGGTGGTCGTAATACAGTTCTGTGGGGCAGGAAATATTGTGTGTCTCAAGCAGGCAGGGACCGCTGATAAATAGCATCACTTCACTGAAGGAAAGGGGACAACTACAAGCAGAGGGTTGCTACCATACCTGGCCTGGCAAAGATTGGCCTGACCCACGCCAGAAACACACTAAAGAAAGCTGTGACAGCAACAATATCGCACAACCCCTCCAGGAATGCGATAAAGGTTTGCCTTTGTGGAAGTTATAAACTTTTTCAATTTCGCAGGTCATTAATTTTGACAGTTTCCAATAGTTGCAATCTTGAGCATTTCCTAATAACACTTTCCAATTATACAAGATTCTCTGCTTAAATATGATAAGTGTCAGAATTGGCCAATTGTAAAAAACCTTTGTTATTGATTCAAGATGTCTTCAAAATGTTTTATCTGCTGAAATATTGGTAAAAAGAATTAATCTTATGGAGAAATTGATTAATCATGGGAAATCTGTGCCGAGATAGTTAAGGCACTGCGCCAATATTTTCAAGTTGTGTGTAATTTGCTTTTTAAAACTAAATTGTTAGCCTAATTTCCTGAAAATGCCATAAAATGTGTCCAATTTGTTTAAAAGCAGCTTTGATCATTGGTTTTGACAAGATTGACATGCGAGTGTTGCTCCGAGATCACTGCCGTGAATAAATCTGCTCACTCTCTCAGGCGCCTCCCTTTGCAAAGATTATTTCAGGCAAAATATCAAAAAAACCTCAAAGAAATATTATGCCAATTTTCCTCACATCAGAGTAATGTAAATATTTGTCCATGAGCTGATATGTTAATTAGTAGAATCTTGGCCCAATATCTCACAAAATCAGAATCAGAAAATGATATAATCATGATGCTTCTACAATGCCACAAACATCAAATAATATTTGTGCTCCAAGAAAATGTATTTGTATCATTTGTTGATTGTTGTTCTGCTTATGGAGATGCATATAATTTGTGAAAATAATCAGAACATAATTGATCAAGAGACCGGAATTAATACTACGAGCAACACTAATCTGCCAAAATGAAATCTACCAGTTTTAGCATTCGTAAATCTGGTGATAAATAATTAGCCAATCACGGGCATAATCATCTGCTGTCTGCTGAACATCAATTATTCAGCGCAAAAACAAAATGGCTTACTATCAACTTAATTGTTTTCATTTATGGGAAAGCATGGATTTATGTAAATTCATAAAGAAACTAATCCTCTAAAGAAATTGCTTATTACTTCCCCAATGTCTTTGTGCGAATTTTAGTGATTAGTGTCTGTTTAAAAAGGAAAACTCTTGTCATTAATTTGTCTCATTTATTCATGCATGTGCCTGTGAAGTCAATTTCTCTATCAGGTTTACAAAAATAAACATTTTTCCCATTCAAGGTGTTTTTTTATTTATTTAAATGGTTCAGTTTTGTAAAGACTTACAATGTATTGAATGGTGGAATGCAGATAGAAATATCGTTTTTTACCCTCAGCCCCTGATGTAATCAGGCTGAGGGTATTGCAGTACTCCTGGCGTGGGTATGTATGTATGTATGTATGTATGTATGTATGTATGTATGTATGTATGTATGTATGTATGTATGTATGTATGTATGTATGTATGTCTGTATGTATGTCTGTAGCGAACATCCTTGTCATCGCGATAACTCAAGAACAAATGATGGCAGCTTCATGAAACTTGACACACATATGTATCTGGTGAAAACCTCAGACGAGTTCGATGGACGGCAACCTTGACCTATTTTTCAAGGTCACAGGGACAATTATGTGAAATCCCAAGAATCACAATAACTCAAGAACGAATGATGGTAGCTTTATGAGATTTGACACACATAAGTATCTGGTGAAGACCTCAGAATTTTTTCTATGAAACATGACCTTCACCTACTTTTCAAGGTCACAGGGACAATTATGTGAAATCATCTTGTCATCGCGATAACTCGAGAACAAATGATGGCAGCTTCATGAAACTTCACACACATAAGCATCTGGTGAAAACCTCGGACGAGTTTGATGGACGGTGACCTTGACCTATTTTTCAAGGTCACAGGGACAATTATGTGAAATCCCAAGAAAAACTCAAGAACAAATGATGGCAGCTTAATGAGATTTGACACCCATAAGCATCTGGTGAAGACCTCAGAATTGTTTCTATAAAACATGACCTTCACCTACTTTTAAAGGTCACAGGGACAATTATGTGAAATCATCCTTGTCATCGCGATAACACGAGAACTAATGATGGCAGCTTCATGAAACTTGACACACAAAAGCATCTGGTGAAAACCTCGGACGAGTTCAATGGACAGCGACCTTGACCTATTTTTCAAGGTCACGTACAATTATGTGAAATCCCAAGAATCGCAATAACTCAAGAACGAATGATGGCAGCTTTATGAGATTTGACACACACAAGCATCTGGTGAAGACCTCAGAATTTTTTCTATGAAACATGACCTAAACCTACTTTTCAAGGTCACAGGGACAATTATGTGAAATCATCCTTGTCATCGTGATAACTCAAGAACAAATGATGGCAGCTTCATGAAAATTGACACACATAAGCATCTGGGATGACTCCAGATGAGTTTGATGGACGGTGACCTTAACCTGCTTTTCAAGGTCACCGGCCCATATCAATAATTCTAAAGTAAATGATGACAGTTTCATGATACTTGACACACCTAAGCTATCAAAGGAAGTAGATGTTATGGGTTTTTTTACCCCTGCATCAATTTGCCTTGGTGCAGTGATGTTTTGTTCACAAATATTGTGTGGAGCGAATGTTGTGCAATGAGTTACCAGGGCTGAGGGTTGATACATCTCTGATGCCTATGTTCTCAATTTATTTGAATCCATCAGAATTGAGCAGTAAGATTTTTACACTGACTTTGGCTTTTCAGTCAGAAGCTGGTCAAAGATCTGAGAGAACAAACAAGTGGTACATCTGCTGCACTGTCTCTCACATTGTCTGACTGTCATATTGGAGGACTGAGAACTTTTGTCACAAAACTTTTTTATCTTTTTCTCTTTATTTTGTGATACTTTTATTAGCACAATCGCATCAAAAGAGTCTTTTCAGTTCTTTTTTTTTATTCATTCTTGTATTGTTTGAGATCGTATCATGGTAAGATATTAGCTTCAGAAGTGTGAGCTCTCTAACATGGGAGATGTGGAAGTGGCATGACAGTGAAGACACACGTCTTGACATCTACCTGTCACATTTGAATAGTCTTAAGTATTTGATTGGTCTCTCAGTCCCCTTCTATGAGGGGAACGAAGCTCAGTCATGTATCAGGTGGCATTCAGGTACCTTATAGGGACTAGGTTATTTAGGTATCAGGTGGCATTCAGGTACCTTATAGGGACTAGGTTATTTAGGTATCAGCTGGCATTCAGGTACCTTATAGGGACTAGGTTATTTAGGTATCAGGTGGCATTCAGGTACCTTATAGGGACTAGGTTATTTAGGTATCAGCTGGCATTCAGGTACCTTATAGGGACTAGGCTATTTAGGTATCAGGTGGCATTCAGGTACCTTATAGGGACTAGGCTATTTAGGTATCAGGTGGCATTCAGGTACCTTATAGGGACTAGGTTATTTAGGTATCAGCTGTCATTCAGGTACCTTATAGGGACTTGGTTATTTAGGTATCAGCTGGCATTCAGATACCTTATAGGGACTTGGTTATTTAGGTATCAGCTGGCATTCAGGTACCTTATAGGGACTAGGTTATTTAGGTATCAGCTGGCATTCAGGTACCTTATAGGGACTAGGTTATTTAGGTATCAGCTGGCATTCAGGTACCTTATAGGGACTAGGTTATTTAGGTATCAGCTGGCATTCAGGTACCTTATAGGGACTTGGTTATTTAGGTATCAGGTGGCATTCAGGTACCTTATAGGGACTAGGTTATTTAGGTATCAGCTGGCATTCAGGTACCTTATAGGGACTAGGTTATTTAGGTATCAGCTGGCATTCAGGTACCTTATAGGGACTAGGTTATTTAGGTATGAGTATGGTCTCTGATACTTCATAGGGATTAGCTAGGCTATTTAGGTATCAGCATTGACTCGGTATCTCATGGATTTGTTTGTCAAGTATATATGGAGACATTTTAGGGATTTTCCTACCAGCACCTATCATCAAACACTATCATCAGCTTTATGTAGGTATCATTTAGGATTCAGAGATTTAGGGGTCTATATACATGTACAACCCCAGCCCCCTGAGGATGAACAAATCTCATTTCTTAGTCAGCACCGGGAGACACATACTTTTTTTTGGATGATAGAATAAAGCTAGTGACTTTTTCCGAATGGATTTCACTTGGTGGGCAAAATGCCAAAGTTGTGGCATAGGAAATCACCACAAATGTGGATGGTTATTCTGGTGGAAGATAACTGTGTTCTCAGGATTGTGCCATAATCTATTGATGCATGTGTGAATTCCTCACTTTTCCTCTCACGGGCATCTACAGACAATTTATTGACCGCAAGATAAATTTCATTTTCAAAAGTAGAAAGAATCGATGATGAGTTTTATTCTGGCTGAGATGTGAGCGTGATTTGTCGTGTCTGGCTGAGGAATGAGCACAGTCTCCTCTGCACTTCTCATGGTTTCAAAATAGGAAATGAGCAAACCTGACACGTACATACATTTCATGCTAGAAGATTTCACCTGTTGATAGAGCTTAAGATAAGGTCAGGATAAACATGTACACAGTGGATTCTAAGATAAGGTCAGGGTAAACATGTACACAGCTGATTCTGAGATAAGGTCAGGATAAACATGTACACAGCTGATTCTGAGATAAGGTCAGGATAAACATGTACACAGTGGATTCTAAGATAAGGTCAGGGTAAACATGTACACAGCTGATTCTGAGATAAGGTGAGGGTAAACATGTACACAGTGAATTCTAAGATAAGGTCAGGGTAAACAGCAGATTCTGAGATAAGGTCAGGGTAAACCCAGCCGCTTCTGAGATAAGGTTTGGGTAAACACAGCAGATTCTGAGACAAAATCAGGGTAAACATGTATGCAGCAGATTCTTGCATTTCTACATGAGGTCACATTGATTTTATAAGGAAATGAATACACTTTGATGTAAGTGACAGGTGTACATTCATTATTCTCATCTTATCTATGTAAACATATTGACGGCAAATGATTTTGAAGGAGTGAATAACAAGTATCACGTTGGCCTGTCCAGTAGGACGGCAGGGGTACTATCAGCTTTGTGGTGGCCTGTCCAGTAGGACGGCAGGGGTAATGTCAGCTTTGTGGTGGCCTGTCCAGTAGGACGGCAGGGTCTTGCCCACTCTGCTGTGGTGTGTTGTGGCATGTCCAGAGTGACTGTTGGGGTGCTATGAACTCTGATGTGCATCAGAATAAAAGATTGATGCTATATCATGCCCACTTGATGGATAATCTCATTCCTTTATTAGTAAGGAGATAATCTCAGATAGCTTGATATACTGAGAGATATGCTGGATGTTGCCTTGTGATTAATCTTATCACATGGATCCTAGATGTAATAAAAGGATACGATCCCCATGATGGACAGGAATGCTCAGGGAATCTCATATTCATGGGGGCCATATGATATTGATGATCAGTGACATCTGGTGGTAGAAATGATAATCATATCTGTCTGAGATAACTGATTGCATGCCTTACCTTATCTGAATGAGAACATATCAGCAAGAAGAGAGTAATGGTTCAGGTACAAACATTTTATTTATAACTTTGCTACTGACATGAATAAAGTCCTCCGTCATTTTGTTTTAGATGCAAAGGTGCAGTCACAGGATGTCTCAAGGCCGGCGTGGGCTGCACGTTCCAGGGTCCTCGGAGTGCACTGCAGAGTCATCTGTGGGAGTGTGCATACAAAGATGTCGACCAAGGTACAGCATATTTCACAGATCTTCTTTTTAATAAAATTTCCATAATCTCTCTTTCTTTACCAACATAATTAAGTTGATTTTCATGAGGAAGCTTTACCTTGCAGTCAAAAAGCTCCCCATTTTAATAAATAAGTGATGAATCTATCTTTCTACAAAGTGAATCCAGTAATAATACCTCGTCCTTTTTATTGAACCTTTGCCAAAGAATAGAAGAATAATGGTTAGATTAGTAGTCAAAAAACAGGTTCAACAAAAGTTAAGGCAAGTATGAGAAATGTATATATCACTTATTCATAGAAACGTGATGCACATAATAGAGGGAGGCTCATGTGTGGGAGGTTTATTGTGGGGAATCACCTTCTCCTTGACACCGATGCTATTAAGCAGTAGGAGCCAAACATCTATATGGTCAAATAAACGTGGCCAAATAAGGTCATGGCTATTGTATGGCATCATCTGGTCACATATGGCTATTGTGTGACATCATCTGGTCATATATGACTATTGTGTGACATCATCTGCTTAAGCGCAGTTGTTGCATGGCAGTATTTGGTCATGCATACCTCATGTGTGGCACAGTATGGCCACGCAGTGATTGGCGTGAGGTTTATTGTGGCGATCACCTTCTCCTTGACACTGATGATATAGATATGGTTGTGTGTGTGAGGTTTATTGTGGGGAATCACTTTCTCCATGACACAGATTATATAGAGATTGTCGTGTGTGGGAGGTTTATAGTGGGGATCACCTTCTCCTTGACACTGATGATATAGATATGGTTGTGTGTGTGTGTGAGGTTTATTTTGGGGAATCACTTTATCCTTGACACCGATGATATAGAGATGGTGGTATGTGTGAGGTTTATTGTGGGGAATCACTTTCTCCATGACACAGATGATATAGAGATGGGTGTGTGTGTGTGTGTGTGAGGTTTATATTGGGGAATCACTTTCTCCTTGACACAGATTATATAGAGATTG
This sequence comes from Amphiduros pacificus, assembly GCA_949316495.1. Taxonomy (NCBI): domain Eukaryota; kingdom Metazoa; phylum Annelida; class Polychaeta; order Phyllodocida; family Hesionidae; genus Amphiduros; species Amphiduros pacificus. The sequence goes on from OX439003.1 coordinate 32,301,023, forward strand.
TCGTGTGTGGGAGGTTTATTGTGAGGAATCACCTTTTTTCTGACAGGGATAGCATATTTCTGTGCATTATTGTCACAAGGATTAAACATCAGGAAGTATGCTCATATCATCCTTACAAGTTTTGTTTGATGTGTTCAAGATTAAACGATTTCCTGCAAATGTTATGTGGCCTGATGAAGTAGTTGTGAACCCCGAGGATCACGTAGCCTGGAGCCTGAGAACCTGGCCATATTGCAATGAGAATGAGAGACCTAGCTGGACACTAAGTACTTAAAAGTTGGGATCAGGAACTTCAGTAAACTATCCACATTGACAATCAAATCTGTTGTGATATCAACAGAACTTGCAGCTTTACATTACTTTTGAAAAATGAAGATGACATTCAATTTGAATTTTCAGCAAGTATTATTTTGCCTGGAGCTCATTTCATGCCTCGCCTGAAGCTATTTGTGCAGCTCATCTTAATTATCACATTCTCACATTTTAAACTGAGATGTCAGGGCATTTTATAAATCTACTTTATCCAAACATTGCTGAAAAGGAAAATGGTCTGCAGCCAGTGAAATGAGGTTATTGGATCGTAAAGCAGGTTTGCAGGCTTCCCCTGTATAATGGCATCGTGGTCAGTTAACAGAGGCACAGGGCAGACACAAGCCACCGATATGCTGCCACAAAGACACCAGAGACAAAGTGGGTCACACAGCAGGAAATTGCCAACAACTGGGTGAGATGGATCGACCTGCTTAACCCCAGGCCAGATATCCAGCCACCTACAAGGTCAGATATACAGCCACCTACCAAGCCAGACATACAGCCACCTACCAGGCCAGATATCCAGCCACCAACCAGGCCAGATATCCAGCCACCAACCAGGCCAGATATCCAGCCACCTACCAGGCCAGATATACAGCCACCAACCAGGCCAGATATCCAGCCACCTACCAGGCCAGATATCCAGCCACATACTGAATATTATTTCAGATTTACAGATTTTGCTAAAGGGGCATTGTCTGAGCCAGATACCAGGCCAGATATCCAGCCCAGATATACAGCCACCTACCAGGCCAGATATACAGCCACCAACCAGGCCAGATATACAGCCACCAACCAGGCCAGATATCCAGCCACCTACCAGGCCAGATATACAGCCACCAACCAGGCCAGATATCCAGCCACCTACCAGGCCAGATATCCAGCCACATACTGAATATTATTTCAGATTTACAGATTTTGCTAAAGGGGCATTGTCTGAGCCAGATACCAGGCCAGATATCCAGCCCAGATATCCAGCCACCTACCAGGCCAGATATCCAGCCACCTACTAGGCCAGATATACAACCACCAACCAGACCAGATATCCAGCCACCTACCAGGCCAGATATCCAGCCACCTACCAGGCCAGATATACAGCCACCTACCAGACCAGATATACAGCCACCTACTGAACATTATTTCAGATTTACAGATTTTGCTGAAGGGGCATTGTCTGAGCATCTGTCCCTTTTTGTGCCCCAAGATTTTCATAAAGTTTTTATATTATATGGAAATTTGAATAATTACATATCTCTAACAATAGTGAAGAGACCCTTTAATGAGGGAGAAAACAATGTTTTAACTTTCTCCTCTGTAAAAAGACATTGTTTTCAGGATAGAATGTACAATCTTTAAAAACCTGGCACCAGGAAACAGCATTGTGAAGTGCTGACACCAAAACTAGGTCAAATACTCTCCAAAGCTCATTTGTCAGATGTCTAATCAATTTTTGGTAATTGTTCCTATTGGCTGTGTATTTTCAGCAAGTTTTATAGATTATTTAGCTTCAACCAAGTAAACCAGCTCTTTGGTTCTATGGACCTCAAACAAGCAGTTCCCTAAAATATCCTGCAATCACAGAAACATATAAACATATATGTTCCTACAATTAATCACTCCCAAAACAATATCAGCCCCTGCCTACCCTGCATAATAGGACTTCTCCCTCATACCACTCCCTGCCTACCCTCCATTACAGGCCCTCTCTCATATCAGTCCCTGCCTACCCTGCATAACAGGACTTCTCTCTCATATCAGACCCTGCCTCCCCTGCATAACAGGACTTCTATGTCATATCAGTTCCAGCTGCCATTGATAAAAATGTGCATACAGGATCAACCGAAAGTCATGACTAGTTCATAAAAATCTGGCTGTGAATTGATTGGTGAAATAATAAATAGATATTTATACAGATTCTGCTTTGTACTAATTGGTGAGTGTCTTGGTCAGCCAACTGATCACAGGTCGTGGACTGAGGCGGGTCAATTCTGATTTTATGATATTTTGATGACCGTGACTCATTTGCATGACTAGACATGGAGTTCCAAATTTCGAAAATGTCAATATGGGGCAATGATGGCAGAGGTAGTGAGAAGATTGAGCCAATGGTATTACTACCAATGTAACACCGAGTAACATTTAATAGACATAAAAAGACAAGACAATATCTAATGCAGAACAGCATCTTTGCTGTTTTCTCACTGACATACCACAGGATGCAAATAGATTTTTATTGAACAAAATGCAACAATTGGGAGAGATTCCCCGAGGATTACTTTCTCCTGCATAAAGCAATACAGTATCCCAATATCCGAGGACCAAAGCCGACTCACACATCCCTACTAAGTCTTGCTTCTCCATGAACACAAAGCACATAACAACATGGCGAAATAATAGACATATTTCAACAGTGCAGTCTTGTCTAATTGAATCAGAGGATTGGTAATCCAAAGATAGGAAGGGACAGGTTTAGGGCAGATTATCCTACAGGATCTCTCATGACATAATCTACTGCAAATGAGCAGCCATTAATTATATAGACTTTAGCATGGTGGCGCATCAGGCATTAAGTATCACCCATATTTTGTCTTTATGAGAGCAATGGACATGCTAGCATCTTTATATGGGGTCATTATGATTAGTGACCCATGACATCCAGATAACTAACTCACCACTCTCTATGGCTATGCTCTTTAATAGATTAACCCCCCAGCTGCCATAGCTTACATGGAACAGTGAGCTGCAGATTGACATGATCTATAAGATGGCGTGTGTGTATATAGATATATCTGATGTAAGTGGTGGATCTGCACTCAGCTGATGGGAGGTCCAGCAGTCAGACATGGTGTGTACATAGATATATCTGATGTAAGTGGTGGATCACACTCATCTGATGGGAGGTCCAGCAGTCAGACATGGTGTGTACATAGATATATCTGATGTAAGTTGTGGGTCTACACTCAGCTCTCCAGCAGTCAGACATTGTGTGTACATAGATATATCTGATATAAGCGGTGGATCTACACTCAGCTCTCCAGCAGTCAGACATGGTGTGTACATAGATATATCTGATATAAGTGGTGGGTCTACACTCAGCTCTCCAGCAGTCAGACATATTGTGTACATAGATATATCTGATGTAAGTGGTGGGTCTACACTCAGCTCTCCAGCAGTCAGACATGGTGTGTACATAGATATATCTGATGTAAGTGGTGGGTCTACACTCAGCTCTCCAGCAGTCAGACATGGTGTGTACATAGATATATCTGATGTAAGTGGTGGGTCTACACTCAGCTCTCCAGCAGTCAGACATGGTGTGTACATAGATATATCTGATGTAAGTGCTGGGTCTACAGTCGGCTTATAGGAGGTCCTGCAGTCAGACATGGTGTGCTGTGTGTCAGATAGATGTGATATTGGATTAGTGACGGTGATTTGCTCGGCATGGTGGGAGGTGGTCTGTAGTCCCGAGGGTAGACCGGACACAACACAGTGCACCATGGATTAGATTAGTGGTGTCCATGGAGCGCTGTAGTGGTCAGCCTCAGGGACAGGATAAATCTGGAGATACACAAGCCATGGTGATGTCATGATAAACTGTGTCAAGCCAGCCACATGAACCGTGAGGCTCTCTACAGGTTATTATTACTATCAGATTATTCACAAGGATTTGCCACACATTCCCATTGCGAAATGTTATGTCAATTTCCAATGACATTAGGGTATTGCTGCAAAAAAGAAAACCTGAGGCCCAAGTTGAATAGAAGACACAGAGCGCCTGAGAACTGGATGTTGATGAATGTGAGGCACCGGTGAGTCATTAGGACTGTGCCACCTTCACCACTAGGGGGCAAATGAGGGCCACTCTCACCACCAGGGGGCCACCTAGTGCCACCTTCACCACCAGGAGCCATACAAAGGGATGATATGTGTTTATTTGTTTTAAAAGATTTTATGTGATTTTCAACATTATTTCTGAATCAATATGAAGAGATTTCTTTTAGCAGATATAGTGCCACCTCAATGAATTGTCATGTTGCAGGTCCTTGACATGACAACCCACCCAGTCACAGATTTACAAGGACAATGGATTAACCCTTTAGCCATGGGCCTCAGCTTATATGGGAACTTGCATCATAAATTCAATGCCGGCACTGCTGGGAATCGAATCCATGACCTTTGTATCACCACAGAGGATCTAGTACTAATATACACTAACCATCTGCACCATGACCTGTGATGCCATCTACATTACTCTGTGAATGGAATGGTACTGGGGAGTGCTTAGTCAGTTTCCATGCGTTGTGAAGTGGGTTTTTTCTATGGCCAATATGTTTTGAACAATTGGTGCCACTGTGGTGTGTTTGTCTGAGACAATGTGTCAAACTTTATTTTGCACATGCCCCATATTCATGTATAGATGGCAACTAGTGGAGAATGGTATTATGAGTTGGTTTAGTCCAACGTTTGGATAAATCAGACATCGAGAACATGTTCAACAAACAGAAGTCAGGTCACTAACTAGGGTAGACCCCGAGTGATATATCATGAATTTGCCTAATCAAGACTTACAGATACAACTCAGTTTGACCCTCAATTTTTTTTTCATTTTTCATATACCAGAATATACCATATACTAGACCTTTTTAAATATAATGATGGTGCATAGGTGTTGTGAACTTCCTCCTTTTTTCCATTATGTGTTATATTTGTAAAAAATAGAATATGAAATTAATGGGATTTATATTGGTGACCTTAAGTTCTTCAGGTCAGCCCAGGTCATTACTACAACTCTTCCTACTTTGGGAAAAGAACCTAATTTGCCAGATGCCACTTGGTGTGAGCAATTAATGTTATTTACACCTGGAAGCATTCCCCGAGGGACTGAGGTTACGACACAAGTAAACCAGGGAGGGGCTCCCATCTATTACTCCGGTGACAACGCTCACCTCCACTAACACTCAACTGTCTTCAACGGTACACACATCCCCAGACAATCACATGCCTTGATTAGCCATTTTGCATATTGCGGCTCTGCAGCAAATCGGCAGTTAGCATGTGATTGGCCAGCGAGTGAGGTATTTATGGGCATTCTGTTTAACTTAGGCATGGCAAGAGCTCTTTTATGTCTTTTGTTGAAATGTCTTCTTCGCAATATTTATCTTCAATTCATATGAGCAATTCACACAGAGTGGTTCTGACAGAGGCAAGCTTTGGACTGACTGGATGGATTACTGAGACATTTGACCCGGTGCGGGAGTGGTCAGCGGCCGGTCTGACCTCTGCCAGCCATAACATCTACCCTTCTTCTCTCTTCCAATCACCAAACTGTTCTTGATAATTTCTTATGTGCTAACCTTGATCCCTAAACTCTGTCACTAACAAATTCAACTAAAGTAAATGGAAATGTACTTTTCCTTTCTCGTATTTGAATGTCTGAAAAAAGATTTATTGAAGGTGTAAAGTTTTATGGTGGAGTTGGATAGAATGAGTGGTAAATGGTCCTGATGTAATATAAAGAGACAGCTCCAAGATGATTCTCTTCAAAATCTTTTTCAGGAAATGTTTTGCAGAAATGGAGATCGCATCTTTTCAATGAATTATCACAAACAATTTGACCTTTCATTGACATAATTGATTTATATCACAGCAGCAGCTTTACATCCTTCACCTGAGCAACTGTCTCTGATATTGTCTCAAGCTTTGTAACATTTCCCTTTTATTTTTGTGATTATAGTTACCGCACTATCTAATAAATGTAACTAAAAGTGCATCAGTGTGTAATCCTAGGACTGCATTGCAGAGGCTCACCGATGGAAAACACTAACAATATGGAAGGTCTTTTTTATATTCTATTTATGTTCAAAGTGCTCTGCAGTTTAAGGGATGAGGCAGAGCTTTCCAGATATTATTGTTCATGTAAGTCTGAGCTAAGTCTGAGCTAGATTGGTTCAACTGGTTCAATGTCTATTTGATCAGAATGAATGGGAAATTGCTACTCACAATGAGCAGAACAGGTAAACTGCAGGCAGGATGGGCAGGGGAGGTAAAAGTGGTGAAGCCTGTATGGTGTAACCTTCATGCTGCAACTCAGGACAGGTATACCCCATCAATAACAATGTGTGCTGCACCACAGGACAGGTATATCCCTCAATAACAATGTGTGCTGCACCACAGGACAGGTATACCCCATTAGTAGCAATGTGTGCTACACCACAGGACAGGTATAACCCCATTAGTAGCAATGTGTGCTACACCACAGGACAGGTATAACCCCATTAGTAGCAATGTGTGCTACACCACAGGACAGGTATACTCCCATCAGTAATAATGTGTGCTACACCGCAGGACAGGTATAACCCCATTAGTAGCAATGTGTGCTACACCACAGGACAGGTATAACCCATTAGTAGCAATGTGTGCTACACCGCAGGACAGGTATACCCCATTAGTAGCAATGTGTGCTACACCACAGGACAGGTATACCCCATTAGTAGCAATGTGTGCTACACCACAGGACAGGTATACTCCCATCAGTAATAATGTGTGCTACACCACAGGACAGGTATAACCCCATTAGTAGCAATGTGTGCTACACCACAGGACAGGTACCCCCATTAGTAGCAATGTGTGCTACACCACAGGACAGGTATACCCCATTAGTAGCAATGTGTGCTTCACCACAGGACAGGTATAACCCATTAGTAGCAATGTGTGCTACACCACAGGACAGGTATACCCCATTAGTAGCAATGTGTGCTGCACCACAGGACAGGTATACCCCATTAGTAGCAATGTGTGCTACACCACAGGACAGGTATACCCCATTAGTAGCAATGTGTGCTACACCACAGGACAGGTATACCCCATTAGTAGCAATGTGTGCTACACCACAGGACAGGTATACCCCATTAGTAGCAATGTGTGCTACACCACAGGACAGGTATACCCCATTAGTAGCAATGTGTGCTACACCACAGGACAGGTATACCCCATTAGTAGCAATGTGTGCTACACCACAGGACATGTTTACCCCATTAGTAGCAATGTGTGCTACACCATATGACAGGTATACCCCATTAGTAGCAATGTGTGCTTCACCACAGGACAGGTATACCCCATAAGTAGCAATGTGTGCTACACCACAGGACATGTTTACCCCATTAGTAGCAATGTGTGCTACACCACAGGACAGGTATACCCCATTAGTAGCAATGTGTGCTACACCACAGGACAGGTATACCCCATTAGTAGCAATGTGTGCTACACCACAGGACAGGTATACCCCATTAGTAGCAATGTGTGCTACACCACAGGACAGGTATACCCCATTAGTAGCAATGTGTGCTACACCACAGGACATGTTTACCCCATTAGTAGCAATGTGTGCTACACCATATGACAGGTATACCCCATTAGTAGCAATGTGTGCTTCACCACAGGACAGGTATACCCCATTAGTAGCAATGTGTGCTACACCACAGGACATGTTTACCCCATTAGTAGCAATGTGTGCTTCACCACAGGACAGGTATACCCCATTAGTAGCAATGTGTGCTTCTCCACAGGACAGGTATACCCCATTAGTAGCAATGTGTGCTGCACCATATGACAGGTATACCCCATTAGTAGCAATGTGTGCTACACCACAGGACAGGTATACCCCATTAGTAGCAATGTGTGCTACACCACAGGACAGGTATACCCCATTAGTAGCAATGTGTGCTACACCACAGGACAGGTATACCCCATTAGTAGCAATGTGTGCTACACCACAGGACAGGTATACCCCATTAGTAGCAATGTGTGCTACACCACAGGACAGGTATACTCCCATCAGTAATAATGTGTGCTACACCGCAGGACAGGTATACCCCATTAGTAGCAATGTGTGCTACACCACAGGACAGGTATACCCCATTAGTAGCAATGTGTGATACACAACAGGACAGGTATACCCCATTAGTAGCAATGTGTGCTACACCACAGGACAGGTATACCCTTATCAGTAGTAATGTGTGCTAAAGAATTACTCATACACCCCTCTTAAGTGGTATTTCACCAGTAACACCTTGGTAAAATGACAAGAATAGCAATAAGTATGATGTGAGGGTATAGAACCTGTTGTAACTTAGCATGTTATGCAAGGAAACTGTGATATGGAGCCAATATTTAGGGGCGATATTTCTGTATTTATTCAGATTGCTTCCACACATTAATCATACTATTCTATGAAGTCCTATTCCGAGTGACATGCTGAAGTAATGCCAATGATACTGGAGGAATGAACTCCTTATTCAGGCTCCTCAGGAATGTTTGAATCCCCCCACCCACATATGTACAGCAGACATCCATAAATAGCACTAATGGCCTGAGCTTCCACTGACGACCTGATCTTCCACTAACGGCCTGATCTTCCACCAACGGCCCGATCTTCCACTAATGGCCTGAGCCTCCAGTGTCCATTGCCATTAACCATGTTAGATGAGCAAAGTCAAGATGGGCTTAAATGCAAGGAAACATTTCACTTCTTCATAAATATGTATCAGACAAACTAATTTGGAGTGAGGTTGAGTGAAGTTATACCAGACAGAAGTGAGGTTATACCAGACAGGAGTGAGGTTATACCAGACAGGAGTGAGGTTATACCAGACAGGAATGAGGTTACACCATATGGGAGTGAGGTTATACAAGACAGGAGTGAGGTTACACCAGAGAGGAGTTAGGTTATACCAGACGGAAGTGAGGTTATACCAGACAGGAGTGAGGTTATACCAGACAGGAATGAGGTTATCCCAGACAGGAGTGAGGTTATACCAGAGAGGAATGAGGTTATACCAGACGGGAATGAGGTTATACCATATGGGAGTGAGCTTATACTAGACGTGAGTGAGCTTATACTAGACAGGAGTGAGGTTATACCAGAGAGGAGTGAGGTTACACCAGACAGGAGTGAGGTTATCCCAGACAGGAATGAGGTTATACCAGACAGGAGTGAGGCTATACCAGACAGGAGTGAGGTTATACCAGACAGAAGTTAGGTATATGCCAGACGGGAGTGAGGTTATACCAGACAGGAACAGGAGTGAGGCTTGGACTGAAGAGACACCAGCAGAGATAAAATCAAGATAGTTTGGGCCACCTAAAGACTAAAACTATGGTTGCTCAGCTGGTCCATTACAACAAACCATTAAGTGGCCCAAATAGAGGATCTGGCGACCACAGACCACTGGGCCATTTCGTATGTCAAGGCCTGAACTAGAGAGACACCAGAGAGACACTGAACAGACACCAGAGAGACACCAGAATGACACCAGAGAGACACTACATCCCAGCCACACCCTCCCCTTATTTCTTTATATAGACATCAATGCCAACTGTTGGCATTTAACACCCATCATTTTCAACTTAAGTGCTTCACAGCCTTCAGCTTCCAGACTTTGATTGGTCATCATTTAGGCACATAAATGTTGGTGTAAATGGCCCTTCAGTCTTTATAAAGGTTTATGTGATGTGTTGTATTTTCAGTCCTGCAGTCATCTGCTTGCAACATACCTTACAGGTACACACACCCTTCTTCATCCACCAATGGGGGCCTCACCATATCTTGGAAGACATTGTTTAATATGGCCTTCATGATAAGGTTCAAGTCCACTTGACATTTAGAGTAACTGCATGATGTGTGGTTAGTTAACCTGACACTGCCTCAGTTAAAACAGGTTATAATACACCACTAGATGACGGCTGTAAACAGATTACAGTACACCATCCTGAGCCAGATGACAGCTGGAAACAGGTTATAATACACCACCCCTAGCCAGATGACAGCTGTAAACAGGTTATAATACACCACCCTAAGCCAGATGACAGCTGGAAACAGGTTATAATACACCACCCTGAGCCAGATGACAGCTGGAAACAGGTTATAATATACCACCCTTAACCAGATGACAGCTGTAAACAGGTTATAATACACCACCCTAAGCAAGATGACAGCTGTAAACAGGTTTTCGTACAACACCCTTACCCAGATGACAGCTGTTAACAGGTTATAATAGGAGGGTCACTCCAATGACAACTGCAGGTAAAAGGAGGGTCACTTTGTTGACAGCTGTTAACAGGATATGATACACCACCCACAGCCAAATAAATGCAATCCATAATTATGCCCTCCTCCTCCGAGGGAGGGCATATAGTAATCACTTTTCCGTCCGTGCGTCCGTCACAATATTTGGAATGGCCAACACTCGAAAGTGGCTGGACCACAGGGATGATACTACATATGCCTACAACAATATAGTCCAAGTAAATATTTTCCATGAAAGTTTGGTGACCTAGGTCAAAGGTCAAGGTCGCAGTGACCATCGGGTCAACTTTGGCCGTGAGCGCTCTAACTTCTATCAAAATGGCCGACGTGCCGATTTTGTGAATTCTTTTGAGAATACACTTATATCAAACATTATTACTTATTATCAATTGGTATAAGCTGCAAAAATGTTAATTTATGTAATTGGGTCAGTGTGACCTACTTTTCAGGTGAAAATCGACATCCCCATTAGTATTTAGAGTGGCCCTCATTTCAATGCTGCAGGACATTGGGGTTTGATTCTACATAATGTTTGTAAAACTAAAGACCCCAAAAAAAGATTCCATGGAATTTTTCCAACCAAGGTCAAAGGTCAAGGTCGCAGTGACCATCGGGTCAACTTTGGCCGTGAGCGCTCTATCTTCTGTAGAAATGTTTCAATTTTGACACAAGTTGGTGTACAGGTGTATTTTATGAGGGGCTAGGCTAACTTCGATGATGGATAATACTGACCAAATTTTGAATCCACAGCAGCCATTTTTCAAAATGGCCGACATGCCGATTTTGTTAATTCTTTGCAGAATACACATATATCAAACATTATTACTTATTATCAATTGGTATAAGCTGCAAAAATGTTAATTTATGTAATTGGGTCAGTGTGACCTACTTTTCAGGTGAAAATCGACATCCCCATTAGTATTTGGAGTGGCCTCATTTCAATGCTGCAGGACATTGGGGTTTGATTCTACATAATGGATGCTGATTCTGTGAATTTGAGGTGCGGGGCAAACTGGCCACTGGGCGGCACTGGCCACAGGGGTATGCAGGAGGAGGGCATTGTTCTGCGCTCTCTGAGCGCATTTTAATTGAATAAGTAGAAATTTGATCAGTAGTAGGAGGTAAGTCATTAGAAAGAGGAGGGTCAGTTGGAGGCTCAGTAGTTTGAGGGGGTCAGTAGTAGGAGGAGGGTTAAGTAGTAGGAGGAGGGTCATAAGAAAGAGGAGGGTCAGTTGGAGGCTCAGTAGTTTGAGGCGGGTCAGTAGTAGGAGGAGGGTCAGTAGTAGGAGGAGGGTCAGTTGGAGGCTCAGTAGTAGGAGGAGGGTCAGTAGTAGGAGGGGGTCAGTAGTAGGAGGGGGGTCAGTAGTAGGAGGTAAGTCATTAGAAAGAGGAGGGTCAGTTGGAGGCTCAGTAGTTTGAGGGGGGTCAGTAGTAGGAGGAGGGTTAAGTAGTAGGAGGAGGGTCATAAGAAAGAGGAGGGTCAGTTGGAGGCTCAGTAGTTTGAGGCGGGTCAGTAGTAGGAGGAGGGTCAGTAGTAGGAGGAGGGTCAGTTGGAGGCTCAGTAGTAGGAGGAGGGTCAGTAGTAGGAGGGGGTCAGTAGTAGGAGGGGGTCAGTAGTAGGAGGTAAGTCATTAGAAAGAGGAGGGTCAGTTGGAGGCTCAGTAGTTTGAGGCGGGTCAGTAGTAGGAGGAGGGTCAGGAGGAGAAGGATCAGTAAGAGAACAGTAAGAGGTCAGTAGAAGGAAGGTCAGGAGGAGGGTCAGTAGAAAGGGAGGGTCAGGATGAAGGTTATTAGAAAGAGGGTCTAGTAGAAGGAGGAGGGTCAGTAGAAGGAGGAGGGTCAGTAGAAGGATGAGGGTCAGTAGAAGGAGGCGGGTCAGTAGTAGGAGGAGGGTCAGTAGAAGGAGGAGGGTCAGTAGTAGGAGGAGGGTCAGTAGAAGGAGGAGGGTCAGTAGAAGGAGGAGGGTCAGTAGAAGGAGGAGGGTCAGTAGAAGGAGGAGGGTCAGCAGAAGGAGGAGGGTCAGTAGAAGGAGGAGGGTCAGTAGAAGGAGGAGGGTCAGTAGAAGGAGGAGGGTCAGTAGAAGGATAAGGGTCAGTAGTAGGAGGAGGGTCAGTAGAAGGAGGAGGGTCAGTAGTAGGAGGAGGGTCAGTAGAAGGAGGGTCAGTAGAAGGAGGAGGGTCAGTAGAAGGAGGAGGGTCAGTAGAAAGAGGAGGGTCAGTAGAAAGAGGAGGGTCAGGATGAGGGTTATTAGAAAGAGGGTCCAGTAGAAGGAGGAGGGTCAGTAGAATGAGGAGGGTCAGTAGAAGGATAAGGGTCAGTAGAAGGAGGCGGGTCAGTAGTAGGAGGAGGGTCAGTAGAAGGAGGAGGGTCAGTAGTAGGAGGAGGGTCAGTAGAAGGAGGAGGATCAGCAGAAGGAGGAGGGTCAGTAGAAGGATGAGGGTCAGTAGAAGGAGGAGGGTCAGTAGAAAGAGGAGGGTCAGGATGAGGGTTATTAGAAAGAGGGTCTAGTAGAAGGAGGAGGGTTAGTAGCAGGAGGTACCGATGATATTGTCAGTTTGTTGATGGCAGTAGTCTGTGATGTCAGATATAATGGCCTCCTATATGGCTCTAGTGCCCAGGGGGCAGCCAAGATCTGACCACTCAGCTTGTAGTAGACATTACATTTGAGCAGTGTTCCACATCTCTGCCTGCAATATATCCATACTTGGCCTTGAGGGGCAAAAACTAATTATCAATATTGAAAATGACATTTAATAACCAGTGTATATTCTGCACATTTGTAATCCATCTACATGTACATGTAGTAATCAAAGTGGGAAAGTGTGAAAGTTGGCCTGACGAGTTGGCCTGTTTATTGTTCCGGGATGGAGGGATTGTTTTGACCTTGTTTATTGTTCCGGGATGGAGGGATTATGTTGACCTTGTTTATTATTCTGGGATGGAGGGATTGTTTTTGCCTTGTTGATTGCTCCGGGATGGAGGGATTGTTTTGACCTTGTTTATTGTTCCGGGATGGAGGGATTGTTTTGATCTTGTTTATTGTTCTGGGATGGAGGGATTGTTTTGACCTTTGTTTATTGTTCTGGGATGGAGGGATTGTATTGCCTTGTTGATTGCTCCGGGATGGAGGGATTGTTTTGACCTTGTTTATTGTTCCGGGATGGAGGGATTGTTTTGACCTTTGTTTATGGTTCTGGGATGGAGGGATTGTTTTGACCTTGTTTATTGTTCTGGGATGGAGGGATTGTTTTTGCCTTGTTGATTGCTCCGGGATGAAGGGATTGTTTTGATCTTGTTGATTGCTCCGGGATGGAGGGATTGTTTTGACCTTCTTTATTGTTCCGGGATGGAGGGATTGTTTTGATCTTGTTGATTGCTCCGGGATGGAGGGATTGTATTGCCTTGTTGATTGCTCCGGGATGGAGGGACTATGTTGGCCTTGTTTATTATGCTGGGATGGAGGGATTGTTTTGACCTTGTTTATTGTTCCGGGATGGAGGGATTATGTTGGCCTTGTTTATTATTCTGGGATGGAGGGATTGTATTGCCTTGTTGATTGCTCCGGGATGAAGGGATTGCTTTGACCTTGTTTATTGTTCTGGGATGGAGGGATTGTTTTGACCTTGTTTATTGTTCCGGGATGGAGGGATTGTATTGCCTTGTTGATTGCTCCGGGATGAAGGGATTGTTTTGACCTTGTTTATTGTTCTGGGATGGAGGGATTGTATTGCCTTGTTGATTGCTCCGGGATGGAGGGATTGTTTTGACCTTGTTTATTATTCCAGAATAGAGGGATATTGCCGAGTTATAGAGTAATCGCCACACAGTCTGTGTGGATCTCATATTAAACACTGGAGAATTATAGCAGACACAAAGAGATATGGCAACTACATCGAGTCATGAATTACAAACGGTGTGGGAATTCTTCAAGGACTGACCAATTCATGTTCAATACAACGGTACACTGCAGTGTAGGCACACATGTCAGACTGATGTATTGTCCTCTGATGCACTTATATTTCGAGGGGGTTTGTACAAGTATAACTTATGTTTGGTTTGGTGAAGTTTGTAGCACACCGCTGGGATGGTCAATGACTTTATGCTAGAGTCCTACACTGAGCAGTGCGGTTCCTTTCATTCCATGAAAGGCATTAAATAATGGTCTACTCTGTGTAAGAAACGTTACCGTACTCTGATATCCCAGCATGCACGTGACCAGGTACATGGGACCAACCTCATAACTTTAAATCACTTCTATTTTGAAAGAACTATGTTGGTGTTCAGACTTTTTACATTCATTGAGGTACATGCCACCATGAGAATATAATTGTTAATACCCCACTTGACTACATTGCCCATTTGATTAGATCCCCCACTTCATTAAATTCCCCATTTGATTAGATCTGTATTTGATTAGATTCCCCACTTGATTAGACCCTACTTGATTAGATCTCCAAATTGATAACATTCCCCACTTGATTACATTCACTACTTGATTAAATTCCCCACTTGATTAGATCCCACTTGATTAAACCCCCACTGGATAACATCTCCAATTTGATTAGATCCCCCACTTAACTAGATCCCCCCAACATTTTGAATTTAGTTAAATCTCCCCCAACATTTTGAATTTAGTTAAAGCCTTGGTTAGTATTTATTAGATTCCCCACTTGATAAGCTAACCTTTATCTTAGTTATACAGGTGTAACGAGAGTAAGCTGTCCATCATGGCCGTCCACAGGTCCTCTAACTTCACCCAAACTACCACTTTATAAAGTCCATCACTCTCTCACAGCCCATTCCATGCAGTAGTTTAAAAGATCTGCATCTGAAAGCCTCGATTGACGATAGAGGGCCTTTGAGACAAGCATTATTTGATAGAATAAATAGTTCCGGATTGACATAAGGACTATATGATGATATGTCATGGCGGCGTAGGAATATGAGAGGGGTAATTTAGGTCGCTTGGAGGTCATGTGACTCAGGAGGTTCAGTGGCCAGGCCTGACATTGCCAATTCCAGCACTTAATGCCCAGGCCTACCCGCCAATCACTGAGGATTAAACTTGATCAGAGTGGGATTATAAGATGGTAAGGGCAGTAGGGTCTGAGTGCTGCTGATTGGTCAGAAGTATGCGGTCCTCAAACACCAGCAGTTACCCACCTCCTTCCACTGTATCAACCTCATCATAAACAAAAGACAGATTGTTTGGGAATGTGAATAAATTTGCTTCATGTTTATAATAATTTGAATAGCAGTGTTGTCAACAGTTATGGCATGATGCACAAATGAGCATTTGAAAGTTGGAAAATATACAGTATTAACTGCTTCTTGTGAGACTGATTCACCAATCAGTTTTCTGAAGAATACAGTTCCCAACAATGTTACTGAGCTGCGTTTCAACCTGACTGCCAGCACTCTCCTCACCTTGATGCAGATATTAAGTTTGCTTGGAAGATGACTGAACCTCTGATTTTTGCAACATATGTGTCACTGACATTTGGTATTAGTTGAAGGAAGGGTTAACTTTATAATGTCTGGAATTTTTCCATCACTAGGATGATATGTGCACACAATATTCTTTGTTACTCCCTTTAGTCTTAACCTTTTAATTTCACACCACCATGTAGTTTTGATATAATGTGGTCAAAAGTCCTAAGCAGAGGTCCACCATCGTTGTTTATGCTGAGGGTGATCTATTGTCAACAGTGCTGTGGGTGGCGTATTGTTGACAGTGCTGAGGGTGATCTATTGTCAACAGTGCTGTGGGTGGCGTATTGTTGACAGTGCTGAGGGTGACCTATTGTCAACAGTGCTGTGGGCGGCGTATTGTTGACAGTGCTGTGGGTGGCGTATTGTTGACAGTGCTGAGGGTGATCTATTGCTGACAGTGCTGAGGGTGATCTATATTTTGACAGTGCTGAGGGTGATCTATTGTTGACAGTGCTGAGGGTGACCTATTGTTGACAGTGCTGAGGGTGATCTATATTGTTGACAGTGCTAAGTGATCATTTTGACTGCTAAGTTGACATTTCTGAGGGTGATCTATTGTTGACAGTCCTGAGGGTGATCTATTGCTGACAGTGCTGAGGGTGATCTATATTTTGACAGTGCTGAAGGTGATCTATTGTTGACAGTGCTGAGGGTGACCTATTGTTGACAGTGCTGAGGGTGACCTATTGTTGAGAGTGATGTGGGTGACCTATTGCTGACATTGCCGAGGGTGACCTATTGTTGACAGTGCTGAAGGTGATCTATTGTTGACATTGCCAAGGGTGACCTATTGTTGACAGTGCTGAAGGTGATCTATTGTTGACAATGCCGAGGGTGACCTATTTTTGACAGTGCTGAAGGTGATCTATTGTTGACAGTGCCGAGGGTGACCTATTGTTGACAGTGCTGAAGGTGATCTATTGTTGACAGTGCCAAGGGTGACCTATTGTTGACAGTGCTGAAAGTGATCTATTGTTGACATTGCCGAGGGTGACCTATTGTTGACAGTGGTTTGTGATTACATCACAGCTATTAATGGATCAGTACACCAGTTCTCAAACCATGCACTTATCAAATCCCTGGCCTTTTTGATTATAGTGAAATCAACTTGGTAATAATGTCCCCGCAATCAGCCCTTATAAAACTTTCATGACACTCAATAGTTCTCATTGAATCGTTTATCCCATGACAAGGTAAGGAGCCCGGCATGCTGAGCTTGGATTCCATTAGTTGCAGACTGCACATCTTTTGTGTTTCTTTCACCCATGGTTGCACAGTTTTGATAAGGGTGTTTTAAAGCGAGAGTCTGGTGATAAGAGGATGTCAAGCCAGGAGATCTGGAGACCAAACGGAGCATCCCTCATGGCTGAAACGTACGTGTGCTTGCCTTGAGGTTGACAGTGACATATTGATTTCAGTTAGGTGCGTGATGGTAGGAATTATGACCCTGACTCGCCCTCCTGTGGTGTTCAGAAGCAGGAGAGACGGCGTGGGACTCTCCTGGCCTCCACACATACATAATGCACCAAGCTGGATTAAGGGAATATTTGTTAGTTGTTGTCATCAGAAATCCTGCGGGACAGCTTTACCTACTGACGACTGATGGCAGGCCACCGCTTGAAACGTACCTCTCCTTCTTTTGAACCCTCTCCGTCACATTTTACACCGGGTCCCTTTTCTTTATATTTTTCACCCTTTCCTTCATATTTTACACTCTTTCACATTTCACACCCATTTTGTTCACATTTTACACCCTTTCCTTCATATTTTACACTCTTTGCTTCACATTTTACACCACTTTCCTTCACATTTTACACCTCTTTCCTTCACATTTTACACCCTGTTAGATGTATATCACACATCTTTTCACATTTCCCCTTTCTTTTACATTTTGGACCCAATTTCTACACATTTTTACATCTCTTTCCTTCACATTTTACACCCTGTTAGATGTATATCACTCACAAGCCAGCAATTACATCCTTGCCCATTTATTGCTTTGAAGAGAAAGAACAAAGTGATTTGGATGAGAAGATTGCTAGGGTGTCTGGGTGATAAATAGCCACTTGACAATGGAATGTTTTTTGCCAATATTTTACCTTTGGTGTATGTTTCAGGGTCTACGGTGTTGCCACGGTTACCAGTGGTGGAGGGTGAGGTGACGACCATTGATGTCCAGCGAGGATGTTATGATCTCGGCATCAGTATAGTTGGGGGATGTGACACTCCTCTGGTGAGTTTAGCCTATTTAGGTCATCTAAACACTTCTGTTAGGGATCAAATACTTTGTTAAAATTGATACACAAAAATTAGATTATTAGCACAGTCATATATGTGATTAAGATATGAAAATTTTAAGCTAATATTTTACAGAAAAAAAAGACTAAAAAAGTTATGAGTACGTAATGTATGTGATTAGAATAGGAAAATTCAATATTTTATAGAAAAAAGACTATAATTTATCAATCAATTGGTTTGTGTGCAAGTGCCATTCCTATGTAGCTTCCAATATTTCTCTGGTAATTTTTATTAAATTCAGAAATCTTGTAATTACGAAACATCTGAAGCTCCAAATTAAATTGTCAAAGTTATTTGTGCATTATGTTCATTAATTTATTTTCATAAAAAGAAAGAGATTAAACATGAGTTATATTAACCAATATGAATTAGGCATTACTACTTTATTTCCCTGAAGGCCAAAACATCTTGTTGATGCTCTGACTTGTCCAAAAAGCATGGATATGTCACCAATCTATACTAACGTATTATCCCTATAACCTGGGGATTTAGCCAAGGCAATAAGGGTTAATGAAGAACAACGCTGGTTGTACAGTTAGAGTTGTATTTTCTAATGTGAATCCAAATACAAAGTTTCCGTGATACAAAGTGTGAAAGCATGTCTTGAATTATGTACAATTTTTGTCAGCACCAAAATAGTCTCTGGATATTAACTTTCTGAAGATTGAAGATTACTGCAAACTAATTGGGATTCCCAGTATTTGGTGACAAGGGTTCCGGGTTGCCTGCATCTCAACAAATGACTTTGTACAACTAATTGCTTTGTACCCAATGTCATGCTTGCTGTGAGAGATATTTTACCACAGGATTTCTTTATATCTAATACAAAGTTATGAAAACTTATTTTCTTACATTTAACACTGAGACAATATTCTGCTCAGAATGGTCCCATGCTGACTTTTTAACAGATGTTTCATTGAGGTCAAAATAAGCTCAAATCCAAACTGCTTTACAGATGTCATGCTTTGATTATTAAGATATTGTTCAAACCCTTTTATGAGTTCAACAACAACCTTTTACCTTTAAGATTATATATAAATATCATCAATTTGTAAGTCCACTTCTTTGCTCACAGTGTATATATATTAACCAGGGTAGGCCATTCATCTCCTAGCTTTCCTTATTGATATCATCTTTTCCATCTTCAAATCCTTCCTCATTGACCTCACCTATCTACCATTGCCTTATTGATCTTCTATAGTTCCTCATTGACCTCATCTTTCTACCATTGCCTCATTGACCTTTTATATTTCCTCATTGACCTCACCTATCTACCATTGCCTCGTTAATCTTCTATCTTTTCACATTGACCTCATCTATCTACCATCAATTTTAATTGAGCTTTCATTAACATGTGTCATGACATCATTGACATTTCTCTATCGTTGCCTCTCCATATTTTTTTCTGAATATTTTTCAATGCTGGTGATACATGATGAAGTATTTTTGCATATTTCTAACTTATTTGTGTATTTGCCATGTTGATATGGTTGATAGGTGATGTGGTGATATGTGGATATGTGGTATTTGCCATGTCACGGTTGCTATATGGTTGCTATGGTGATGTATGATATATCCCCTGTTGCTATGGTTGCTAGGTGTGTGTGGTGATACAGGAGGTCTTCCAGGATGGTGTCGTTCATAAAGATGGCCGTCTACAAGCTGGAGATCAGATATTGGAGGTGAGAAAATCAATTTAAAAGATCATCAGGAAATGTCTCCTTTGCTTTTATTTGTTTAAAGACAAAGGTTAGAGTAGTGACTTGTAAAATGGAGCTGAGTAGTGACTTGGACAATGGGGATGAGTTGTGACTAGAACAATAGAGATGAGTTGCGACAAGATCAATGGAGCTGAGTTGGGACAGGAACAATGGAGTTGAGTAGTGAATAGAACAATGGAGTTGAGTAGTGAATAGAACAATGGAGCTGAGTTGGGACAAGAATAATGGAGCTGATTTGTGAATAGAACAATGGAGCTGAGCATTGATTTGGGATCAAGAAGAATTTCCTTCTTAAATCAGACGGCAAAGTTAGATATGTCAGCCGTCATGGGATCTGCCCTCACATGACAGATAAAAAGGAAAACCTTTTACAAATTTAGAGAAAATCATCTATCTGGGGATGTCAGACAGAATCCAGTTGAAATTCAATTAGTAGATTTTTGTGTGGAGAAGATCAGTTGCTAATTGTGCAGAGATTAGGTGGAGGGAGGAAGAGGTCTCACTGGGGTCCGGGACTCCCTCAGGCCTCTCCAGCAATTAAGTTGCGATTGCTGTGGACAATCCCACATCTTTGTTGCATACTTTGGTCAGAGAGAAGTCGTAAATGCCTCACACAAAGCCGTCTCCACCTTTAAAATTAGGTGCTCTCATATTTATTAATCAAAAGGAAAATTTTTCGGCAAGCAGAATAATATATATGTGTTTTGTGTGGTGATAGTCATTCCATTCTCAATAGATAATGTTTTTATTGGTGAGCTATAGTTTCTGAAGAAAGGGCAGCAAGTCATTCATATTGTACATATAGTCTGTTTGAAGGAGGCCTGGTGACAGCTCCTGATTGCATAAAGGTGAGTATTGGCTGCATCTATCTGTGGTATTCACAAAGGAGCAACATGATGGAACTTAGGAGGGCCACAAATTGTCATATAATCTCAGATTAATCCTGTTATAAACCAAAGATGTCCTGATGGTGGAAGAAAACTGCGACTAAGTAGTTCAATTTGTAGGCCAATCACAGAATGACGCAGAATACAAACCTCTTAAAGCGTATCCTTGGGCACCAGCTGAGTGATTTGGTCTGATTAATCCATGAATAAACGTAATCCCATGAAAGCAATGATACTGGGTCATCATCTAAGGCTGAAAAGAGTATGGCAAAGAAGTTATGATATATATAGATCCATGTAGTGAATAGACTGTCTACTTTATAGCCTGTTTATGGTAATCACAACTCATGATAAACTGTTCTGTATTGCCATGTTTTTCTTCTCTTGATAATAGATTTGGAAATTAGCTCTGTAATATATAAGTTACAAGAAACAATTTTCTTTTTTTTATGTGACAGATATTGAATGGCTTCAGTTTTAGTTCTGGGTTTAATGTTTTAGTCCTGAGTATATTGACTGTTGCAGGTGAATGGGGTTGACCTGACGACGGCCACACATGTGGATGCCAGGCAGGCCCTCAGACAGCCCTACCCAATATGCCGCCTCACCGTGTACCGTGAGAAGGCCGAGGACAATGCCCCGCCCATAGAGAAAGAAGGTACAGTGTGCAATGCCCCGCCCATAGTGTGCAATGCCCCGCCCATAGAGAAAGAAGGTACAGTGTGCAACACCCCGCTCATAGTGTGCAATGCCCACCCATAGAGAAAGAAGGTACAGTGTGCAACGCCCCGCTCATAGTGTGCAATGCCCACCCATAGAGAAAGAAGGTACAGTGTACAATGCCCTGACCATAGTGTGCAATGCCCCGCCCATAGAGAAAGAAGGTACAGTGTGCAACGCCCCCACCAATAGAGAAAGAAGGTACTGTGTGCAATGCCCTGCCCATAGTGTGCAGTGCCCTGCCCATAGTGAGCAATGCCCCGCCCATAGTGAGCAATGCCCCGCCCATAGTGTGCAATGCCCCATCCAAAGAGACCATAGAGAAAGAAGGCACAATGTGCAATGCCTTGTCCATAGTATGCAATGCCCGACCATAATGTGCAGTGTCCCACCCATAAAGATAGAGAGAATAGCATGCTGTGCTTTTGTCATGCTAAATATGCAGAGGAAACATCCCACAAAATCCTCTGTTATAAAATATTTAACATTGCACCATGTCTTATGTGTAAGAAAAAAGCATTTTATATTTGAATCTCCAAATTGTAATCATAGATTTATCTCTGTCTGTCTGATAAAATTGAATCAAATTCTCAATGTTGAGAATTTGTGCAGCAATTGTCATCGGGATTTTTTTTTTATTTTGCATCACGCAAATCTTGTATATTAAGGAATCTTTTTTCCCAGGTAATATATGTTCAATATGAAAATGGTTCAGTGGGAAGAGCAAATGCATTTGCGTATTCCTAATATCCAGTAAAACAGGTTAACAAGAAGTAGGATTCATTTATATCTGGGAAGTGTTACTTTGTGGCTCAGACTTGGGGAGACTTGATTGTTACCAAAGCTGTCTGGAGGAATAGCCACTTAACACTACTCGTAGATACCTTCCTCAATACCTCTGATTAGAATAGATGCTTAGAGCGCCATCTGCATGCAGGCTACGGCTACTTGTGTAGCTCATACTATGTGCTCTATCCCGGCAGTCCATTATTCCTGGGAGACACATTGTACCCAGTAATCTGGTATTCCCATTGTGCTTGCCTTCGCCCCTGAAGATCCTGAGCAGCTGTGCTGCACTATACACTCAAAGTCCTCAGCATTGTGATAAATTGCAATGCTCTCATCTTATACTTTACAAAATACATCCTGTCTCACATTCTCAGTGCATTGAACCCTGCTGCCTCACCCTCTTTGACCTTTGTAACATACTGGTTAACCCCCTCAGGTCATATCACCTGCTGTCTATCCCTCTCAGGTCATATAACCTCCTGTCTAACCCTCTCGGATCATGTACCCTGCTGTCTAACCCTCTCAGATCATGTACCCTACTGTCTAACCCTCTCGGATCATGTACCCTGCTGTCTAACCCTCTCGGATCATTCTACCCTGCTGTCTAACCCTCTCAGGTCATTCTACCCTGCTGTCTAACCCTCTCGGATCATGTACCCTGCTGTCTAACCCTCTCAGGTCATTCTTCTCTGCTGTCTAACCCTGTCAGCTCACACTTTCCTGCTGTCTAACCCCCTCAGACCACCCTTCCCTGCTGTCTAACTTACTCTCACCCTCTCAGCTCATTCTTCCCTGCTGTCTAACCCTCTAAGATCATTCTAAGATCATGTCTAATAACCTTCTCTGGTCCACTCTAGTACCTCTGTCTGATACCCTCTGTCTTGTACCCCAAGCCTGGCCCCCCTCTGTTTGGTACCCCTCTTTCTGATACTCCCCGCCTGGTACTCTCCTATCTGGTACTCCCCTGTCTGGTACCCCCTATCTAATACTCCCCTGTCTGATACCCCCTGTCTGGTACCCCCTATCTGGTACTCCCCTGTCTGGTACCCCCTGTCTGGTACTCTCCTGTCTAATACTCCCCTGTCTGGTACCCCCTATCTAATACTCCCCTGTCTGATACCCCCTGTCTGGTACCCCCTATCTGGTACCCCCTGTCTGGTAACCCCTGTCTGGTACCCCCTGTCTGGTACTCTCCTGTCTGGTACCCCCTGTCTAATACTCCCCTGTCTGGTACTCCCCTGTCTGGTACCCCCTGTCTAATACTCCCCTGTCTGGTACCCCCTATCTAATACTCCCCTGTCTGGTACCCCCTGTCTAATACTCCCCTGTCTGATACCCCCTGTCTAATCTCCCCTGTCTGGTACCCGCTGTCTAATACTCCCCTGTCTGGTACCCCATGTCTGGTACCCCCTGTCTGATACCCCCTGTCTAATACTCCCCTGTCTGGTACCCCCTGTCTAATACTCCCCTGTCTGATACCCCCTGTCTAATACTCCCCTGTCTGATACCCCATGTCTGGTACCCCCTGTCTGTGTGTGTGAGGATTATTGGGACCACACAGACAGGAGGGCCTGGGCAGTGGCTTTGAGGGTGGTTTATGTGAGTGTGTGACAGCTCTAACCACAGCTTGTCTCATTGTGCTGGCAGCCTCCAATGACCTCACTCCTCCTGGCACATTCATTTACAAGTTGTATTGTCAAAGTGATTAAAGTTTGTGAATACTTGTCAGAGGCAAACAGGCTCCATCGCTTGTCAGTGAGGTTCTCAGCTTCTGCCAGTCAATGCTCTGCTCTCAGTGACAGTGATTGCATTTGCATTTACAGCCTGAGCATTCAGGAAAAAGTGTTTTTAAGGGCCAGAGGAAATGAATTTAAAATAATTAAAAGAAACACATTTTTGAACACATAGAACAGACAATGTATTAATTTGTTTGGACAAAATTAGATTATTGTGTAAAGGAAAGTAAATAAGCTTTATAAATATGAATATTGATGTAAAAAATAGTTATCTTATCAGGTAATTTGTTGAATACATATCTCCATTTTATTAATCAACTACTAAATCATTATGTACACATTTACCTAGGAGCAGTGGGGATAATTACTGATGCATATCACACACATTGGTATAGATAGTTCTGTGTATCTGACCTCTCTGCGACCTGGCATCACACTGTCCACCAGAGGCACACGCAAACTATTACCTCTGGCCAACCCAGATTAGTATTCATCCGGTCCTACTTTTACTGGCCATGTGCTCAAGAACTGTCATTGTGTTGTAAATTTAATTGGCATGTTAACATCTCTTAATATCAAATATGAAGTTGCCTTGAGATGCATTAGAGTTCATTTCTTAACATTTGAACATTTTGTGTGGGTTAGTTTAACCAAAAGTATAACAGATTAAAAGAATTCAAATTATAAACAAAGCGGCCATCTTTGTTGTGGTTCTGCCTTAATACTACCCCAGAAAATGGCTCCTCCGATTGAGAAAGTAGTTCCAAGTTTTATTTCACTTAATAGTTGTTTCTATATGCACAAACTTTTGTATTTAGGGTGAAATATATCATACTTTACCAATCTGAGTACAATTTAAGAAGAAAAATAAGTAAGACGGACAGTCTCATGAAAATTGGTGGATGTGCTGAACCAGCACAAAAAGGCACCTTGTACAGAGGTGATAGGTTCACCAAGTCGCCCTCTGGTGGAGTTTGACCTGGCATGTCTGTATATATGCAGGAATACATTGATATTCTGGAGCATTATCCATCGCCCTTCATTTCATTCATTTCTGCTTACCCTATATTTTCGACACTGAAGTGATGCCGTGTTCCCCAGAGTATTGTGCCGGTCTCATCCTGGAAACATTGATGAATGACTGGATCATCCAGAGACCTGACCTTTATATCTTTATACTGTTTTCCCTGTGCGACTCAGCACTCTCACACCATCTCAGTACAGTTCTAGCAGTGTGGCTTGCACTGCTGGCTGTCTCAGAGGTCTG
The DNA here is from genome assembly GCA_949316495.1 of Amphiduros pacificus. Classification (NCBI taxonomy): domain Eukaryota; kingdom Metazoa; phylum Annelida; class Polychaeta; order Phyllodocida; family Hesionidae; genus Amphiduros; species Amphiduros pacificus. Next base: position 32,326,333 of record OX439003.1, read on the forward strand.
GGATACTTCAACCTGCCTTCGAGGCACTCTCATCACCATGTTTCAACCTTTCTGTCAAAACAAACCCTATATGGCCCACAAGCAAACATTGGAGGAGACATACCAATTCCAAGTCCCCATCTTTTGCCAGCATTGAGGTCTTGGAAAGCTAGTTTATGAAGCGAGCCTCAGCGTATGGTGAATCTCAGTGCCAACCTGTGGCCTGGTGGACATCTTAACCCTCCCTGTGGCCTGGTGGACATATTAACCCTCCCTGTGGCCTGGTGGACATATTAACCCTCCCTGTGGCCTGGTGGACATATTAACCCTCCCTGTGGCCTGGTGGACATATTAACCCTCCCTATGGCCTGGTGGTGGACATATTAACCCTCCCTGTGGCCTGGTGGACATATTAACCCTCCCTGTGGCCTGGTGGACATATTAACCCTCCCTGTGACCTGGTGGTGGACATATTAACCCTCCCTGTGGCCTGGTGGTGGACATATTAACCCTCCCTGTGGCCTGGTGGACATATTAACCCTCCCTGTGACCTGGTGGTGGACATATTAACCCTCCCTATGGCCTGGTGGTGGACATATTAACCCTCCCTATGGCCTGGTGGTGGACATATTAACCCTCCCTATGGCCTGGTGGTGGACATATTAACCCTCCCAGTGGCCTGGTGGTGGACATATTAACCCTCCCTGTGGCCTGGTGGTGGACATATTAACCCTCCCTGTGGCATGGTGGACATATTAACCCTCAATGTGACCAGGTTAATCCTGTATGTCCAGCCTGCAGCCATTGTCAAGGTGGTCACAGCAGAATCACATCAGTCATTCACATCAGTTATATTGATATACTACTTTGATTTACCGATTTACTACAGTTTATTATCTAAAATAAAATTATGACAGGAAGAGCTATTGCATAGTTCATCGTTCACTTTAAGGAAAGAAAATCTAAACTGCCAGCACTGAGGATGTCAGGATAGAGGGAGGACCCCGTGACACCAGCCTGCCCTCCAGCCTACCTGCATAATGTCAATATACAATAGTGATCTCCTTGCCAGCTTTCACTTCCTGTAATATGACAATTGCTTCTTGGTCATGTGATCAGTCAGCTGTCCCAAAAGACACAGGGTCAAGGTCAGCAATGAATTAAGGTAGATCAGGTCACATCTGCCAATAACCACAAATTTGCTGTCAAAGCAAGGAAGAGAGTCTGTGTGATTACTCCCAGGTCTCTATGCCAGAGTGCAGAATAAATGCCGCACCTAGCTAATCGTAGTTATTTTGTACAATGGTTGGCATTTCCATACTGGGTTAGATTATCATCTTGTGGGCATACTGACATTTGAGATAGCATGACATAATTGCACAGCAATATTCTTCAAGGATATCCTAGAATTATACCATGTAACAAAAGCTGGCTCTTCAAGATAATATCTTTTTTGTAATGTTTTTCGTAAGTTGTAATTGAATAAGTGAACATTTGGGTTATTTGATTCCCAGGAAAGCATGTCAATCATGGTTAATTGAAAAGTTTCATTGAAATTTTATCCTATTCATATCATACTTAAGATATAGCTTTGTTGTGTTTCAGTTAGATATATATTTATGTCTTTAAAAGATTCTAGAATTTTATTTAGAGTTTCAACAAATGATATCTTTACATTTCCTCTTTAGAGTGGCAAAATTATATTGATAAGAAAAGCTCCTTGAAAATTCACATTGCGATAAACCCCAGGAGAGGCCCTGATGACGGAAGCCATATCAATATTCATTTATACCTCTCAGTCCTGGAATGTCGGGGATCAGGAGAGCATAGAGGAAGCCTGCATTATAATGTGGTCCACATTACTAGCTGTGTTGATTAATGAGGCTTTGAGAAGAAAGAGGGGACATCTCTCCCGAGACACTGTCATTTAGTGATAGGGTGCCTGGTCATCTCTGAGGGTTTGACTGGGTGCCAGTTTGTGTTATCATTGAGCTCACTTGTCACTTGGGATTTATTTGTCAATTTTGACTTCATTACAGTGTCCAGTTTATTTCAAAGTTTCTATTTCACAGAAAAAATTGAGATTGTGTCTCTCTCAATCTCAGCTTTAAAGATACAGTACATAATTTTTTATGTAATTTTCTAATTTACTTTCAGAGATTTTGAAGATATCCCTGCCAAAGATACCAGGCAAGCAACTTGGAATAAAGTTGGTTGGCAAAAAGTAAGTGACTAGTCAATAAAAGTAGATTTTCCTCACTGTTCTTCAGTTTACAGTAGTCAATGTTTTGTAATTGAAATTGATTTATTTTTGATGATGCCCAGAGATCAGACAGTTTTTATCATCATGTCTTATAAAGGCTTCTTTCTTTACTGATTTAGGAATGGTACTGGATTGTTCATATTAGATATGGTGAGATAATATTTTTTTATCTAATTACACAAAGTTAAAGAAAAAATAGTTAAAATAGAATGATTTTCAAAATCTCAGCTTATCTCAAATTAAATGTTATATACTATGTACAGCATGCACTGAGTAGGTTGTGATGTTGATGTATCATAGATCCCAGGAGGACTCGCAGCTCATGATAATCGCCTGAAGAAGGATGATCGTATTCTGGAAATTAACTGCCAAGATATGACACATGGCACCCAGGAACAAGCTGCTCACATCATACAGGTGAGTACAGGAGCAACATGCTCACATCATACAGGTGAGTACAGGAGCAACATGCTCACATCATACAGGTGGGTACAGGAGCAAAATGCTCACATCATACAGGTGAGTACAAGAGCAGCATGCTCTCATCATACAGGTGAGTACAGGAGCAATATGCTCATATCCTAAGGTGAGAACAGGAGCAACATGCTCACATCATACAGGTGAGAACAGGAGCAACATGCTCACACCACACAGGTGAATACAGGAGCAAAATGCTCACATCATACAGGTGAGTACAGGAGCAACATGCTCACACCATACAGGTGAATACAGGAGCAAAATGCTCACATCATACAGGTGAGTACAGGAGCAACATGCTCACATCATACAGGTGAATACAGGAGCAACATGCTCTCATCATACGGGTGAATACAGGAGCAACATGCTCACATCATACAGGTGAGTAAAGGAGCAACATGCTCTCATCATACAGGTGAGTACAGGAGCAACATGCTCATCATACAGGTGAGTACAGGTGCAGGCTACCCACATCATACAGGTGAGTACAGGAGCAATATGCTCACATCATACAGGTGAGTACAGGAGCAACATGCTCACATCATACAGGTGAGTATAACCCATGACAGACAGGATCCAGAAGGCATCTAGTACTGGGAAGCAATTATAAGCAATTCTTTTAAACAATGATAAAATGCATAATATAGAATGATATAGAAGGAAAGAATCTACATATGATAGTGTTGTTAAACCCAGCATGAGGTGAGTAAATAAAAGGAGATTAAATGAAGTATATGGTGTAAATGAATAAGCCATATCATTTACAGAGTGTATGGACATTGAGGGGGTAAAGTAGCTGCAATACTTTGATTTGATAAGATTATGTTTGTATATATTTATGTGTGATTGCAACCCCGACATTCCAGCATATACTGATTGTTGTACTATTCAGGCGAGTGTGGACAAGGTTCAGGTGGTGGTGGCCCGGAGGACGCGGGCCCAGACCCCGGATATCATCCTGCAGTCCTCTTCCAAGGATGGCATCCCCACCGTGGGCAGGTTTGGAGCTCTCGATGGATCCATCAGACTCATGCCAGCCGCATGCAAGGAGAAACTCATCTCTGTCCACAAGGTAAGCCACAGCTTATATCATCTGAGTAAATTTATTCTCCAAATCCTTTAAAGATGATGACAATTTTGAAAAAAATCCTTTAACCCCTAAGGGACTAGGCTATCTAAATTTTGTTGGTTGGCAGGACTAACCAATTTTTGTCTGGACTAGTGTATCTACATACTAAATTTATAAAATTTATAACCATGGTAATTCAATATGCTTAATGAAATGCTGGGGTCAAAAGTACATGATTAAAGGCAGCATGACGTCATTATCATGATTACATTGTAACAAGTTGCACTCCCTCAGAATGTTACAAATGACGTCATCAAGCCAGAACAATTGGGACGTCATCGTCCTTCCCGTCCGTTACCGGTGGTGGATATTGCCGTCCTTCCAGTCCGTTAGGGGTTAAAGATGATGACAATTTTGAAAAAAAAACCTTTAAAGATGATGACAATTTTGAAAAATATTCACACATAAGAATTTACACACACAGGAAGGCACAACTTATCACGAAATACACGAAAGTATATTGCGTGTGGAAATATCTCTGTTTTCAGTATTTTTGTCTTTGACATTCAAAAGGACTAGAATATCAGATGTATACCTATTGTCCTGTTGGCTTTTATTGGGCTGTATATCAACTGGTGATAACGTGACCTACTCAGATATCTCAGCAGCAGAATAGATCATTTATTTGACTTTTAGGAGAAAAAGTACCTGAGAATTGGTTAAAGGGTCCACAAACTGACTGGTGAAAATATATTCTCTATCCCAAGGAACATGATAGTGTTCAGTGATTCCCATCATCCCATTGCTCATCATCCCATCATCCCATTGCTCATCATCCCATCATCCCATTGCTCATCATCCCATCATCCCATTGCTCATCATCCCATCATCCCATTGCTCATCATCCCATCATCCCATTGCTCATCATCCCATCATCCCATTGCTCATCATCCCATCATCCCATTGCTCATCATCCCATCATCCCATTGCTCATCATCCCATCATCTCATTGCTCATCATCCCATTAGTATATATCCTTTACATGTATGTGAGTCCAACACTGTAGAAGTTGAAGAACAATGTTTCTTGATATATATTCATTTACCAATACCACAGACATGTTATTTTTCACCAGATGATTATTTTCATCTCTCTATATGTTGAAAGTGATGAAAGCTGAAATCGTGGCATGTACTGCAGCTTTTACTTTCCTATTGATTAAAGTAAATATACTGCACCAATAGATTCTGTGCTTAAATCATGTTTTACTGCCTGTTATATTCAACACTAATTATCTCAAGTATCCCATTTTGGTGTGGGTGGTACAGTTCAGATTTGTTATGAATCTCAAGGGAAGTTACACATGAACAGATATCCATCAATAGTATACACGTCGCTCAAGTAGATGATCCAGTATGTTAGATATAGAGCATTATGATGACAAAAATATATATTTTGCCCAGATGTATACATGAATTGTACAATATATAATTGAATATAGTATAATATGCATAGCAAACAAGAATCTATGGAGTTCAGAGGTGTTTGTAAAAGTTGAATTAAGTAGAGAAAATGAATGAGGTGAACAACATATAAGCAGCATGTCTTCCTTATTTTGATGTAGCAGCTTCTATTATTTTGCTTATAGAAATCAGCCATTTCTCTGGACACATACCAATGTTTGTTTTGAAAGAAAGTTTTTTTTATTAATTTTGTGAGGTTAGGTTAATTTTGTGAGATATGTGAGAACTTTTATTTTTTAGAAAAATAACATTTGTTAAACTTAATTACTCCAAATGTAAAAGACACAAGACATTTTTGAATGTTTGTTTTGCTTATAAATAATGCAAATGCAATGCATATGTTTTTTGCTGAGTAAGCATTTTTATTTAGACTCAGATGGAGGTATATTTATGTCATTTTCCCCTTATCTCTTAAAGGGATTAAGTCCCAAATTTGCGATAAAAAAACCCATTTAAAATTCACATATTGGTGATAAATGTATTTGTCTATATATAACTTCAATTTGTCATATTGCTTAATATCTTTAAAAGAATTAATCTGACTGATAACAAAATCCAAACTGTACATGATGGGACCCTAGAGTAGCATGTTTAATGTTTCAGTGGTTTAACTACAATAAGGAAATATTTGATTAATCATTAAGGAATCTTATTATTTAACATTGAGGACAAGCATCTTAAATAATACCTAGATACCTAATGTTAAAAATCAGAAAATGGCTCTTCTCTAGTCATTCTGAATTAGCTTCTCAAATGAAAGAGCATGTCAATAATATCACTCTGGCATGTTGTGCTCAGACCACGGTCTACAAGCTTGGTACATGTTGGAATATAGATAAATATTCTCTTCATACTTCATCACGGGACAAAGTGGTATGTTAGATCAAATAAATTGATGCAATTGATTAATGTTTGTCAAAAAATAGAATTCAACTTGGATAATATGATATTTAAGACATATTTATTTTTCATTTAGTTTGGTCAGAGCACCTGGAAAATGTGTCTTGTTAAGGTTGAAGTCCACAGTATTACAAGCCTGACAAGTTATTAGTAATTGGAATATATATATAGAGTTGTTATCACTGCTTAGCAATATGGATGAATGCGTGTACAAAGTCCATGGCATGGTCCTGAGGGTTGGCAGCGACCTCTGCCTCATATCTGCTGAATAACTCGTCCACGAGAGCATTACGTTCCTCAGTTGCCCTGGTTTCTGAGAGGCCGCTGAAGAAGGTCGAGTTACTCCAGGTGCGCGTGGTGGGTATAAACCACTCAGCATGCCTCTTAGCTGCTTCAGGGTCATCTGTAAACAAATCAAATCAGATTATTCTCATTTATAATAAAGTAGTTCTCACCTTTCAAATAAACAGTTGTGTTAATTCATTTTCTCAGTCTCAATCCTGATGCTGAAACTGGTCTGGCCAGAGAGAGAGAGTTTTGTTTCTCATGGCCTCGCTACCCTAAATGTTGTAATATGCTATCACTACCTTCAATAAAGGCATCTTCTTTCCTCAGCTATAATCCCTGAGAATAGGTGATTATGACCATAAAAATGGTTCAATTGATCCCACGTAAATTAAGCTTAAGATGCTGCTGCATAAGTCTCCAAATAAACAACCTTCTCCAACACCCCCAATGCCATAAATTATTCCAGGCCTTAACCGATACAAGGCTTTATTCCAGGCCTTACCTGATACAAGGCTTTATACCAGGCCTAACCTGATACAAGGCTTTATTCCAGGCCTAACCTGATACAAGGCTTGATTCCAGGCCTAACCTGATACAAGGCTTGATTCCAGGCCTAACCTGATACAAGGCTTTATACCAGGCCTAACCTGATACAAGGCTTTATTCCAGGCCTAACCTGATACAAGGCTTGATTCGAGGCCTAACCTGATACAAGGCTTTATACCAGGCCTAACCTGATACAAGGCTTGATTCCAGGCCTAACCTGATGGAAGGCTTTATTCCAGGCCTAACCTGATACAAGGCTTGATTCCAGGCCTAACCTGATACAAGGCTTTATACCAGGCCTAACCTGATACAAGGCTTGATTCCAGGCCTAACCTGATACAAGGCTTTATACCAGGCCTAACCTGATACAAGGCTTTATTCCAGGCCTAACCTGATACAAGGCTTTATACCAGGCCTAACCTGATACAAGGCTTGATTCCAGGCCTAACCTGATACAAGGCTTGATTCCAGGCCTAACCTGATACAAGGCTTTATTCCAGGCCTAACCTGATACAAGGCTTGATTCCAGGCCTAACCTGATACAAGGCTTTATACCAGGCCTAACCTGATACAAGGCTTTATTCCAGGCCTAACCTGATACAAGGCTTTATTCCAGGCCTAACCTGATACAAGGCTTTATACCAGGCCTAACCTGATACAAGGCTTGATTCCAGGCCTAACCTGATACAAGGCTTTATTCCAGGCCTAACCTGATACAAGGCTTTATTCCAGGCCTAACCTGATACAAGGCTTGATTCCAGGCCTAACCTGATACAAGGCTTGATTCTAGGCCTAACCTGATACAAGGCTTTATACCAGGCCTAACCTGATACAAGGCTTTATTCTAGGCCTAACCTGATACAAGGCTTTATACCAGGCCTAACCTGATACAAGGCTTTATTCTAGGCCTAACCTGATACAAGGCTTTATACCAGGCCTAACCTGATACAAGGCTTTATACCAGGCCTTACCTGATACAAGGCTTTATACCAGGCCTAACCTGATACAAGGCTTTATTCTAGGCCTAACCTGATACAAGGCTTTATACCAGGCCTAACCTGATACAAGGCTTTATACCAGGCCTTACCTGATACAAGGCTTTATACCAGGCCTAACCTGATACAAGGCTTTATACCAGGCCTAACCTGATACAAGGCTTTATACCAGGCCTTACCTGATACAAGGCTTTATTCCAGGCCTAACCTGATACAAGGCTTTATACCAGGCCTAACCTGATACAAGGCTTTATACCAGGCCTAACCTGATACAAGGCTTGATTCCAGGCCTTACCTGATACAAGGCTTTATACCAGGCCTTACCTGATACAAGGCTTTATACCAGGCCTTACCTGATACAAGGCTTTATTCCAGGTCTAACCTGATACAAGGCTTTATTCTAGGCCTAACCTGATGGAAGGCTTTATTCCAGGCCTAACCTGATACAAGGCTTTATTCCAGGCCTTACCTGATACAAGGCTTTATACCAGGCCTTACCTGATACAAGGCTTTATTCCAGGTCTAACCTGATACAAGGCTTTATACCAGGCCTAACCTGATGGAAGGCTTTATTCCAGGCCTAACCTGATGGAAGGCTTTATTCCAGGCCTTACTTGATACAAGGCTTTATTCCAGGCCTTACCTGATACAAGGCTTTATTCCAGGCCTTACCTGATACAAGGCTTTATTCTAGGCCTAACCTGATACAAGGCTTTATTCCAGGCCTTACCTGATACAAGGCTTTATTCCAGGCCTAACCTGATTCAAGGCTTTATTCCAGGCCTTACCTGATACAAGGCTTTATTCCAGGCCTAACCTGATACAAGGCTTTATTCCAGGCCTTACCTGATACAAGGCTTTATACCAGGCCTAACCTGATACAAGGCTTTATTCCAGGCCTAACCTGATACAAGGCTTTATACCAGGCCTAACCTGATACAAGGCTTTATTCCAGGTCTAACCTGATACAAGGCTTTATTCTAGGCCTAACCTGATACAAGGCTTTATACCAGGTCTAACCTGATACAAGGCTTTATTCCAGGCCTAACCTGATACAAGGCTTTATTCCAGGCCTAACCTGATACAAGGCTTTATACCAGGCCTAACCTGATACAAGGCTTTATTCCAGGCCTAACCTGATACAAGGCTTTATACCAGGCCTTACCTGATACAAGGCTTTATTCCAGGCCTAACCTGATACAAGGCTTTATTCCAGGCCTAACCTGATACAAGGCTTTATACCAGGCCTAACCTGATACAAGGCTTTATACCAGGCCTAACCTGATACAAGGCTTTATTCCAGGCCTAACCTGATACAAGGCTTTATTCTAGGCCTAACCTGATACAAGGCTTTATACCAGGCCTTACCTGATACAAGGCTTTATTCTAGGCCTAACCTGATACAAGGCTTTATTCCAGGCCTAACCTGATACAAGGCTTTATTCCAGGCCTAACCTGATACAAGGCTTTATACCAGGCCTTACCTGATACAAGGCTTGATTCCAGGCCTTACCTGATACAAGGCTTTATTCCAGGCCTAACCTGATACAAGGCTTTATTCCAGGCCTAACCTGATACAAGGCTTGATTCCAGGCCTTACCTGATACAAGGCTTTATTCCAGGCCTTACCTGATACAAGGCTTTATTCCAGGCCTAGCCTGATACAAGGCTTTATACCAGGCCTAACCTGATACAAGGCTTGATTCCAGGCCTTACCTGATACAAGGCTTTATTCCAGGCCTTACCTGATACAAAACTTTATTCCAGGCCTAACCTGATACAAGGCTTTATACCAGGCCTAACCTGATACAAGGCTTTATTCCAGGCCTAACCTGATACAAGGCTTTATACCAGGCCTTACCTGATACAAGGCTTGATTCCAGGCCTTACCTGATACAAGGCTTTATTCCAGGCCTTACCTGATACAAGGCTTTATACCAGGCCTTACCTGATACAAGGCTTTATTCCAGGCCTAACCTGATTATATTTAATTAAACCACAGAGGGCAAGAAATGCTTTTATGATTTATCAAATAATCTGATAACAACTCCCACAAGAATATAATATGCTATCTTTACCTTTGTTTCCCTCCTTCATCCACTTCACATGATACGGGCACCTCACGTGCTTAGTCTCTATGGAAACTAGTTTTAAACCTGCTTTAGACACTGGAGAATCTGCATCTTCAAAAGGTGAACTGTATTCCTTTTCTGTCCTGTAATAATTGTTGAAGTTTGTGTTTTGAAATTCCTCCTGTAAATAATAATGCTTTAGTGATTAGTGATTTAGCGATATTTCCATTAATATTATTTGTCATGAAGTCATTTCCTTGTTATCCTATTATCAATATTCCTGCATTGTCAAAACCTATTTTAAGACTTAGGATTTATCTCAATCTGCATTTGTCTCAGCACGATACCATTAATATATTCTTACCAGGGAACATATTTCTATCTGTATTGTATTTTGTCAGGTAACATATTATATTTTTGGTTTTTCTAACAAAACAGATTATATACATGAATTAACAATGCTAAATGGATATATGAAATGCGTTTAAAGTATAGCTAGATTTGATATGGAAGCACAGACCTTAGTGATTTTGCCTTCATCCACCATAAGTTGCCAGAGTCTGGTCATGTTGTGGAACATAGACTGCTTGCAAGAATCGGTGGATCCTAAGAAATGCCCATTCCTGTCCTGAGTTACAGATATAATCACCATTTGACCACCTGTAATTTATATGTATCTTGTCAAACTTGTTGCTTAGTTAACGCTGTGTCAGTCCGTGTTTGGCCCCTGAGAGATTTGAGGCATTTCTTGACCAACCTCCAGCCACCCTGTTTTAGTGCTCTGACAGCTTGACAATCATTGGCTCCACATGATTAGTCATTGTTATGCCATTTCTCCACGAATAAGCCGGCGGTGCCATTGACGGAAGGTGGAGGATGCTGACCTCGACCCTCTGGAAACCCTCGGCATATTCGGCAGGATAAGATGGAACATCCCGTAATCTACCACACAAGTCAATGGCAAGATGCCAGAAATATGCAGTCATTATTACAATTTATTTTGCTACCAACACAATACCTGTGAATGCACTTGTAACTCTACCATATTCAACCTTTTAGTCCCCCTCCTTCTAGTATTTCACTTTCAAAATCAAGGATGTTTGCATATGAGAATAACTACACAGAAGGCCATATTTCAAGAATTAGTTACACCTTTATACATAACCCTACAACACATGATATGACACATTTGTTTAAACATATGAATAGATACATAATATTAATTCAGTTCATGTTCAAGCCAGTTACCACATGGATGAATATGCTGGAAATATATATGGCATGATTTGCACAGTATATTAAAAACATACTGTGTCATCCATTTGGCAAGCCAAATACCCATACCAATCATACCCATATCTTAATTTGGTAATTGCATTTTGAAATAGTTGTGACTACAGTTGTGAAGAGTGCCTTTGTACATGTACATACCATGTTTGAGCTCTTTGGCCCTTTGAAGTAAGAACAACTCATAGTCCTTGGCGGCTTGGTCTGCAAACATTCGCTTTTCCTCGGCCACCGTGGCCTCGGTATGATGCAGAGCTCCTGTCAATGTCCCAGGCCTGATAATGGAAGCAGACAATGTAAATTGCTAGATTAATTTATGATATTATCCGGAATGCCCTGCCCCATCAAGTGAAATATTCCAAATCATTGGACAATTTCAAGAAGGAATGAAATACACACCTTTTCCAAGAATATTACATATAAGAATATGAAGAATGTGTTAAATGAGATATGTTACCTTTTTGTAAGCCAGTGTATTGCAGTGGAAGAGAAGCCAAGATCTACTGTGTTACTAGGGACACATTGGTCATAGAAGCCAGTTCCAATTGCACTGATAAACACACCACTGTAGTCCTTAAGATAGCTGGTTGGTCCTGGCAGCAAACCTTTTATAGGAAAGATAAAGTCTTAAATGTTTGTGAGAACAGAGTATCAAAGTTTACCTTGTTATATCGAAATATTTCAACTGATTTTATTGTAGTGTCGTAGGCATCATGTTTTATGATAGATTGGTGAAACATGTTATATATTTCATATGGCAGAAATGTGCACAAACCTACCGTGTATTCTGAGAAAAAGAGACTTGAAGTCATTGATTGGCTGGTCTTCATACAAAATGGATATCTGCGTATCTTCACCATGCTTCTTTTTTACGAAAGCTAGTGTGTAAAATCAAATGTAATATTGGTATTATATTTTATGATTTGGTCTAATTGTATGAGAAGAACATATGTTGAATGTATACATAGTGTCAAGGCATTGAAGAAGTTCTCAACTAGCACAAAGTTAATGATATTGAATGCTATCTTTGTTACTCACAATCTTACTAAAAAAAGCCATATTTAGTGTAGTACACCTTTATTATTTGATATTATTAGCAATCTTACCAATGATATCCTTCATGAGGAAGACAGATATTCCACCGTCAGCCGTACCATAGTCACACACAGTCACTAAGGAGGTCTTCTTGGGAGTTGCAGCATCTGTCAATTATTTCAATTTCCAACATATTAATATATTTACTAAATACTGACCTCAGGGTCTTTTGATTTAGATATATTAAGTCTCTGTTTGTTAGATGCCCTGAGGATCAAAGTATCATTTTCAGTCTTTTACACCTCACTCAATATTAACAATGACAAAATTTATGTGTGTATATATTTGATTTAATGTGGAAATTCATTGGTATCACATTTGACAACATTTAGGCATTCCAAATACTTTTATGTATGCCTAATATATACTATCAAATAAATGTAATCTTGTAACTGTCATTGACCTTTGAATTTGAATTTAGAACATTATTGGAAACTTGATAATTTTCCCTATTGACTTTTGATGGTTTCTCCTGTGTATAACTGTCTAAGAATAGTTAACACCTCGTAGACACCAAGTTTAGAATGTTTACCGAGTGCTGTTAAAGTAAGGGGCGTGCCAGCTTGCACTACATTGAAGCATCCTATGGTGTTATCTGTGTAGAATCCTGACCCGTCTGAACCATAGGGAACATGGCTGTGTGGCATGTAACCAGAATCCATTTCTACCAAACACAAAATACACTATGTCAATTATATCAATCTTTGTAAGACCAACAAAAACTCTTTTGTGACATTATAGAGTATTTGCGAAACATTCATACTGTACAATGCTGCCTATAAAGTTGCATAGACACCTGTTTTAGATATAACAATGTTACCCACCGTATGATGTGACAGTTAGCAGAGACTGCTGCAGTGATTGTTCTGTCTGAGCCGCTGGGTCAGTCCCATTGACTTTAATCATGTATATATAGTGCCTTTTGGACTTATAGAGGGTCACTTTTAATACATGTATAGATAAGATTAGATAGTGTGTACGGCGCTACAAGTCAATAAATCTTGTGTCACGCTCAAGTTAATATATGTGTCACTGTGACATTAATCGAAAATTTGTTTTGAAAGTAAAGAATGAAAATACATCAAATTAAGGAAGAGGTTTACTGCAACAAAACACATTCATATGCAATTGTAGCAACAAATGTAAATAAGTGAATTTATTGTACAATATAAAACTAGATCATATGGGAAATATTTTGACAAAAAACTGTTATCAAGATAGATCAAGATAGATAAGCTGCTTTATACCTGTTCTAAATCTTATCTACAAGCCATAAAGCAATCTCACTGGAAACAATGGAGTGAGGTGATGCTGTTTGCTTGGCAAAACTTCTTCAAACAACTCAACATTTCCGTCTCAGCAAATCAAATATAGTAATCATGTGGACCACAGTGTGCGATGAGATTTATATTGGAGTTTTGTGATTTTTTTGACAATTTCTCACATGAGCTTAGGCCCGTTACTGAAGTTTTACTGAAGTCTTAACCTGGTTTCCTTATAAATCTGTGGCAAGATGGATTGATAAGTCAAGGACATGCATTAGGCAATTCAGTAAGGCAGCAAAAAAAAAAATTTCAGCTTTACACTATATCTGCTACAAGTTGGTCTCATCATGAAATGACTGAAATAATGTTAAAGTGAAGTTAAAGTACAACAGGTTGACTGTTCAGGCACAGGCTTCATCTCATTTGAGAAATGTTGACACCTATTTGTGATATCATTCCCAATAATAACAAACTGTTGATATATGTCCACACTTTATTGTAATACCTTGACCCCATATTGATTTCGACACTTCAGTCAATATTAACAGAATGACAGAAGTATGTGTGTCTATATAAAGGTTTTTTATGACACCGTGGGATTACAGTCAATATTTGGACATAGCACTACTGCTCAAGAAGAAAAAGTCCAACGGTTTTTCCTCCTCCCTTGAGTATTATTGGTCCATCCCCTGCTGACCATTTTTGTCTGACTATTGTGGTATACATGTCACTAAAATCTTGATTCAATCGTTGTTATACTCACTTTCTTATAATAATAAAGACACCAAGTGGCCATGAAAGCCAGTAGGAAAGCCAGTTGATTCCTTCTTTCCAGTGTCCAGGATGTAGGGAAGCCGGTTGATTCCTACTTCCCAGTGTCCAGGATGTAGGGAAGCCAGTTGATTCCTACTTACCAGTGTCCAGGATGTAGGGAAGCCAGTTGATTCCTACTTCCCAGTGTCCGGGATGTAGGGAAGCCAGTTGATTCCTACTTCCCAGTGTCCGGGATGTAGGGAAGCCAGTTGATTCCTACTTCCCAGTGTCCAGGATGTGGGGAAGCCAGTTGATTCCAACTTACCAGTGTCCAGGATGTAGGGAAGCCAGTTGATTCCTTCTTCCCAGTGTCCGGGATGTAGGGAAGCCAGTTGATTCCTACTTCCCAGTGTCCAGGATGTAGGAAAGCCAGTTGATTCCAACTTACCAGTGTCCAGGATGTAGGAAAGCCAGTTGATTCCTTCTTCCCAGTGTCCAGGATGTAGGGAAGCCAGTTGATTCCTACTTCCCAGTGTCCAGGATGTGGGGAAGCCAGTTGATTCCTTCTTCCCAGTGTCCAGGATGTAGGAAAGCCAGTTGATTCCTTCTTCCCAGTGTCCGGGATGTAGGGAAGCCAGTTGAATCATACTTCCCAGTATCCGGGATGTAGGGAAGCCAGTTGATTCATACTTCCCAGTGTCCAGGATGTGGGGAAGCCAGTTGATTCCAACTTACCAGTGTCCAGGATGTAGGGAAGCCAGTTGATTCCTTCTTCCCAGTGTCCGGGATGTAGGGAAGCCAGTTGATTCCTACTTCCCAGTGTCCAGGATGTAGGAAAGCCAGTTGATTCCAACTTACCAGTGTCCAGGATGTAGGAAAGCCAGTTGATTCCTTCTTCCCAGTGTCCAGGATGTAGGAAAGCCAGTTGATTCCAACTTACCAGTGTCCAGGATGTAGGAAAGCCAGTTGATTCCAACTTACCAGTGTCCAGGATGTAGGAAAGCCAGTTGATTCCAACTTACCAGTGTCCAGGATGTAGGGAAGCCAGTTGATTCCTTCTTCCCAGTGTCCAGGATGTAGGAAAGCCAGTTGATTCCTACTTCCCAATGTCCAGGATGTAGGGAAGCCAGTTGATTCCTTCTTCCCAGTGTCCGGGATGTAGGGAAGCCAGTTGATTCCTACTTCCCAATGTCCAGGATGTGGGGAAGCCAGTTGATTCCTTCTTCCCAGTGTCCAGGATGTAGGGAAGCCAGTTGATTCCTACTTCCCAGTGTCCAGGATGTAGGGAAGCCAGTTGATTCCTACTTACCAGTGTCCAGGATGTAGGGAAGCCAGTTGAATCCTACTTCCCAGTGTCCAGGATGTAGGGAAGCCAGTTGATCCCTTTTTCCAGGCCAGTGGCTGACTCAAACTCATGCATTATATTTATGTGATTATATGGTTTTATAATAACAGTATAGAATAAATGTAATAAAATAGTACAGAATAGGTATAAGTATAGAATATTTTAAAACAAAGTGAAAAAGGCAAGGATCCTCAAGAAAAAGCTAGACGACGATCACATTCCTTGGCCAATACCAACAACGGTTTCAATCTTATTAGATCTCTTCAGTTGGATTGGAAATGACTGTGTTATCCTAATTCTTGTTTATATTGGATCTGGTGGAGGTGTCAGCACCTCTGTAGGTGCTGTTCCTTCACACATAGCACCTCAGGTGTGGAGGTGTTATTGGCTTCTGTCATCTCCTGGGTGGAGGTGCTGTCAAGAACCCTTTGTTTTTCAAGGTTTATGCAGGTTACAGATGAATTGTAAGGCATTCTATATATGTTGTAGTTTTTCTACATTTTCTTGAGAGGTTTTTTCGACTTTTCATCGATTCGAGTCAGATTTGATCTCTTTATTTAATAATTTTAAATTTACAGACCTTCTCCCTTGAGACCTCCAGACTATTTTGTTTATTTTGCGCTTCGTAACGTTCCGGCGTGGGGTTAGAATGTCCAGTTTTTAAACAAATATTATTTATCTCATTTCTTTCTTTTGTGTGTAATACGAGAATATTTCAATAGTTTTTTAGGATAAAAATACCTTATTTTTGTTGGGTTTCTTTTGGGTGTTAGTATTCCAAATGTCGATTAACAACCTGGTATGGTTGGGTACAAACTCGGACAAGAAACTTTTTTTGTAAAAATAAGTTTTATTTTCATATTTTTCTTATTTCTTTTTTGTTTCTTGTTGAAATATGTAGACTTTCTTGGTAAATATTGCACGTATAGTTCTTGTTGAGATGAGGCAGACCTAGTTGTCTACTGGGATCTCTTGGAGTAGGCCGAGGATCTCTTCTAGTTCCTCGGGGTTTACCGGTATGTGCCATAAATATTGAACCTTTGATGGACTGGCCTGTTTTGATTTTGATGATTAGCAGGGCTAACCAATTGTTTTCTGGGTTAGTGTATCCGCATGCTAAATTGATAAAATTCATAACCATGGTTATTCAATATGCTCATTCAAGTGATGGGTTAAAAAGTTTGATTCCTGCAGTCTGACATCATTATTACATTGTGACAAGTTGCAGCCCAACAGAATGTTGATAATTATGCCGTTAATCAAAGACAATTATGGGGACGTTGATGTCCTTCCTGTCTGTTACCAGTGGTGGATGGGTAGATTTATATAAATTTATATATTTATGGATATTCCAAATAAAATAGACTAAATATAATTAATAGTTGAAATAATGTCTAACCTTGGTGGATGTGACTCTCATACATAACCAGACACAGAGTTCAAGACAACACAGGGCGATGATGGCAGAGACTATCATTATTACCAATGTAATGAAGAGTAAATGCTGTGTTAGATTAGTGATGTATAATACAGGAAAACTACAATCATAATACCAGTAATGAATAAAGTCATTACCTTGTGTCAGCTCACAGTATCCAGTGCTAGAGACCACACCTATCAAGTTATTCAGGGCAACTGTTATGGAATGCGACTTCAGGTCAGCTGTCAAGGAAATGTGAGGCTCATATGATCCACTAAAGGAATATGCAAACTTGTCTCACTTCAACACCCTCTGGTGGAGTTTGATTTGGGTTAAATCTTGTGGTTGACTGCTCTGGAACCCTTCTTTGCTTTCTATGTCACTCAGAAATGCTTGAACAAAAGGACTAGATAACATGACATAGGTAATAATATGTACACCTGAAAATATTTTGCGTTGAATTTTTGTGGCCTTGGGTCAAGGTCAAGGTCACATTGGCCTATTTATAGGCGATATAGTTCACAACCTGGAGAGATATGCTTAAGCTGATCTGGAACTGGATATGTGAAGAATATGTAAAGATTTTTTCTTTGGATGAATTTTTGTTGACTTTGGGTCAAGGTCAAAGTCAAATCCAGCAATATTGTAACTCTTTCCTGAGAGAATATAGCAACATTGATATGTGCTTGGCATATGTGATTGAACTTGGGTTGACTCAAAGGAATGATCAATGTAACTGGATCACAGTGACCCACTCAAAGGCTAAATAGGATTTTGACATTTGGTGATATTTTCAAGGTCACAGGAGAGAATGTGCAAAATTACATAAATGCCATATTTTACATAACACTTAATATCACTTATTGTCACCACATGTATCCCACACAATATGTCCATAATTTGGAGAATATTTTAAGGGTAACTAGGTTATTTTAATGCCCTGTAAGCCTACTTTGATATGTGCATGGAGGGAAGGTCATGGTTCAGGTTGACTGCCCTTTGAGCCTATTTTGATACGTGCATGTGGGGAAGGTCATGGTTCAGGTTGACTGCCCTTTCAGCCTATTTTGATACGTGCATGAAGGGAAGGTCATGGTTCAGGTTGACTGCCTTGTGAGCCTACTTTGATCATGTTGATATGTGCATGCAAGGAAGGTCACAGTATATGTTTTCTGTGTCCTGGTTGACTGCGCTTCGGAGCCTATTTTGATATATGCGTGTAGGGAAGGTCACAGATTATGTTTGTGTTGCAGGATCCATCTGAGAGTCTTGGTATGAGTGTGGCTGGAGGTCTGGGTAGTCCTCGGGGAGACATTCCTATATATGCCACCAATATACAGCCTGCAGGATGCCTCGGTCGCAGTAAGCAAATCAAGGTCAGTGTCAAGGTCAGATAATCCCATACAGTAGCTCAGAGTACCAGAGACATTTGTAGCTCAGGTCACACTGTGTACAGTTCCAGAGTCGCACATAACTCAGGTCACACTGTGTTTAGTACCAGAGTCACATGTAGCTCAGGTCACACTGTGTTTAGTACCAGAGTCACACGTAGCTCGGGTCACACTCTGTATAGTACCAGAGTCACACATAGCTCAGGTCACACTGTGTGTAGTACCAGAGTCACACGTAGCTCAGGTCACACTGTGTGTAGTACCAGAGTCACACGCAGCTCAGGTCTCACTGTGTGTAGTACCAGAGTCACACTTAGCTCAGGTCACACTGTGTGTAGTACCAGAGTCACACGTAGCTCGGGTCTCACTGTGTGTAGTACCAGTGTCACACGTAGCTCAGGTCTCACTGTGTGTAGTACCAGAGTCACACGTAGCTCAGGTCACACTGTGTGTAGTACCAGAGTCACACGTACCTCAGGTCTCACTGTGTGTAGTAACAGAGTCACATGTAGCTCAGGTCACACTGTGTGTAGTACCAGAGTCAAACATAGTTCAGGTCGCACTGTGTGCCAGAGTCACACGTAGCTCAGGTCACACTGTGTATAGTACCAGAGTCACACGTAGCTCAGGTCTCACTGTGTGTAGTACCAGAGTCACACGTAGCTCGGGTCACACTGTGTGTAGTACCAGAGTCACACGTAGCTCAGGTCACACTGTGTGTAGTACCAGAGTCACACGTAGCTCAGGTCACACTGTGCGTAGTACCAGAGTCACACGTAGCTCAGGTCTCACTGTGTGTAGTACCAGAGTCACACATAGCTCAGGTCACACTGTGCGTAGTACCAGAGTCACACGTAGCTCAGGTCTCACTGTGTGTAGTACCAGAGTCACACATAGCTCAGGTCTCACTGTGTGTAGTACCAGAGTCACACATAGCTCAGGTCTCACTGTGTGTAGTACCAGAGTCACATGTAGCTCAGGTCACACTGTGCCTAGTACCAGAGTCACACGTAACTCGGGTCACACTGTGTGTCTTACCAGAGTAACACGTAGCTCGGGTCACACTGTGTGTCGTACCAGAGTCACACGTAGCTCAGGTCTCACTGTGTGTAGTACCAGAGTCACACGTAACTCGGGTCACACTGTGTGTCTTACCAGAGTCACACGTAGCTCGGGTCACACTGTGTGTAGTACCAGAGTCACACGTAGCTCAGGTCTCACTGTGTGTAGTACCAGAGTCACACGTAACTCGGGTCACACTGTGTGTCTTACCAGAGTCACACGTAGCTCGGGTCACACTGTGTGTCGTACCAGAGTCACACGTAGCTCGGTTCACACTGTGTGTAGTACCAGAGTCACACGTAGCTTGGGTCACACCATGTGTAGTAATAGATTTATAAATAATCTATTAAATTTATTTACAAAAAAGATACCTAATTAATTAGAGAATGAACTAAAAATTGTGTATTGGGTGTTAATCTTTAGTTGTTTTAAATATCAAAGATTTGCTATTCCCCACAACTGGTATTATCTTGTTAAGTATTAGCATGATTAGAAGTAGAAGATAACATCACCTAGGTATTTAACTTTGAATTATATTTGAAATATTCCTTCACAAGATAAATCTTTCATGATTTGATTCAGCTTTTTTCTCTTACAGAAGGGTGATGTGATACTGTCAATTAATGGCCACAGTTTGCTGGAGTTGACACACACGGACGCTGTGTACGTTCTCAAGAAACACGCTGAACATAAGGTTGTCTCCCTACGCATCCTGGAGGGCACAGAAACTACAGACGGCATCAGTAACTTTAACCCCACCTGGAAGTTCTGGCTCTCCATGCCACCGTAAGCCACTCCTACCTCACACCCTTTATACTGCTATATACATGTAGACTGATATCTCATTGCTTACCCTTATCATGTATACGTAGGTGCTGTAAAGCTCAGGATGTGTTTGGAACAAATGGATATCATGAGTTGTTTCATGTGTTGTAGGGTATGTCATGTCGTGAAACATTTGCAGTTAGCCAGAGCCAGCACTGGAACTCTGGGATTTTCCATTGTTGGAGGGTGTGACAGCGTCCATGGTGCTCATCCCATATATGTTAAATCTATCGTACCTAACACCCCTGCAGGAAAAGATGGAAGACTCCAGTAAGTTCTAATATATAATAATCAAGAGATATTATGTATAATAAAATTTGTCTAATTTGCTTTCATAATGTGATGGGCCTTCTTTGGGAGTGAAGTGTTAAATACCATTCAAAATGTATTGATGCTCAAAGTCTGGCCGATTTTCAAGTTATTTTTTTTTACATAATCCACAGTTGATAACCGAGGGTGAGTTCTATAGCTTTAATACAGGTTTTATCTTAGAGTTCTGAGGCTTTAATACAAATTTTTATCTTACAGAGCTGGTGATATGCTGATGTCAGTCAATGGACATAGTTTGGAGAACATTCCACACAGTCAGGCCGTCTCTGTCCTCAAGTCTGTGAAGGGAGATGTAAAGCTCCGCCTGGTGTCCTGGCCGGGAACTATAGTATGACACATACCCTGCCTGTATATACTCATCACACATCACATATACGTCCACTACATTATTTATGCCAACAACACATTTCATCTACTTCAAATATTCATGATGACACCATTTTATAATGATAAGGCAATGCTTCATATCCCCAAACTCCCTTATCCAGGAGCCCTTAATTGTAAAGCATTTTCAGCTTATGCATTTTTTAGCTTTAACAGGGTCAATTTAAGTCCTCGCTCCTCACAGCAACGATTAACTTCAGAGAGAGAAGATTTGTATTTTTAAAGATAAGTAACTTTATTCACACCATTTTCATAAACTTTGCCGTCCGGCGAGAAATTGACATGATTATTTTGACAGAAATTTGCTTTGGGTGATAAAGTAGTATTTCACTGTTAATAGCTTTCATATATGAAAAGATAACAATTCCTATATGGATCTGTATGCAACATTATGGCAATAAATGAATCCACTTGTAATGTAATGTCTGGAAATGGGAAAATAAATACATTTCTAAATGTGGAATGATATGCATGGAAATACATCCTTAACTGAATATAAACATCTTGTTATAAAACGAATAACATTTTAAATTCTGTTATATTATAGCTTATTGTAAATGCAAAAATGATAAAGAATTTATATGCTGATTGGTCTGTGGGAATTATCCTGTTATTATATAGTGCCACCCATCCAGGTGGGGTACATTATGGTTTATCCTACCACCTGTCTATATGGGTACATTATGTTTACTCTACTACATGTCTGTACATGATAGGGGTACATTATGGTTTACCCCGCCACCTGTCTATATGGGCACATTAAGGGTTACACTACCACCCGTCTCTACGTGATAGGGGTACTTTAGGGTTTACCCTACCACCTGTCTATATGGGTACATTATAGTTTATCCTACCACCCATATCTACATGATGGGGTACATTATAGTTTATCCTACCACCCGTATCTACATGATGGGTTACATTATAGTTTATCCTACCACCCGTATCTACATGATAGGGGTACATTATGGTTTACCCTGCCACCTGTCTATACATGATAGGGTACATTATGGAATACCCTACCACCTGTCTATACATGATAGGGTACATTATGGTTTACCCTACCACCCTTAT
This sequence comes from Amphiduros pacificus, assembly GCA_949316495.1. Classification (NCBI taxonomy): domain Eukaryota; kingdom Metazoa; phylum Annelida; class Polychaeta; order Phyllodocida; family Hesionidae; genus Amphiduros; species Amphiduros pacificus. Next base: position 32,348,676 of record OX439003.1, read on the forward strand.
CTACATGATAGGGGTACATTATGATTATCCTACCACCAGTCTATATGGGTAAGGATACATTATGGTTTATCCTACCACCTGTCTATATGGGTACATTATGTTTACTCTACTACATGTCTGTACATGATAGGGGTACATTATGGTTTACCCCGCCACCTGTCTATATGGGCACATTAAGGGTTACACTACCACCCGTCTCTACGTGATAGGGGTACTTTAGGGTTTACCCTACCACCTGTCTATATGGGTACATTATAGTTTATCCTACCACCCATATCTACATGATGGGGTACATTATAGTTTATCCTACCACCCGTATCTACATGATGGGTTACATTATAGTTTATCCTACCACCCGTATCTACATGATAGGGGTACATTATGGTTTACCCTGCCACCTGTCTATACATGATAGGGTACATTATGGAATACCCTACCACCTGTCTATACATGATAGGGTACATTATGGTTTACCCTACCACCCGTATCTACATGATAGGGGTACATTATGATTATCCTACCACCTGTCTATATGGGTACATTATGGTTTATCCTACCACCTGTCTATAAATGATAGGGTACATTATGATTATCCTACCACCTGTCTATATGGGTACATTATGGTTTATCCTACCACCTGTCTATACATGATAGGGTACATTATGATTATCCTACCACCTGTCTATATGGGTACATTATAGTTTACCCTGCCACCTGTCTATATGGGTACATTATGGTTTACCCTACCACCCGTATCTACATGATAGGGATACTTTAGGGTTTACCCTACCACTGGAATATTATGGCTTACCTTACCCATACACAGACAGGTGGTAGGGTAAATCATAATGTTCCCCTCACATTTTGGTTTAGCCTACCATTGGTCACTTTATGGGTAGGGGTACATCATCGCTCGTGACTAGTCCTTGAATGGACCTTCTAACCTACAGATCATACTTTCTTCTGTAAGATTACTCTACTGATGACTTGAAATTGCTCAGGAATTAAGCTTCTTCTTACTCTTGTCTATATATGTGTCAAAAACGTCTCTTTCCTTGTCCTGACTTCTATAATTTTAAATGGGTAGATTACATTAAAAATGTAAGAAGTGATTGATGTATTAAAACTGATGTATATTATTTATAATATGATGTATTGTTATATGTTTAAAACTTGATCAAACATTTGGGGAATATTGTTCACATATACATGTATATGCTTACCAGTGGCAGGTTTTTAAAATATTTTATATGAAAAAGATTCAAAGTTTCATCACATTTATCAGAATTCTTTTGAAAGGTAATTGATAGAAAAAAAAATGTGGAATTTGACAAAAGGTTCACTGATAGGTGGCGTTGTTAGGATTCACTGATAAGTGGCGCTGTTACGGTTCACTGACAGGTGGCGCTATTGAAAGCCCAGAAACCTCAGATGTTAGATTATTGGTTTTGGGGCAGGTGCTCATTGAAAAAGGGTGGGTGGGATATATTGGGCTGCTTGTAAAGAATGATATTCAGTTATTATTTTGTTCTTTGAAATTGATAAGAATTAAAATTTGAAAAACAAAACAGTCATCCATTTGCCAGGATTAATGGCTGAAGTTGACAGTTAACAGAAACAAGGCATCAACCCAGCTTGACATAGGTTTGCAATGTGAATGAATAATAATAAAAAATGCAATTTGTAAGCTTGACATATTAGGAAGTAACATGTTTGGTTGCACTGATAGACAACCATGTGCATATCCTGTAATATTTCTTTTTGTGTTTAATGGAAACAGATTTTGGTGGCACCATGTTATGTTGGTAACCAGTTTTCACAGAACCAAGACCACTGCTTCATGATGATTATAACAGGATCCTTTCAAACAAAGTTGTGATTTAATTGTTATGTACTTATATGATAATGTATTTAATTTCTTTTTGTTATCGACTGTGATGACCTAGATATGAATAAAGAAATTAAACCAGGAATCATGTGAGAAACGATCTAAGAAAAATAAATAAATATCTGTTGAAAGTATTCAGTCTGCATTTTGAGGAGCTTTGAATGTCTTCAATATATGTGGTGACTGGATTATGATATTCCATACATTTTAGAGTATAATGGCAAAGAATTTATTGTTATCTTAGAACAAATTGGTTTGGTAATTAAAGCTTATAATTTGGAGTTTGATAGAATGAAGAAAATGCATAATTGTACATACATAATAAATACACAATAAAGACTTTGAATACATACTATCAACATTGAGTTATTTTTGAGTTATGGGTATTCAGTAGATGCCAGATTAGTGGTGGGTATTCAGTAGATGCCAGATTAGTGTGGTGGGTATTCAGTAGATGCCAGATTAGTGGTGGGTATTCAGTAGATGCCAGATTAGTGGTGGGTATTCAGTAGATGCCAGATTAGTGTGGTGGGTATTCAGTAGATGCCAGATTAGTGGTAGGTATTCAGTAGATGCCAGATTAGTGTGGTGGGTATTCAGTAGATGCCAGATTAGTGTGGTGGGTATTCAGTAGATGCCAGATTAGTATGGTGGGTATTCAGTTGATACCATTGCTACTAGTGTAGCCAACACCTCTAGTAGCTTGCAAAAACATTTAGTTTTATAAAAACTTGGCTGTTAAGATTTTGATACATTGAAAAAATGAAGGGAAAATGTTTGTTTTTGTAAATGGAGATTTGGTAGCATGCATAAACTGTCAGATTAATAAGGTAGGCTAAGTTCTGATAGTTTGCCACACTGGCAGCCATTTTCTAGTAACTGTCAATACTTTACTATCAATGTCATAAAGAGTTAAGCAAATAGTCATAAAATTATTGATTTGCAATAAGTTTATAACACATTTTATTCATGTTTTGTCTATACTCGACATCAAACATCTTTAGATTTCAAGGTTACATGAGAACAGTTTGAATTTTGAATGACAAAAACCCACTAGAGTGTGGATAAATTTAATACTTCACTCCAGTTAGTGTTTATATTTGTCCCCCCGAGTTGTAAGGCTTTCTCATAATAAATTAGGTAAATATCTTCAATGTACTGCTTGCAATACCAAATACTGCAATTATAACTGAAGCTTTAGAAAAGTGACCTTTAAAGCTTTATGTAGATACAGAGAGGACATAATGACATATGGAGTTAATAATGTAGTTTATAGAGAGTCCACGAAGCATGCCGACCGACACCTAGCACCCAGCTTAGATCAGCGCCGGGCCAGCACGCCGTGGATCACTGCTCAAAAGCCTATCACCAACTAATTTTGTTGGCAATTCTTGATAAAAAGATTTTTATATTCTTTTGTGAATCTGTCAATCATGGCGAGATATGAACCTTAAGTGACTATATATGACTGATTTCATAAAGATATTGATGGTATAACCAAGCAGACAGCACTTTGTCCCTGGTTCATTATGAAATCTTTTGGATAGGAGTTAGATGTATAACTGTATTAAACGCCGTGTGTAAACAACCTAATATAGGCGGATTTAATGGTCAGTAATCAGAGAATATTCTACTGATTGGATTTAATACTTAATTTCATAAGATGTGTTGATGGCTAAATCTTAATGGTCTTAAAAGAAGTCAAGAGAGAACCTGTACTACGGTAATCTTATTTCTTCAAGCCCAAAGAAAAACAAAACTGGAATTTAGTCTGGAAAAGCAATTTGTACCAGCTGAGATATCCTTTTATTGGTTATAAATACATTCTGTTAGAAGTTTCTGCCAATTCTGTGATGATGGCGCTGAATTGATGACAATATTTATGCATACACCATGGATCCGCGTTGTTTTCGCTGAATGGTTGGTGCCCTGGTTGAACCAATGATAAAAAAAAATCATAACTGGCATTATCAGTCTTCTAGAAATGGCAGTCGGGCAGATTGGAGTATATATAAGTTTGCTTTTGTTTTGATACACCTAGCTTTCAGTCTATATACACCCTAATGGCTGAGTGTATGGGAGGAGGCATATTACAGTGAGCAGGATGCCGGGCATCGGTCAGGACGCGACGGCCACCGGGTCGCGAGCCACCGTGCTGCAGCGGGTACGCAACAAGAACAACGTGTCTGAGATGTACCTGAGGAGGACCTTAGAGGACCTGGACAGACAGCTGCAGGCCACCGTCGGCCAGATAGAGATGGAAAGACTCGACTGGAAAACATTCCTCACCAACATCAGGAACTGTAACTCAGATGACTTGGCCGAATTTTCACAGTAAGTGTTCCCAATATACAGAATTAGTTACCATCAGATGAGTTCTCCGCCATTTGATCTCACTCTTAATATAATATTAACCTAGCCTTGTTCCAGATTTTAGTGATTCAGTCATAATACAGAATTATTTTCAACCTCTTCAAAGCTGTGCTTATCTAAACTTATCTGTAAACGTTCATATGGAGAAATAGAAGTGATTTCATTTAAATAAACAAGCACTTGTAAAATCATCACAACATTGACAACTGCACAAATGATATTAATAAAATATATAAATTTTTTTTCAAGTTAAAATAATTTTTTTTGCTAAATGTTTTAAAAAAATGATTTAATATGTGACAGACACATAAAAGCAAAATAAAGTTTTATTTATTAATAATTGGCACAATTATCTGAGTAAGCCCTACAATATTTTCAAATATATCAAGTTTATCAACGTATAATGACCAGTTAAATCACAAAAAATCAATTTTCTCATTTATAGGTGAAATCTGCACGAGTAGATAATTTGTGCAACATTATACAGCTTTAATGGAAAAACTTACTTTTATGAAATTATTTCAGCTTATTTAAAGATCTGTATGATGGCACAGACAGCTCATATAGAGGTCGGAGAACACGCATTAAGGAATTCTTTCATCCTTCAGCGCTGGGAATACAGAGAACACAGCCCAATACTCCTTATACCAAGGCAAAAGCTCAGCCAAAGTCTGCGGCTCTGCCTCAGATAAAACCTGACCTGCAGAGGGCACTGACCATCCCGGTGGTCAAGAAGAGTGAGCTGGCTGAGTGTGGACCACAGAGAGCTCACACAGAGACAAACCTAACAAACCAGCATCCCTCACAGGCCTTAATGCCACCCATCAACGTCAGTCCGCCCAAGAAAGAAGGTCTCATCACTAATTATAAACTTCGCCCTTTAGTAAAGCAAGAGGACCAGGTATTGAAGCCTCCCTCCAGCGCCCAGTCTTCACACAGTAGTAGGTCAAGCTTTGCTAGGATTGCTGCCAGTATGAAGAAAGAATTCCCGACAATAGCTGATGAGGATGAAGCCGTGGTAGAGGGCACCACCGATCCCACCAGTCTGCCTCTCATTGTTACCGATGCAGTGCCCTCTACTGGCAGAGGCCCTGGACCTCAGAAAGAGGAAGACGCTTCCAGCCTGATGAGGGATATCTTAGATCAGAATGCTGAGAAGTTTCAGCCCAAGAAGCGCTATAAAAGAAAGAAGCCCCTTCCACTGAGAATCAAAGCCCTATATGAAAGGGTGGAAGAACTCATCCCAAAGGAGGAACAACGGGCATGGTACCTGCCGCCAATTGATATCTGAAATATCTCATATCAGAATGAACATTTAAACAATTGTATTATTGCAACATGAAAAGCTATGAGAACAAACCATTGATCTGCCAGAGTTGAGTGTGAAAATGTTTGACACAAATGTTGACAAGATGGTGGCAATACTCAACAGAGTGCCATCAACACAGACAGTAACACTGGAGAATACTGAAGCCATTATCCTAGTTGATATAGTTATATTAATATATAGTATACTCATATTAATATATTCATTATACTGTGATGAGTGACCTTGTGTCTGAGAAACAATATAACACTAAGTAATCAACATGATAAATCACTGCTGTGAGGATGGCATTTCTTTATACAATTCTATATAGTTGAACATTAAACTAATTGTGCAACAATCTGTGATAAAAACAACAGGGTCACAATTTTTGCAGTATTCGTCGTACAATTATTTTCTATCATTATTTTATCAGTTTCGAAAAATAAACAAAGCAAGAAAAATGTATTCCTTGTACCAAACATATTCCTACTTAAAGAATCTTGGTAGCAAATAAAGATGTAGAATTGCAGAGATGTAGCATAGGGTAAAGTTTGAATAACACTATATCTGACCTAGACCTAAACAGTGACCAAATTATTTTGTTTCATTACTTGAGAGTTGCTTGAAAAAGATTTAAAAAAAGAATTCATTTCCTGACAATACTACAATCTTACCTGTTAATGGCTTAGAAATCAACAAGTTGTTTCTAAGAAGATTAAGTTTGATGGACAGACAGATTGACAGAAAATGTCCCTATCATTTAGACAAAGTCAGCATAGCTAACAAAAAAGTGGATCCAGATGTTTGCATTCAAGATATCACTTTTATTCGGTAAATCTGAATGGCATTATGTTATAAAATTTTCATGAACTGCGCAAATACATTGTAACAAACGCAGCAGACAATAACTGTACATCTCCTGTGCCACATCACAAATAAACTTAAATCAACATTACCATCTCCTTTATCAATCAATATGTATTAAAAGCCACAGTTTCTGAATATAAATGATCTGAAAATCACAGCTATATTAGTAATAGATAATTATTTGCCAAAGTTATGAGTAATATTAAATCAACCATCTGCCTGAATTATCACAATCATCTAAAGTAGCCAGGAAGAATATATGCCAGATCAAGCTGATGTGCACAAAGCAGTTGCAGAAGAATATAGAGAGGCAATTCTAATTCTCACTGCTTGAGTGGGCTCTGCTGCCACCTGGTGTGTTAAAATTTGTTATACATGGATGAACTTTGTAATATGTATTTTACATGACACAAGAGACACTTGGTGGATCTCAAATGTTGAAACTCAAGCAGTGAGAATTCTTTGGTATTCCTGCTGGGTGTGATTCTTATAATTTGGAATTCTTATCTTGATTTCATGCAGGTACAGTTCATTATATAAATTATGTGATAATCTTTTTTTATATCTTTTTTTGCTCATTTTTTTCCTGGCTAAATGTATGATATTTGATAGCAATAAGATCTTCAATAATCACTGAATATCAAAGCATGTCTAAATCTCAATCATCCTACATTAATAGTGGATGTCCTTTTATGCAGGTGACAAAGTTCAATCAATCAAATACATTTCAAAAGCAGTTACATTTAATAGAATAACATTTAACAAGGCAAAGCCCTTTAAATCTGATTAACGAGGTCACATTACATGTAAAATTAAGTTAAATTGAATAAATAATTGTGATATGACCATTTGATCATCATAATACAAACTCTATCTCATTTTGTGAACATAAATTATAGTGTTCTGTTTATAAAAGATTCATGGTATTAGTAACTTGTTAACCCTCAAAGTGATAATAATTAGGTATATATGTAGGGTATATATCAAAATATGGTTTCTTGGAGTGCTGTAGCATAGATAATTTTGTAAACTTTCCTGATACGGAGAATTTGGTAAATCCTCCTGTTATACAGACTTTATAAACCCTCCTGTTATAGAGAACTTTATAAACCCTCCTGTTATAGAGAATTTTGTAAACCCGCTTGTTATAGAGAACTTTGTAAACCCTCCTGTTATACAGAACTTTGTAAACCCTGATGTTATACAGAACTTTGTAAACCCTCATGTTATAGACAATTTTGTAAACCCCCTTTTACATAGAATTTTGTAAACCCCCTTTTACATAGAATTTTGTAAACCCTAATGCAATTGTAAAGGATCCTTTTATATTGTAAACCCTCCTGTTATAGATATTTTTGAAACCTCACTTTTACAGCGAATTTTGTAAATGTTCTTCAGGCTTGATCTGCATGGAGACAGCAAGATACTACAAAAGTTTCAAGATGAATCCTGATTTAATGAAATCTTTAATTAATTCTTGTCTGTTTGAAATATATTGCACTAAATCATGTAGTTACAATGTGAGTTCAGGGCAAATTAATAAATTTGCCCTGGTTATAAATACATCCTAGCAGAAAAATGATTTGCACTACCATATATCAGCCTCACATGACAGGAAAATTATATAGGTTTCAAGCAACTGACACAAACAAATTATAGATGTCATTCAAAAATAATGTCCAAAATATCTTGATGTATTTTGCTGGAAAAATAAATTTCTGAAATGCATTTCACACACCAGGTGACAGCACTGTACATGATTAAATTGTCTTCATTCACAGAGTATAAGGATGATTAATGAATGTTTGTTCGATAGTTAAAAATCTTTTATCTCTTTTTATCTCTGAAAACTGCCAGATCAAAATCATTGGTGGACTGAAACATCTTTTGAGATCTATTACATCATTATACACATTGCCAATAAATAAAAATGTCAAAACATATTGAGATGTACATGTATCTACAAATAAATGCAAGGCACCTGAACATTACGATTCCACTGTTTGCTGATGAGGTGGTCACATGTAAAATATATGTGTATACAATAATGATATAAAATTAAGTTTAACAATAAAAGAATCTTTGACAAATGTTTTCTCATATAAGTCTTAGTTATCTGTATATATTCTTGGTGATGTAGATTTATCCTGCAAGGATCTGAACCATTAACCCTATAAAGCAATGTTAGAAAGTTTAACCAATCCTCAAATAATGTCTGCCATCAAGTTGCGTCCATGGCAGTCCCTCACTCATTGGCAAAACTGGGGACAAGTTAGAACTGGGAGACTGCATGTCTACTACTGGGAGACTGCATGTCTACAACTGGGAGACTGCATGTCTACTACTGGGAGACTGCATGTCTACAACTGGGAGACTGCATCTCTACTACTGGGAGACTGCATGTCTACAACTGGGAGACTGCATCTCTACTACTGGGAGACTGCATGTCTACAACTGGGAGACTGCATGTCTACTACTGGGAGACTGCATGTCTACTATTGGGAGACTGCATGTACAACTAGGAGACTACATGTCTACTACTGGGAGACTGCATGTCTACTACTGGGAGACTGCATGTCTACAACTGGGAGACTGCATGTCTACAACTGGGAAACTGCATGTCTACAACTGTCAATTATATGTAAACTACAGGGAGACTGCATGTCTACAACTGGGAGACTGCATGTCTACAACTGGGAGACTGCATGTCTACAACTGTCAATTATATGTCAACTACAGGGAGACTGCATGTCTACAACTGGGAGACTGCATGTCTACAACTGGGAGACTGCATGTCTACTATTGGGAGACTGCATGTACAACTAGGAGACTACATGTCTACTACTGGGAGACTGCATGTCTACAACTGGGAGACTGCATGTCTACAACTGGGAGACTGCATGTCTACAACTGGGAGACTGCATGTCTACAACTGGGAGACTGCATGTCTACAACTGTCAATTATATGTCAACTACAGGGAGACTGCATGTCTACAACTGGGAGACTGCATGTCTACAACTGGGAGACTGCATGTCTACAACTGGGAGACTGCATGTCTACTATTGGGAGACTGCATGTACAACTAGGAGACTACATGTCTACTACTGGGAGACTGCATGTCTACAACTGGGAGACTGCATGTACAACTAGGAGACTGCATGTCTACAACTGGGAGAGTGCATGTCTTGTCATATATCATGTCATGCCACATGCTCAAACTTTGCTGGTAACTATCAAGCCACATTTTTTATCCTAAGCGTCCTGAGTCATTGCATTGAGATTTAATGCATTGCTAGATTGAAATTTACCCTTTTCAATGACTGAGTCTAGGTTCAACTTACTTCTTATTTATTTGGACCTCATACACTTGAAAGAATATGATAACTAAAAAAAACACTCAAAGATTGGAAAATTAAATATGTTTAGACATGATACCACTGACAGAATAGAACCAAGGGGAATGGTGTATGGAATAAATGAAATTATAATATGCTTAGCAAAGCATGATGCCATATTTTCTTTCACATATTTTTCAAATTTAACATATTGCTTAGAATTCTGAGAATAATAAAATAACTGGTATAATTATTGTGGTTCTAATTCCATATAAAAAAATGTGAAAAAGATGGCATGAAGTACAATATCATATTTCACAAAAGTTGAACAGGAAAGATACGAAGATTTATAAAGTTATAATTAATATATCCTTTTACGCAATATACTTCGTTGTGATTTAAGATTTGTCAAATGATACATGAACAATATAATATGATGTGTACACTATAATCTGTCGTCATTCCACGCCTGTCACAGTACACAGACAGGAGGAGTCAGACTTTACACGAGATGTGGCCCATTTGTTGTAGTTATTATCGACAATGTGCTCTAAATAAGAATCCACTTCACGGTGAACGTTCTCCAGATCTTCCAGAAGTATAAACTGTTTGAGTCTATTAGGCAAGCCAAGCTGTTCCACTTTATGATTGCTATTTATTCCTAATGCTTTAAGTATAGCAGTCCTGCAGGAAAGTAACAGAGAGCTGGGATTGGTTGATATATCAGCCAATATTGTCACAAGTTCTTCTGGAACCATCATTTTACCTTCCTCATCCTTGAGCTGTTTCTGATTGGTCAGGAAGTGCGGTATCCATGGCTCTTTTGACCAATCAGAGATGAAGCAGGTCAGAATGACAACCATATGGATTAACCTGTTCTTCATCATTGGTGAATTAAAACACTTTGTAAAACTTTCTACCACAGACTGCAGAGGAGTGACCAAGTCTTTTGATGGTTTGTGGACGTTGGCTCCAGATTTGAGTAGATGGAATGCGAGGCATACGATGCCGTCAGTGCAGAGGATCCATAGTGCTGTCTGTCCGTCCTCCTCTGACACGGTGTCTAGGTCGGAGCTACGCTGCAGGATGAGGGTCATCAGATGCTGATATTTGGCGTGTACGTCAGGCAGAGACACGTCGTAGGAATTATGGCGCCACCTATGTCGACGCAGCACCATGCTATTGCGGAACTTGCACGGGTAAGCAAGCCAGGTGGGCATGGGAGCAATATCTGGATCAGCCCCAGCCTCCAGTAGGTACTCAACCACCGGCACATTAGGCTCCTGCATGGCCGTGGCCAAGATGGCGCCACCAGGACCATCCACATCATTGATCTCAGCCCCGGCTCTTACCAGCTTCTGGATCACCTCCAAACACCCCCGACTTATGGAACACGCTAACGCTCGCTTTAACTCAACAGGATCATTGATATATTTTAATAAAACATCCAAAAGTGTATCCTTGTAAAATTTGACTGCCACTAGCAGAGGGCTGACTGAATCGTGATCGTGACTGTCAGTGCGTATTGAACTCTGCTGGAACAGTTTGGGCCCTCGGAACCTGGACGTTCCTTTGTATGGAATCTGTCTACATCCGGCGATGAGAAGACGTTCTAAGATCTCCACACTTTGACCAATCTCCACAGCCAGGTACAGCGATGTTTCCCCTGAATAAAAAAGAAACAAAATCACACCAAATTCTGACCATGAAATGTACCCACTCAGGGAATTGTACCTTCTACATTCAGACTACTTTGATAGACATGGACATATGTACCACTCTCGTAAAAACCCTCAAAACTCATAAACCAATTTGGGCCCAGAGGGAGATGTACCCACCTTATACAGACCACTCAGGGAGACGTACCCACCCTAAACAGACCACCCCAGGGAGACATACCCACCCTATACAGACCACTTTGGGAGACATACCCACCCCATACAGACCACTTAGGGAGACGTACCCATCCCATACAGACCACTTAGGGAGACGTACCCATCCCATACAGACCACTTAGGAAGACGTACCCATCCTATACAGACCACTCAGGGAGACGTACCCACCCTAAACAGACCACTTCGGGAGACATACCCATCCCATACAGACCACTTAGGGAGACGTACCCATCCCATACAGACCACTTAGGGAGACGTACCCACCCTAAACAGACCACTTCGGGAGACGTACCCATCCCATACAGACCACTTCGGGAGACGTACCCATCCCATACAGACCACTTAGGGAGACGTACCCACTCCATACAGACCACTCAGGGAGACGTACCCACCCTATACAGACCACTTAAGGAGACGTACCCACTCCATACAGACCACTCGGGGAAACATACAATGTACACACCCTATACAGATCACTCAGGGAGACATACCCACCCCATAAAGACCACTCAGGGAGACGTACCCACCCTAAACAGACCCCTTAGAGAGACGTACCCACTCCATACAGACCACTCAGGGAGACGTACCCACTCCATACAGACCACTCAGGGAGACGTACCCACTCCATACAGACCTCTCAGGGAGACATACCCACCCTATCCAGACCACTCTGGGAGACCTACCTACCCTATACAGACCACTCTGGGAGACGTACCCACTCTATACAGACCACTCTGGGAGACATACCCACTCAGGGAGACTTACCTGCCCCGTTAAGACTGTGGCAGTCTGCTCGGTGGTCCAGGAGAAGCTCAACAGCTCGGAGATTCTGTGTTCTCACGGCCAGGTGCAGCGGAAGGTCAATCACATCTTTACTCACTGGCACGGCTGCAAACCATTCAAATGCACACATTAAAATATAATTGCCATAATCTTCAGGTCTGACCAGCAATGGTGATGCATATGCATGTAAATGTGCATAAATATTGAACTGTTTTGAAAACTAGATAGTTTGTGAGCAGTACAAAATTAGAGTCAGCACAATATTTAATGCATACGTCACATGCCAATCTTTTTCATACTATCAGGAGGTCAAAGTAGCCCAGTTACATAAATTATTCTCCAAAGTATGAACATATTGTATAAGATACATGCTGTGCTAATAATCGATATTTGGTGAAATGTAAAATATGGTATTTATGTGATTTTAAAAATTCATTCAATGACATGTGACTTTGAAAATATCACCAAATACAAAAATCCTATGAAGCCTTTAAATAGGTCAATGTTACCTAGTTGCATTGATAATTCCTCTAAGCCAACCTTAGTTCAATCCCATGTGCCAAGTAACATTGATATTGCTATATTCTTTCAGTCAAGAGAGCATAATCAATATAAGCTAAAATATTGTTAGTCTTGACCTTGACCCAAAGTAAACAATAATTCATCCAAACAAATATTCTTCATATATTCTTCACATATCCATAATATAAAGTTCCTCATATTTCTGGAATTTGTGACCTGTTTGGGCCTTAAATAGATCAATTTGACCTAGTTACATAAATTATTTACAAAAACGTGAACAAACATATTGTGTAAGATAAACATGGTGGCAATAAATGTAATATGTAGTGTTTTACCAAACATCAAATTTAGATGATTTTGAAAATTGTCTTTTTGACCTTGAAAATAGCTCGAGGTCACCCAATATCCATCTTGTCCAAGTCCCTTATAGGTAGATCACGTCTGCCAAGTCATATCGATATTGATGTAATCTTGAAGAAATTGAGCATTCACAAGCAAAGTTGCTCCTGTGCTGGTCATGACCTTGGCTTTGACCCAAGGTCACAAAACGTCCAGCCCCAAAGAAATCCCAGGCCTACATATCATCATTTTAGAGTATTTAGTCCTTATGTCAAAACATAAATGAATGATAACTAAAACAAAGTGCTGCAGAGGCGGCAGACGCTTGTACAGACTTGACAATTTAATCTCAAACCTACTAGTTTCTGTTTGGGAATTCAATATGAAAAACTAATTCCTTGATTTCAGAAAATAAATCATTTTAAGTTGCAAAGTTATTTACTGTGCAGGTTTGGATTGTGTCCCATTTCCAGGAGCATGTGTAGGATGTCACACTTGTCAAACTGCACAGCAAGGTAGACCGTGGTGTCGCCGTACACGTTGAGGGGGTGCTGGAGGGCGCCACACTGCAGCAGGAACTTGACTGTCTCCAGGTGACCCTGCCTGATGGCCCAGTACAGGGGCGTGGTCTTGTCATAGTTACCACACTGCTTGTTGATGTCCACTATTCCCAGATAGGCATTAAACACTGATGTCGCTGCTGAAAGGGACAAAAAATGAATGAAAAAAAGAATGTGGAATGTAAAAAAAAAGAAAAGAAATTGAAAAGATCTATTTCTTAGATTCATGTACATGTAGAGTGAGTACTGGGTACTTACCATACTTGGATTTATGCAGAGTGAATACTGGATAGTTACCATACTTGGACTCATGTAGAGTGAGTACTGGATACTTACCATACTTGGACTCATGTAGAGTGAGTACTTGATACTTACCGTACTTAGCTGCGAGGTGAAGCACAGAGTAGGGCTGGTCATCGTCTCCAGAGTGGACCAGATCCGGACGCAGACTTGCAATCTTCTCCACCTCTTCAACGGCATCCCTTTCTATTGCAGACTTCCATCTTCAAAAAGCACACAGAAAGTCCCAAATTACACACTGCAATGACCACTTGCAATTCCCCATCACATACAAGATCTTCCTCTCAAATGTGGCATTTTTGGATGTCCATTAATGGAAATAGGAGCCTTCCACTATGTCTTCACCTCTCCCACATGACATCCCTCCTCCGACATGGCATCAACCTCCCACATGACATCACCACTCCCACATAGCACCACCCTCCCACATAACATCCCCCCTCCAACATGGCATCCCACTTCCCACATAACATCCCCCCTCCAACATGACATCACCCTCACACACAACATCCCCCCTCCCACATGGCATCACTCTCCCACATGGCATCACCCGCCAACATGGCATCACCCTCCCACATGGTATCACCCCTCCCACATAGCATCACCCCTCCCACATGGTATCACTCTCCCACATGACATCACTCTCCCACATGGCATCACCCTCCCACATGGTATCACCCCTCCCACATGGCATCACCCCTCCCACATGGCATCACCCCTCCCACATGGCATCACCTCTCCCACATGGCATCACCTCTCCCACATGGTATCGATCACCCCTCCAACATGGCATCACCTCTCCCACATGGCATCAATCTCCCACATGGCATCACCTCTCCCACATGGCATCACTCTCCCACATGGCATCACTCTCCCACATGGCATCACTCTCCCACATGACATCACCCTCCCACATGGCAACTCCCTCTCACATGACATCACCCTCCAACATGGCATCACCCTCCCACATGGCATCACCCTCCCACATGGCATCACCCTCCCACATGGTATCACCCCTCCCACATAGCATCACCCCTCCCACATGGTATCACTCTCCCACATGACATCACTCTCCCACATGACATCACCCCTCCCACATGGCATCACCCCTCCCACATGGCATCACTCTCCCACATGACATCACCCCTCCCACATGGTATCACCCTCCCACATGGTATCACCCCTCCCACATGGTATCACTCTCCCACATGACATCACTCTCCCACATGACATCACCCCTCCCACATAGCATCACCCCTCCCACATGGCATCACTCTCCCACATGACATCACCCCTCCCACATGGCATCACCCCTCCCACATGGCATCACCCTCCCACATGGCATCACCCCTCCCACATAGCATCACCCCTCCCACATGGTATCACTCTCCCACATGACATCACTCTCCCACATGACATCACCCCTCCCACATGGCATCACCCCTCCAACATGGCATCACCTCTCCCACATGGCATCACTCTCCCACATGGCATCACTCTCCCACATGACATCACCCGCCAACATGGCATCACCCTCCCACATGGTATCACCCCTCCCACATAGCATCACCCCTCCCACATGGTATCACTCTCCAACATGACATCACTCTCCCACATGACATCACCCCTCCCACATGGCATCACCCCTCCCACATGGCATCACCCCTCCCATATGGTATCACCCCTCCAACATGGCATCACCCCTCCCACATGGCATCAACCCTCCCACATGGCATCACTCTACCACATGGCATCACTCTCCCACATGACATCACCCCTCCCACATGGCATCACCCCTCCCACATGACATCACCTCTCCCACATGGTATCACCCCTCCAACATGGCATCACTCTCCCACATGACATCACCCTCCCACATGGCATCACCCCTCCCACATGGCATCACCTCTCCCACATGACATCACTCTCCCACATGGCATCACTCTCCCACATGGCATCACTCTCCCACATGGCATCACCCTCCCACATGGTATCACTCTCCCACATGACATCACCCTCCAACATGGCATCACCTCTCCCACATGGCACCCCCCCTCCCACATGACATCACCCTCCCACATGGCACCCCCCTCCAACATGGCATCACTCTCCCACATGGCATCACCCCTCCCATATAACATCACCCTCCCACATGGTATCGATCACCCCTCCAACATGGCATCACCTCTCCCACATGGCATCAATCTCCCACATGGCATCACCTCTCCCACATGGCATCACTCTCCCACATGGCATCACTCTCCCACATGGCATCACTCTCCCACATGACATCACCCTCCCACATGGCAACTCCCTCTCACATGACATCACCCCTCCCACATGACATCACCCCTCCCACATGACATCACCTCTCCCACATGGTATCACCCCTCCAACATGGCATCACTCTCCCACATGACATCACCCTCCCACATGGCATCACCCCTCCCACATGGCATCACCTCTCCCACATGACATCACTCTCCCACATGGCATCACTCTCCCACATGGCATCACTCTCCCACATGGCATCACCCTCCCACATGGTATCACTCTCCCACATGGCATCACTCTCCCACATGACATCACCCTCCCACATGGCAACTCCCTCTCACATGACATCACCCTCCAACATGGCATCACCTCTCCCACATGGCACCCCCCCTCCCACATGACATCACCCTCCCACATGGCACCCCCCTCCAACATGGCATCACTCTCCCACATGGCATCACCCCTCCCATATAACATCACCCTCCCACATGGTATCGATCACCCCTCCAACATGGCATCACCTCTCCCACATGGCATCAATCTCCCACATGGCATCACCTCTCCCACATGGCATCACTCTCCCACATGGCATCACTCTCCCACATGGCATCACTCTCCCACATGACATCACCCTCCCACATGGCAACTCCCTCTCACATGACATCACCCTCCAACATGGCATCACCCTCCCACATGGCATCACCCTCCCACATGGCATCACCCTCCCACATGGTATCACCCCTCCCACATAGCATCACCCCTCCCACATGGTATCACTCTCCCACATGACATCACTCTCCCACATGACATCACCCCTCCCACATGGCATCACCCCTCCCACATGGCATCACTCTCCCACATGACATCACCCCTCCCACATGGTATCACCCTCCCACATGGTATCACCCCTCCCACATGGTATCACTCTCCCACATGACATCACTCTCCCACATGACATCACCCCTCCCACATAGCATCACCCCTCCCACATGGCATCACTCTCCCACATGACATCACCCCTCCCACATGGCATCACCCCTCCCACATGGCATCACCCTCCCACATGGCATCACCCCTCCCACATAGCATCACCCCTCCCACATGGTATCACTCTCCCACATGACATCACTCTCCCACATGACATCACCCCTCCCACATGGCATCACCCCTCCAACATGGCATCACCTCTCCCACATGGCATCACTCTCCCACATGGCATCACTCTCCCACATGACATCACCCGCCAACATGGCATCACCCTCCCACATGGTATCACCCCTCCCACATAGCATCACCCCTCCCACATGGTATCACTCTCCAACATGACATCACTCTCCCACATGACATCACCCCTCCCACATGGCATCACCCCTCCCACATGGCATCACCCCTCCCATATGGTATCACCCCTCCAACATGGCATCACCCCTCCCACATGGCATCAACCCTCCCACATGGCATCACTCTCCCACATGGCATCACTCTCCCACATGACATCACCCCTCCCACATGGCATCACCCCTCCCACATGGCATCACCTCT
The DNA here is from genome assembly GCA_949316495.1 of Amphiduros pacificus. NCBI lineage: Eukaryota > Metazoa > Annelida > Polychaeta > Phyllodocida > Hesionidae > Amphiduros > Amphiduros pacificus. The sequence continues at coordinate 32,366,664 of OX439003.1, forward strand.
CCCACATGGTATCACCCCTCCAACATGGCATCACTCTCCCACATGACATCACCCTCCCACATGGCATCACCCCTCCCACATGGCATCACCTCTCCCACATGACATCACTCTCCCACATGGCATCACTCTCCCACATGGCATCACTCTCCCACATGGCATCACCCTCCCACATGGTATCACTCTCCCACATGGCATCACTCTCCCACATGACATCACCCTCCCACATGGCAACTCCCTCTCACATGACATCACCCTCCAACATGGCATCACCTCTCCCACATGGCACCCCCCCTCCCACATGACATCACCCTCCCACATGGCACCCCCCTCCAACATGGCATCACTCTCCCACATGGCATCACCCCTCCCATATAACATCACCCTCCCACATAGCACCACCCTCCTACATGACATCACCCCTCCCACATGACATCACCCTCCCACACGGCACCCCCCTCCAACATGGCATCACTCTCCCACATGGCATCACCCCTCCCATATAACATCACCCTCCCACATAGCACCACCCTCCTACATGACATCACCCCTCCCACATGACATCACCCTCCCACATGGCATCACCCTCCAACATGACATCCCTCCCCCACATGGCATCACCCTCCCACATGGTATCACCCCTCCCACATGGCATCACCTCTCCCACATAGCATCACCCTCCAACATTGAATCACTGCCATTGTTTCAATTTGATTGATTTTAAAACTTGCTATGGACAGTTTTGCTTTAAGGACGGGTAAAGCATGGGAGAGTCTATTGATTCCTCAAGCCTTATGAGGAAGCCCGTCCATTATGAGGCCTCCAGCTTTGTATAATTAAGTGGTACCTGTTCCGTAGACATGTTTCCTCATCCTCATCCTCAACGGATTTCTCCTGGTTTCTCTCACTGACAAAGAAACTTGTGGAGAGGAATGTTTCAGGATCACTGAAGCTGACGCTCTTCCTGAGCGCCACCTGCCTGCCTTCCTTCTCCTCAGACACCAGGGGGCTCTCATATAGCTCCATACTCCTGGACCTTAAAAGATTAACAAACAACATGAATATATTACTAATAGTATTACCCTGAGAGTATTACTATCATGACCTTGATGCATATTGTTTTATTAATTATTTGATTCATCAATAAAATTAGATATATTACCATTAGTGTTTACTATAAAAACATATTTTGTTAAAGGATAATTTTATTGAAAGATAATTAGTGTTTTCAAGTAGGTACCACATTTACCAGTTTTGCCAATAACTTTGATATATTATTTTATTTATAAATAATAAGGTTATGGCTTAGTCAAAATGTTTTTTTACATGCTCACATCTTACATATATATATTTTTCAGTACTAAATGCTGGGACAGAGGGTACATAGGGGTTGTGTAACGTGATGTATCTGCTAGCTTATGACTGGATAAGTGAAATCAAGTGCTTATATATGGCAAGGAAATATGACGCAAGAACACTGTAGTTTATGAAATCAGAGCTGATATTTAGCAATGAGTCATGCCACTGTGGTGACACTGGGCCTATGCCAAAATGTTAAAGGGCCACTGTAGTACAAGAATCTAACTTTACATTCATTAACATGACCAAATGAAGTAAACAAAAGAGTTGGATGACAATGAGGTGCCACACTTTTAGGGAAATATCAGACCAAATGTTAGTACACATCCTGTGTAATTATGAACATGAATCACAGATTTACCACAATATACATATATAGACATGATATAAACACATTCATTGTTGAAACTGGCTCATAATACCACTTTAATTGCTCTATCTACATTTGGAGATAGATCCACTGGTCATAATGATTAATAGAGATTCACCTCTATAAGTTTAAGAAAAGATTCCTTACACACACTAGTTTACCCAGATTGCCTTTTAATATTTGCTTACTGTGCAGATTATTTTGCAGTACTCCCATACAACATAACACATAGATTTCAGGTTATACGGCCAGAAAAAATATTTTCATCACCCTTTTCGAGAGAGAATGGCTTCAGGTGTACCAAATGTTGTTTCTTAATTTTGTTTTGTCTTTAATCTATATCAACACATTAAAGTAGAACTTTATGCAATGTTCTATTTTTTCTTTTAATGATGAACAAAGACTTTTATGAGACTTTTTCTTTGGCTTCAAATATTAAATATAGAGTCTGACTGAGTTTTAAAAGATGTTTCAACAATAGCCGTTTGGAATAATTTGTTCAGACATTTTCTTTGTTAAACATCAATATTTTAATTTATAGTTGAAGTAATGCATCTGCAATACCATTGAAAAAAATCAAAATGTGCTGCGAATAATGAAACAATATTAATGTTTGTCATGAAAGAAGTTATTTTTTTCTCATTTGAAGGGAAGTTTTCACATGTCATTATATCACAGCTGTCGCATGGCATTATGTCACAGCTGTCACATGTCATTATATTACAGCTGTCACATGAATTTACAGTACAGCTGTCACATGACATTATATTACAGATATCACATGGCATTATATCACAGCTATCACATAGAATTATGTCTCAGTTGTCACATGGCATTATATTACAGCTGCCACATTATATCACAGTAGGCACATGGCATTATATTACAGCTGTCACATGACATTATATTACAGATGTCACATGGCATTATACCACAGCTGCCACATAGAATTATGTCTCAGTTGTCACATGGCATTATATTACAGCTGTCACATTATATCACAGTAGTCACATGGAATTATATTACAGCTGTCACATGGCATATTACAGATGTCACATGGCCTTTCTATTACAGCTGTCACATTATATCACAGTAGGCACATGGCATTATATTACAGCTGTCACATTATATCACAATAGTCACATGGCCTTATATTACAGCTGTCACATTATATCACAGTAGGCACATGGCATTATATCACAGCTGTCACATGACATTACATTACAGCTGTCACATGGCATTATATCACAGCTGTCACATGGCATTATATTACAGCTGTCACATTATATCACAGCTGTCACATGGCATTATATTACAGCTGTCACATTATATCACAGCTGCCATATGGCATTATATCACAGCTGCCAAATGGAATTATATCTCAGTTGTCACATGGCATTATGATAGCTGTCATGTGACATTATATCACAGCTGCAATGCACATGGCATTGGTAGCTGTCATGATATATCACAACTGTCACATGGCATTATATTACAGCTGTCACATTATATCACAGCTGCCACATGGCATTATATCATAGCTGCCAAATGGAATTATATCACAGTTGTCACATGGCATTATGACAGCTGTCATGTGACATTATATCACAGCTGCAATGCACATGGCATTGATAGCTGTCATGATATATCACAGCTGTCACATGACATTATATCACAGCTGCTGCATGCTATTATATCACAGTTGTTCCATAGCATTATGTCCCAGCTTTCATGGTTTTATATCATAGCTGTCATATATGTTGTTATATGGATCATTCATGTTATGACCTCATTTGCACCCTCTCAGTCTCATTTGGTTCCAACTGTTACCATGAATCATCCATAGACATAAATAAACATTACATATGTTACAAATACCATATCATGTTAACCAACTGCAATTTTATGCTTTGACCTATCAATAATACTAAGCATTAATCAACAAAGCTTAGACTTTTATATATTTTCTGATATGATGCATTTATTGTTTATCCAAATGGATAATTGAGCACAATACCTGTCTTCCAGCTGTCATCTTAGGCTGTGACAAATCAAATGACAAAACGCCATTGTTTGCGGCTGGGTGTGCGTCTGCGTGCTGCTATGTATGCTGACAAATTGACTGAGCTCTCTGTAATATCATCCACTGCACCAAACATGTTGCAAATTTCATACGAAGTCAAAACTGACAGCGATTTCTCCAGGTAGCCATGATTTGTTTCTGGGTCAGGGAATCCCTTGAATACGCTGAAGGGAATCTTTCATGACGTCACTATATCTCAATCAACAGATGGCACTGCAAACAGGTGATATTTAACATACATGCTCAATGTTATCATGGTCAACTTACTCAAAATCTATATCCCATTACTTAATCTTAAAATCGTCGGCATTTTTCAAAAGAACCATTTAATACTCTACAGTCTGACTTTTGTTTATGAAATTATTATTATTATTATTATCTTTAAAAATATGTTCTACGTTTGCAAAAATAATTTAATTCTGATGATGTTTTAATTGACGTTCATATCGCTCAGTTAAAACTGAGAGCAATAATATATTGCTCTCAGATTAAACCCCCAATGATGATTGTATATTATACGAGCGTTCTTTTGATATTTGATATTTGATATTTTATGGGTTTTTTTTCAAAAGGTGACTGAGTATATACCGGTACAGTATACCCTTTAGGGGCATGGTGAAAAAAGTTATGGTAAAGGATATACCGAATATCCTTTCAAAAACGGATATATCCCTCTTCCCATGACAAATTAATTTTGCAGCACGTTTAATAGCCTTCTCAGCATTGTGGCACAATCTTGATAAATTATAATAGATATGTCAATGAAATATAACTATATAGAGCTTCATACCCTTTGGGATATGGGTAAAAACGAAAATATATCCTGTAAATATAAAACTGAGATATACTTATATCAATATATTATACTTATATATACCACACACATATTTCAGCATATTAAAGAGTTCAAAGCATTGTCTTCGCAACCATGAATATACTCTAGAAGGGTTATACATGCTTGTTAAACATGTCTAGAACATAGCCTGTGGCATTAAAATGCGTGGAAAAATATTTAGTAGAAGATATTTTCCTCTCGCAAATTGAAGATATCAAATATGGTACATTCATTTCTTTTGTTTTGATGCAAGTTTATTGTTAGTATCAAGTGCAATATATATGCATTTAATTTCAGACAATGTCAACAAATCAGTAAAACATGCCAGCTGATATGCTAGAAGAGGTTGCTGATTGGACAATCCAACTAGATTTAGCAAAAGATAGCCGAATTTGTTCAAACGAGCGGCTGAATGAAAATGAACCACGGGCTTGCAACAGCTGAGTACATGCTTACTACGTTTTATCGCATGTTCAAAAACATCATCTGGTGTTCACAGATCTACTTCCTTACAATGCCAGATTACAATGTGCCCACAACGTGCTTAGCATGTGCTCACAATGGGCTAAACGTGCTGAGCACATGTTCATAGCGTTGTACCACAACTTGCTGAAAACTCTATCTGGTGTTCACAGATCTACCGTCCATACGACACCAGCAACACCTGCAACAGAACACATGGTTGTGAAGACAATGCTTTGAACTCTTGAAAATGCTGAAAAATGTGTGTGGTATATATAAGTATAATATATTGATATATAAATCACTGATTTATTCAATATATTTTCAACATAATTAATTACATGCTTACCTTGTGTACCTTCCTACAGAGAATGGTGTCTTAGATTTAAATGAGACTTGAATTGCAGATATCTAGTGCTTCTTTTGATCTATTTTCATTAATTTTGATATCACCCTAGACAAACATATTTTTAGAAAATGTTGGTCTAGAAACTATTTGCTGTGTAAAATTACAAAATATCTTCCTTCATAAAATAATTTGATACAGTGATGATGATATTGACTATTTGTGTGATGTACCAGTGAGAAGATAAAATCATACCCTTGAACATGGTTGAGTGGGTAAGACATCTATCTCCCATGCCAAAAGTCTGGAGTTGAATTCCCGGCTGGGACAAGTTTATATAATTGAAATGTTTTATAGAATTTATAGAATTAAAATGTTTTTGTAAAGGCAGAAAATACAAAAAAATAAGAAAAAATCATGTTGGGATTTTTTTAGAATGATGTGAAAGTCAGAACATATAATATTATATTTTTTTGTAAATGGAGAAAATACCAAAAAACTATTAAAAAAACAACAAAAAAACATTACTTTAAACAGAAAACAAAGATTGAATCATTTTTGGTTTATTTTGAGCAATGACATATTTGCAAAGAAACTGTAACATAGAGCCAATTTCCTTTTTTAAAACATTTTTGCCTTTTGCAAATGAAGAAGAATACAAAACAATTAAAATGACTTATACCAAGAAAAAGATGAAACCTTTATATTGGGGTTCTAATTGAGCAATATGGACATCAGAAAAATTTAATTATTTGTTTTTTGCCAACACAGAAAATAGGGAAAATAATGATTTCATACAGAAAACAAATATGAAATCTTCATATTGGGGTAATATTTGAGCATTAATCATGTCAGAACATATGGAATTGAATGTGTTTTTGTGCTAACATAGAAAATATAAAAATATTAACCTTCTACTAATAGCAAATATGAAAACTTCATATTTCAATTTTGTTTGAGCTCAGACACGTTTATCAAAAACTATTATATAATAACATGGATCCAATTTCATCATAGATTTTAAACTTTGCGTAAGTTGGTCATTAGGCCAACATTGAGCATCTATACAAATATATACCCAGTGCAATGCAATAGTTCCAATGTTTCAACATTGGCTTTGACCTTTTCTCGTGGCAAGATTGCTCATTGAACATTTAGCCTAGATCCACATTTCAAAATAAACATGGACTGTGCCTGTCCAAGATGTGATAACAGTTTCTCAACCCTTAATGTTAGGGGGAACCATGTCTTCTAAAGTTCTTTTTTCCTGTCAAAAAATCATTTGAACCCCAAAGAATGACATGGTGCAAAATAATTGCTTTGTATGAAAATAACTACAAAATGGATTTCAGCCTTTAATGTATCAAATGCTCAGGGATGGATTTTTCTTGTGATTTGCTATTTAATTTGTTTTAAAATTTTATCATTTATAATCATTCAAAGTTGAAGCAATTTGAAGCAAAATGGTTTTTTTTGGTAACGATTAAAGAAGGGATAGAGCTAACTTGAAAAACATTTTTGGGAATAACTACACTAACAATCTGCAGAAAAAAGGCATTAATCTTTAGCTTGAATGATATTATTTAGTTTAAATAGACAGAATTTAAAAAAATATCTTAAACCTCAAGTAATTTGTGTTTTTGTAAATAAAATGATTCAAATAAATGTAAATTTCTGACACCATTTGGTAATTTTTTACTTGAATTAGAAGAAAGTTAGGTATCTCAAAATATAGACTATTAATCAAAATTCCCCCTATTTAAACTAAGTAGAATAATATTTGGAGTAAAACTGTTCTTAAATTTTGGTAATTAAACTTGCAAAACTTCTCAATTTTGAATTACAAACTGTGGGAAATTTTGAGAAATATGATATTTTGTACTTCTTTTTTGTATCACTGGGCAGTGATGAGGTCGAATGCAGCAGCTACTGGCTAATGGATATTCATAAAAAATCATGAAATGATATTTTCATGTGTATATATCAACACTGATCCCCTCTGGACAGAAACATGTTACCTATTAGCTTGCTTTGGTATGTTACAAAAGTGCACTATTTCATGTAGTTCAAGGAGTAATGATTCCCCCTAACATTAACACATACCTGCGAACAATACAATCATTCTTTAATAAATTCCATCAGATTGGTATATTATTTATTCCAAAACAATATTCAAGGTCTTCAAATATGGTGTTTTCAATATTTGACCATATCAGTCATGATGGAAATCAACCGTCACATGTCACCTTTATGTGTATTTCTAGGCTTTCTTGTGAGATCAGCCAACAATGCATGTGCTCACATGTGCAAAGATCACCTCTTGGAAATGGTGTCAATGTCTTCAAAATAGTTTTCTTACTAGTTTCACGGTTGTTTAAACACCATTAACAATATAGAATCAGAATTTCTATATTTAAAAATCTTTCAATCATTATTTTAATAATTATTATCAAATAATAATAATTATCAAATAAAACCACAATTTGAATAAAGATATATGTGTAATAATAATGCTAAAATGTGTGTGTGCAGTGATATGCCTAATATTTTTTAAAATATGAAAGTAACCACACACCCCACTAATCTGAATACTAATCTCAGCCAACATATGGTCTCAGCAGGATGCCATCTCACATTTTTAACCTCTCTGCTGGTACCCTGACCTGAGACTTTCCTCTTTTTGTCAGGTATTTGGCTTAAGGGGAAAACATGTAGCGCACAATGTTTTCTGTCTGCATTAATTCGAACTAACTTGTGAGAAAAGCTTAGTAATAGTTTGTTCTCAATATATATATTCACGTTATGTAAGGAAATATGCCTGATTCTTTAAAACTAGCCATAATCAGACCATTGATAAAATACCTGGATTGGATTTATCGAAAAAAAATAGACCTGTGTCTAATTGGGCTTATTTGTCTAAGCTCATTAGGAGATTAAATGTCCTACAAGATTACCTTGAACATAACTAGCAGGATGAAGACAAAGAACTAAAAATGTAGTAATTGATTTCAACAGAAATAACAAACTTCAAAATGGTGAAATTGGAAAGCCTGAGATATGACTTTTATGTGGGATAGATATATTGCATTACAGCACATAAAAGATCCCTTTTTGCATCTTTTCTTTCCCTCTTGCTTTCATCCAATTACCTTTTTGTACTATTATTCCTATTCTAAGATCTTTCCACTTAAACCAACAGAGAGCTTTGTTTACCAATGTTTTAACATATTTAATCAATGCGCTTTTTTATTAGAGAAACAATTACTCTTATTCAATACATTGATCCTAGTTATTTCAGTTGGTACATAATGTGCAACTCCTTTTAAATGTAAAGGCAAATAAGATCATAAGCTTGCCATTGATGGGGGAAATACCTGCTATACTTCTTTGAAGTCGCAGAGCCTTTGGAGTGAGGAAAATGTATGTCTGTCCGTCTGTCAATATTTAAAAATATCGTGGGGTGGGGTGCACTCTGGATGTATTAGTGGGTGAGTGGGGGTGCTGTTTGTTTGTATTTGTGGGTGGGTAGGGTGCACTCTGGATGTATTAGTGGGTGAGTAGGATACACTATGGTTGTATTGGTGGGTGAGAAGGGGCACACTTTGGATATTTAGTGGGTGAGTTGGGATGCTGTTTGGTTGTATTTGTGGGTGGGTGTAATGCTCTCTGGATGTATTAGTGGGTGAGAAGGATGCACTATGGTTGTATTGGTGGGCGAGTGTAATGCTCTCTGGATGTATTAGTGAGTGGGTGGGGTGCTGTTTGGTTGTATTTGTGGGTGGGTGTAATGCTCTCTGGATGTATTAGTGAGTGGGTGGGGTGCTCTCTGGATGTATGAGTGGGTGAGTGGGATGCATTCTGGATGTATTAGTGAGTGGGTGGGGTGCTGTTTGTTTGTATTAGTGTGTGGGTGTAATGCTCTCTGGATGTATTAGTGGGTGAGTGGGATGCACTCTGGATGTATTAGTGGGTGAGTGGGGTTGCTGTTTGTTTGTATTAGTGAGTGGGTGGGGTGCTCTCTGGATGTATTAGTGAGTGGGTGGGGTGCTCTCTGGTTGTAATTGTGGGTGAGTGGGGGTGCTGTTTGTTTGTATTAGTGAGTGGGTGGGGTGCTCTCTGGTTGTATTTGTGAGTGGGTGGGGTGCTCTCTGGATGTATTAGTGAGTGGGTGGGGTGCTCTCTGGTTGTATTTGTGGGTGTGTGGGATGCACTCTGGGTGTCTTAGTGGGCGAGTAGGCACACACTCTGGGTGTCTTAGTGGGTGAGTAGGCACAAACTCTGGGTGTCGTAGTGGGTGAGTAGGCACACACGCTGGGTGTCTTAGTGGATGCTCTCTATAATTTCATACTGCCTGTTATGGCACTGAAATGTGAAATATCGTGTCCACCATGGTCAAATCCAAACAGGAAACATTCCTTGTTTATTTGAATAGATAGCTCAGGACATCCTCCGGACATCCTCGTACTGAATATTCCTATTTATTTTCAGAATAAGCATAAAATAACAGTTGTGATAACTATCCTATTCGTCAAATACACTTTTATAATTCTAGATTTCAAGCATTGAGCCAAACCTGGATAATGGGTTTTGTCTTTTGATTGAATAAATCCCCATCTTGCCATAAATGTATCATGGTTTAAACGAAATAAGACTTTATAACCAATTTAAGAGTGGGGTATACCCACAAGAAACAATTTACATTAATTATTCTTATAAAGCGATGATCGTATGTTATATTCTTTTCAGCTTTACAAGTCAATATATGTCCCCACTGGCGGACATACTGGCCAATTACGGCCTCAACAATCATATATATGAGGTTAGGGCATTTCTAATATCTAATAAGATGAAGATTAATGATGGGAAGAAAGATGCTCATCTGTACTGATAAACATGGTACTGCTGTGAATCACACCGTAAATACCATCAGGGTAGGCAATACCACTCAATGAAACAATAATTGACCTGTGCATCACATTGGACTCTTAAGATGGACATGAAGGCTCAGATTATGAAATGTGTAAGAAGGGACATTACCATATTATACCCAAAGACATCGTCAAACAAGAAAAAGTGGTGATCCCCATGTAACACGGATGAGAAAAGAAATTAACAAACCAACAAAATTTAAAATAAACAAAACAAAAATTACAACAAACAAGTGTTGATTTTAAAAAATCAAGCTCGCGTAAGTTTGCAAAATCCCAAGGCAAAAAACCCAAGGCAAAATTTTCTTACTTTACTACGCACTCACAAATCACTTCTCAAACAAAAGCGACATCTGACGGTGTAAGCAGAATTATTGAGCCAAAACATGGCCGCCATGGACCAATAATCGGGGTAAGCTCCATAGACTTACAGCTTAATCATATCAAAACCTCGAACATTCAGACCTAAAGTCAAGACAAACGCAAGCGAAAATCAAAATAAACCAAACAAGAAACACAAAATGAAATATAGCTAACGACCATAATTATGAAACTGTCTTGTAAACACACAACAAATGAAACATTGTATTTTTTGTCAAAGAATAAACAATATGATTCATATTAATCAATTCTCGTAATCTGCTCTCCCGGATTTTTAGCTGGTCTGTGAAAAAATGACGAAATTGGCTCGAGAGAGCAGTGCATGACGGGAAAGATGTTGTGTTGTAAACTTCCGCCTGCCTTGCTTCAAGATGGGAGAGAAATTTTAGACTGACATCGTACATTGACACGCTAATGTCAGTGCTAAAGCGTGTTTGTTGTGTAATCTTTATATAAGTATATTGCAATCTACGTAATTTATGTAAACAACACGGAGGCAAAACTGACAAAAACAATGATGGAAAGATGAAAGGACAATGCCCCAAACATTATACCTCAGTGATGCGCGTATTGACGAGATTTCCAATGAATACGAGCATGCCGATTATTTCGTAACGTATTGATTAGTTGCGAACTATTTTGCGTCGGCCATCTTTAGACTGGTCCCCCATGGAGTGTCAAGAACATCGTGTATTTACACAGATGGCGGCAACCAGTCTATGGCTGTACGCACCATTTTCGGGTCAGGTGACGGGGTCAAATGAGGTGCACTTTGTTTACAAATGTTTTTAATGATAAATATCTTGTTTCATGTATCATTTTTTAAAAAATACAGTAGTTATCTGAGGTATAAAAACAAAACATGCCTCGTCGGGTCAGCTGTGTGAGCGGATTCAGTTCGTTGGTGATGGCGGACGGATACCCTTCCACAATCACCAACTCACTGAATCCGCTCACCCAGCTTCCCCGACTCGGTATGTTTTGTTATAGGCTGTCGCCGCTGTTCCCGGATGTGCCGTGTGCAAAGAATTGGGTCAAATACGATTTACTGGCTGTGTTTTGTTGGATAATATGATAACTGACAAAGCCAAAAAAGCGTGAAATTGACGGTTGTTAACCCTATTATCTTGATTCATCTTTTAAAATCATTTAATTTGGTATATGAACGATTTTTTTAGCACAACTTAATGCAAAGATGTGCCTTTTCAGGCTCGATTACATAAGTTGCCCTAATATCGCTCAGGCGATCAGACTTTTTGCATGTCATCTGACTTCTAATTGTCCGATTTACACCAAATTTGAACTAAACTTACTGATAATTCCTTGTTCTATCGATTAAGAAGCATTTCCAAACAATTTAAAAAGATAATTTTAGGAAACGATGGACGAACACGATGACATAGTTTTGAATGTTCTGCTTTGTTTACACCACGCACTTCTTTTCTTTTGTTTTAATTGTATTCATACGCCGAATACTAGACTGGTACCCCACCGAGTGTGAGGAACAGAGGGCGGCACCAGTCTAATCAATTGCATGCACACGACGAACACTCCACAGTGGCGTTAGTTGATTTAACAATAATGACCACAGAAAAAAACGAATTACAACCCACAGGATATGACTACGCATTTCCCATGATCGTACTGATCACAGAATAACACAGATAGTTCCTATTTTTGATAATGATTGCCGACAGGCAGGCAATCGTCATGATCATTGTCAAAAAAAAAGGAACCATCCGTGTTACTAAAAGACTTGAAATCCACTGTTTCCAGAAACATCACGCACTGTCCATCCAATTTAAATCCCGACTCTGTAAGAACTTCCGGCGACTAACAATCAAAGAATTATGTACTGTTAAATCAACTTAAGATGTCAGCCCTGTTTGAAAATATTTCTTTGTTTTTTCTTGATCTCAGCATCATTTCGCCATTGTTTACGAGTTTGCGCAATCAGGTGAAAGTGGGTCCATTTATTCACAGGAGTGACAGCAACAATCTGAAGCTCCACAACGTTGTGGTACGTCTGATGTCATATGATGATTTTCCCTTTGTGTTTCCATGACGTCATCACTTGGACTCTTCTAAATGCCATTTCACGTTGTCACATGGGACGTCGGGTAAAAAACTGAAGAAAAAACACTACAGAATTCACACAGATTTGTATTTTTAGACATTATGACTGGGAACGATAGTGACATGGGTCATAACTGTAACAGTCAATTGCCGGAGGTCGAGTTTATTTACTGGGGAAAGTACAATATGATGGGCAGTGCTCCGTGTTTCTAGAAACAGTGGATTTCATGTCTATTTTACCGATGGCTTTGGGTATTGGAATCTGGCATCCATCAGACAGTGTCTAGAGGAGAAAACAGCTGTAAAGCTAACTCATGCCTTTGTTACATCTACCCTGGAACATGGAAATGGTCTCCTTGCTGGTCTCCCTCTATCTGATATTAAGAAGTTACAATATGTACAGAACTCTGCAGCACGGGTGGTGGGCAATTTTTTAAAAAATATTCATATATCCAATAAACTAAGAGAATAGCACTGGCTCCCGGTATGTACCAGAATAGATTTCAAAATTCTCCTTGTGACTCGGAAGGCCTTGAATGGTAAGGCACCACCTTACTTACATGATCTTCTGCTCGTGAAGCAGAATGAGAGAGACCTGAGATCTAGTCATACTGTCATGCGCTGAGTAGGAATCTTGCGCGATGTAGGAATGATTCCTACATTGCGCAACCAGAAGTAGGAATTCTTACCTAGCGCAAATAAGTAGGAATTCTTACCTAGCGCAAATAAGTAGGAATACAAATTTAATGTGTCTTATTGACCTGGATTAGTCTGTTGGGTGTTCAGATGTATATGGTCTGTGCACTGATCGAGTTTGTGAAAGTATATAATCATCGCTTGTGGGGGCACCAGAGCCAGAGCACACGTGTCACACATGGTTTGTTTACATTTATTCTTTTGATCTTACACAAGTTAAAATTGACCAAATTGAAACGAGCGTGAAGTTCTTTTGATATTTGATATTTGATATTTGACGTTTTTTTCAAAAGGTGTCAAAAAGTATTTATCAGTGTACCCTTTTGGGACATGGTGAAAAAAGTTGTGTAAAAGGATATATATCCTGTCAAAAACGGATATATTCCATTTTCCTGTGACAAATGAGTTTTTCAGTATGATTAATGGCCTTCTCAACCTTGTAGCATAGTCTTAATCATTTATTATCAATATATTAATGGAGAATAACTGTATACACCTTCATACCCTTTTGGTATTTGGTTAGAAACGTTATGTAAAAGGATATATATCCTTTAAAACACTAAAATGTAAATTTGGTCATTGATTATTGCTATTGACAAATGGACTATTGTTGTTGTGAGTTGGTTAACTGAAAGGTTTTTTTCAGAGACCATTCGCACCGGGTTCCCCCTACTCTTTTCGATAAGTGCTACTGGGTTCTTTAACGTGCTCTGGGATAGGGTCAGATACACGGGACCACGACGTTTTACGCCCAATCCGAGCGGGCGAGCAATAACCTTGCTGGGGGACAATTTAACCAGGCATTGTCAAAGGGGGACCTACCCATAGTGAGTTTAGAGGTGGTTTTATGTTGTGTTCAGACTTTGTGTGTGGGTTGCATATATGAGAAGTTATGTAGAAATTTTGATTAAAAAGTAGTGAGAATTGCATTTTACCCAGTGGGGTGTCCATAGGCAAAAGTGAACCTTTTTTGTTTACGTTTGTTTTGTTTGCTTTTGGATGACAGAATAATTCAGAAGATTTATATTATGTGTTCCATCTTATTATGTGTATAAATGCCTAATTATAGTTTATTTGAAATTGCTATCGGGTGGGTGGTGTGTGATTATAGGTGCAAATGGCCCGATTTGGGGCACTGAAAGCTGACTATGGGCAGGATATACACTGAATATCTCTGCAACCGCTGTTGGTCATTCTTGTGAAACCAAAGCCGGCAATCTGTGACCCAGGCCAGGCATTTTCACTATTATGGGTGGCATGTGTTAGTAATGTGTTAGGTTTATCTATCCTGGCTGTCAATGTAGGGATGTAGGACATACATTCCATCATTGCAGCCAGTGGTAGGATCAGGTTTGTTTCCGTTTTAATTAGTCAATGTGTCCTCGGGGAATCAGCCAGTGGCCACTGTGACCCGATCTCTTAAGTGACCATTGATTGACCATCCGCAGTCAGTCAGTCATGCGGGCTGCTTACTTCATGGGTTCTAGTGGGATCTTTTCCAGTTCCTATCTGGGCACAGGATGCTGAGTCAGGATATAATGCAGATCCACAAAGTTTAAGGCATTATAGACCACCTCAGCTGCAGCCTGGGTGTGGTCAGCGCCATCTTCCACATCATATACTCTATTGTCATATTGTCTAAGAGGCATTGTGTAAAAGCATTCTAGCAGGTAGTGCCACAGTGGTTTACTGGTGGGCCTACTACAATGCTCGCAGGCTCTATCCATATCTCCTAACAATTCCCAAGTGCACTTGTAGCCTAGTCTAAGTCTATGCATGGTGACCTGTAGGGATCTGTGGTTCTCAGCTAGTCTGGGGAGTGGCTTGTATCTAGTGGCTATGGCATACCATCTGGCAGTTCCTGAACCGGGTACACTGTATTTGTGCCTGAGATAGTGCCTTTCCTTTGAGTCAGAGACAAAAAGTCGTCTGGTCTGGCTAAGAGAGGGGAGGACATGGGCTGATATCTTGGATAGCTTGGAGCCTGCATTCGCAGCCTCGTCTGCCATATCATTACCCTCAAGTCCAATGTGACTGGGGATCCAGTGTAGCACAACAGCCCTATTGTCTGATTGTAACTTATACAGGGTAACATAAACTCCCATGATGAGCTTAACATTGTCTAAGGGGTGACCTTTCTCTAGTGCTTTGAGGGATGACTGTGAGTCTGTGATTACTAGTACTGGACCTGTCTTGTTGTGAAGGGCATCTAGGAGGGCAAATGAAATGGCAATGAGCTCAGTCTGCAGGGTTGAGCAATTGTCACTATTTCTCCATAATTCCTGTCTACCTTCCTGACAATAACCAGAGCCTGACCTGCCATCTTCCTGAACTGAGCCATCAGTGTAGTACACTGTTGCTCCCGGGGGCCGAACAATATCTATGGATGCATGAGCCTGTCTGAGCATGTCTGCCCTATCTAGGTCTGATTTCTTGCTGGCCATAGGCATGTATGTAATACTATACGGGAGTGGCTTCCAGGGTGGAGGGATGACATAGTTGGAGGCTGGAGTGTCTGCACCTTTGTGTAATACTAGTCCATCTCTAAACCCTAGCACTAGGGAAGCAGCCCTGGTGGCCCAGTGATTTCTCCTGGAGGGCATTTTGCCACCATCACCGAGGGCTATCTTGGTACTTTTCCTAAGAGGTGTTACTACATGGGAGTGCATAACCTTGGCTAAGAAGCATGCTGTGGTCTGAGCTATTCTAACTCGGACAGCTGGGATGCCTGACTCAAGTTGTAAATTCTCAGTTTTAGTCCATAACGGGGCACCTAATATGAGCCTGAGGGCTTTGTTTTGTATGACCTCAACCTGCTGTACTGCACTATCTGAGGCAAATGCTAACAGTGGTGTGGCATAGTCTATTAGGCTACGTGTAGTGGCTAAATAGTAGAGTCTGAGAATCTCACTTTTGGGGCCTATCTTGATGGAAGAAAGGGCTCTCATGACATCTAGTCTCTTTTGGCATCTTTCCTTGAGGTAATTGACCTGACAGTGCATGTTAAAGGCGCTATCTATCCACACCCCCAGATACTGATACACAGGGACCCAATCCAGGGCATGGCCCTGTATTTTCTCCAATAGAAATAGTTGATATATATATACATATATATATGTACATACATACATACATACATACATACACACACACACACACACACACACACATACACACACACACACACATACATACATACATAACTCACTATGGTAGGTCCCCCTTTGACAATGCCTGGTTAAATTGTCCCCCAGCAAGGTTATTGCTCGCCCACTCGGATTGGGCGTAAAACGTTGTGGTCCCGTGTATCTGACCCTATCCCAGAGCACGTTAAAGAACCCAGTAGCACTTATCGAAAAGAGTAGGGGGAACCCGGTGTGAATGGTCTCCAAAAAAAAACCTTTCAGTTAACCAACTCACAACAACAATAGTCCATTTTTCAATAGCAATAATCAATGCCCAAATTTAACAAGACATGATTGCAATTCATAGCAATCACACTGCAGGGCCGCCTCTCCAGGCTACGGCCCTCTTGCAATTTAATATTGCATAGATTTCATTCATTCATACATCCATATTTGCATTGGATTATCTTATCTTTTTATGGATAAATGCAAAACCTGTCACAGCTTGTTGAATCGCTAAATGGTGATAAATATCTTGTTTTTGTTTTTCTAAACATGATTGGGCTTTTACTTTTGAACAATTTCTTTGGGAAGATTTAAATTAAATTACACAATGCTGAAATATAATCACCTGTATGCATTCAAATATGATATTGCATTTTTATGCTATATTTAGATTTTCAAGTTTCTTTTAAATAGCAAAACATATGTATAAACAACAGAAACATTGGTACTGCCATGGGCAATAGACCAACATGATGCACCAAACAGGACTGATAATTGAAGGTTGGGCCAGTTAGGTGTGATACACCATCCAAACAATGGTAGCTCTCCACGGCACATCAAAGGGTGATAGGTGTGACAAATTAAATGAGTTAATGTTGCCATGACTTTTGAGTTTATCATAAGATGGAACCTCTGTGATAGTGTTCCCAGTATTATTTGCTTGAGAGAGACAAAACAAAACCAATGATAAATCAGTTCAGATAAATCAGTTCAGATAAATCAGTTCAAATGACTTTCTGTACATGTATGATTTATATGATAAGCTTTTTTTGTTTCCACAGGTTTATCAAGTTTAGTCCTGGGCCCGATTTTTCCATTGTACTTCAATTTGAAGTATGTGCTCAGATCCTAATTTCATGCTCAAATTTGAAGTTTTGCTCAGATTCTGAGTATATACACAAATCCGATTTTTCCATCATGCTTGGAAAAACAGACTTAAAGTTTTTGCTCAGATTTGAAGTTCTGAGTATTTACTCAGATCCAAGATTTTTGGATTTTTCCAATGTGCTCAGACATTTTTCATGCTCAGATTCTGAGACAGCTCAGAGCAAATACTTTGTGAAGTAAGCAGATTGAGATCACAGGATATGCTTTGAATTCATTATAGATTTATTTTTTTGTTAGATTTTACACTTTCTTTCTGATATCCTGAAATAAAATATATAAAATTTAAATAAAACTATATGTTTAAATTGATGTTTAAATTGATGTAGTTTGATTTAGCATTTTTTGTTATTTAAACGGATTAAGCACCAATTTCGCCCCCAAAAAAGGATAAAATTCACATATTGGTGATAAATGTATTTGTCTTTCACATCTATTAACTTTTTGATTGATGCATCCCCTTTCAATTGCATAGCCTACTGTTGAAAGCTCACTTCTTGGTGTCATTTGTATGGGCAGTGTTATCATAGAGGCACTGAAAGTTTTAAAAAAATTATGGCAATATACTTATGATGTCATGAAATGTATTTCAACTTCTATGTCTTATAGCAACTCATCTTATTACTCTATGCATAACTTCCTTTGTCATATTATTCATATGCGGATAAGTTGTCAATACACCAAATTATAGGATTGATGCTTTATACCTTTAAAGAAATTTCAATCCTTAGTCCAAGACTAGTAGATTTACTGCTAGTCTGACTCTCTAGTAGCTAATCATGATTTTTCAAGTATTGGTAACAATGTCCTGTTCTTAAGTTTTGATAATTAAACTTGCAAATGTTCTTAATTTTGTCATAAAAAGCATGGGAAATTTTAATATTTCATGATCACATTTGTCAGATCAAGTATTTAGTAACAGAATCTAATGATCTTACTAATGATTTTTTCATGCTCACACTGACGACTACTTCGTAACGCACAAGCCCAGTAGCCACGTCAAGGCGAGTCATCATTTAGGGGCGATCCATTTGGTTTTTGTGGGGTGGGGTGGGAGATTTTGGAAAAAAAATTTATTCACCCACCCCACACCAGAAAAAAAATGTATTCACCCACCCCACACCAGAAAAAAAAAATATTCATCCACCCTACCAAAGAAAAAAAATTTATTCATCCAGTACTGCTGTCCCACCCCACCCCACAAAAATCAAATGGATCGCCCCTTACTGGGGTTTGTTTTTTTTATTCCCAGAAAAAACCATTGCACTGAGTTAGCCAGTAATGCATTTTGTACTGGCTGCGTCACTGCAGATGCTTGATGGGTGAGCAAGACACCAAGCAAATTGGAAAAAACTGGGCTTATCTAGCAAGCAAAGCATAACAGAACAGAAGATAATATATTTGACACTGTTAAACAAAAGAGCAAAAATTTTATTACACATAACATGATAATGTAATGTAACGATATAAAACAAATCAACCACAATATTAGGAATAAAACAATATCATCTCTGAGTAAATGTAGAACTTTGCTTTTCTTTTGTGGCAAACAGGTTTGAAAAAAACATCAGTAATACTTTTCCAATGGTAATTAACACCACCCCTACATCTATGAAAAAAATGCACAAAAACCAAATCTGAAATGTATAACAAACATTTAATGGGTTAACTGAAAATATAAGAAGATATAATACAGAACAAAATACTACATGTAGTAAATGTGAAAATAAGATAATTAATATGATTAACTGTAAAAAGAAAGTACATGCTCAACTTAGATCATATTTACAAAAAAATGAAACAATATGTTGTAGCAGCCCAGTCTTTGATTTAAACCAAGTTTCCTTCCTTCATGTAACTTCTTGGCTCTGACAATCTGCAATAAATTGTAAACACAAATAGTGATTTTATTCAGAACAATTCAAATGACAACAATTCAATCAATTGTCTTGAGAACCCTATTTAAACCAGAATAACTTATTCTCTAAATCATGAACATATTGTACAGGATACATATAATTACATATATTTACACAATATCATGATCTAATCTTTTCTGATTGGTAAAGGATTAGAATCACAATATTTTGGAAATTGTGACCTATAGGGCATCATTGTGACCTAGATACAAGTTTTTCTAAAAATTATGAACAAAGATATTGTGTAAGATAAATGTAGGGAGAATACATACTATTTTGCAAAATATTTAGCAAAATATCAAATATAGTTGATTTTGAAAATCGGCTCCTGTGACCTTGAAAATTGCCTAGGGTCACCCAATATTAAACTTATTCAAGCCCCTCATTTTATATCAATATTGCTGTATTTTGTAAGAAAATAGAGCATTCATAAGTGAATTGCTCCTGTGCTGGCCATGACCTTGACCTTGACCCAAAATCACAAAAAGTTCAACCCCAAAAATTTCCCAGGCCTACATATTATCATAATATAGTATCTACAGTGACCGGCAGCCAAATCCGGACACTTTCATGTTTTTCACTCCTGATTTTCACAAAATCTTTCAAAACTGAGTAAAAACTACTCACATCGATAGTAGATCGTTAACTACATATGCGTGTAGAATAAAAATGATACATGTTCAATATGTACAGAATTATCGGGAAATTCACGCATTCTGCAAACCTGCAGATTGTCCGAGTTTCCATTGAGTTATACGGTGATCTTGGTCACGTCACCACTTCTGACGTCATTTGACAGTGACAACATCACTTGTGCCGTGAAAACAAATAAATACTTTTAACGTTTTGAAAAGCAGTGGGAATACAAGAAAACATGTGAGAGACAATATTCGACTTAATTGCAATTACTACAGGTCAGTTTTACTCGATATTTGACTGAGTTAAAAATGTCCGAGTTTAATCTGCCGGTTTCGGACAGTTGCCGGTCACTGTAGTCCTCATATCCAAGCATAAAGGAATGATGAAGAAAACAAAGTGTGGCAGTGGACGCGGCGGCAGGTGGCGGCGGGCGGCGGATGCAGTGGCGGGCGGCGGCTTGTGCTGACTTAATTAATAATTCAACACTGTTTTCTTACACTTGTACAGCAGTTTTAAAAGCGGGATAAAAAGTGCCGACCATTCCATTTTAATGGACGTCATGTCCTTCATAATCTCGTTTAGATGTGATTTTTTAAATACCCAACTGTTTTAGTGATAATTCATATTTTATGTATGATTATATCTAAAATCTCACAAAAAAGCTTGATTATTCTTTGGATAACGTTAAATAAGGGGCGATCCATTTGATTTTTGTGGGGTGGGGTGGGACAGCAGTACTGGATGAATAAATTTTTTTTCTTTGGTAGGGTGGATGAATATTTTTTTTTTCTGGTGTGGGGTGGGTGAATAAATTTTTTTTCTGGTGTGGGGTGGGTGAATAAATTTTTTTTCTTGTTGCTTCCCCAGACTCTGATCCTTCATTTCAAGCAATCCATATAGAAGATAGAAAAACTGGAAGGAGGTGGATGAATAATTTTTTTTTCTTTGGTAGGGTGGATGAATAATTTTTTTTTCTTTGGTAGGGTGAATGAATAAATTTTTTTACTGGGATGGGGTGGGTGAATAAATTTTTTTCTCCAAAATCTCCCACCCCACCCCACAAAAATCAAATGGATCGCCCCTAAGGAAAGTATAAATACTTGATAATAATCGCCAGCTGCAAAAAATGAGTCAAACCTGTTTTCACGGCAGTTGAAACGGGTTCAATTTTGACGTTTAAACGGGTTTACCACAGTTTTTGCAGCTGGCGACTTTTTACTTCACTAGAGCTCAATCAACTCCACCAAACTTTTCTTTGGTTGGAGTTGGTAGAGACCATAGACGTTCGACAAACCCCTCCAGATCACCTATCTGGGCTTTGCTTTGCCGATTGGTGATTGGAGAACACTAGTATGACCTCAGCTGGGTTGTAGCCTGGTTGCAGCTGAGCTATAGCCTGGCTTCACTTTGAAATATTAATTATTTTATCTGAAAAGTTCCAGAATTTCATAATCACCCAAGCAAGTAACATTTCAAAATAGTATTGTCAATGTTATTATTTATCAGGTTGTTTCTGAAAATGACATAAATGACAGAGATCGTTTGTCTCAGGTATGTATACGGCCTCAGATGACTTTTCATTCCCCAACGTCAATTGATCAGTGAAAACTAACCTTGTTCAAGAGCTGATACTGAAGTGAAGATATAATCACATAATTTGTCAATTCTTGATAATAATTTTAGAGTTCAAAACATTAAAACACAAGTGACCATGGACTTGTTTAAGTGAGTCGCTGAGCCAGTGAGGCGCACAAGTAGTGAGGCGGAGAGGTCGTGAGGCAGAAAGGTAATGAGTCGCTGGGTCCGTCTAGATCTAGCATTCGCGAGATTGATCGGGTGCGACTTGTCTCAGGTGTGAATGTGTAGCAGGTACAAGTTGTCTTTGACACTACATTCGCGATTTTAGGATAATGATTATTTACTCACCAAATGTTGTAAATACAGCTTTGATAGATATAAATATTCACATATCTTTTGAAATGTAGATGTGTTTAAAAAAAAGTTAGTTCAATTACGTCAATTTTAACTGGTTTGAGATCAGATGCAAGAATGTAAATAAACCTCAAATTTACGCTGGACACTGTCAAGTGCAAATGTGTGTTCAAGTTCAAGGCCTATAATACAAGCTGTATTGGTCCTATCAACGTATCTCAGGTGATTTAAAAACATAAAATCACTGAAAAGACAATTCCTACTTTTTTGCGCAAAGTAAGAATTCCTACTGAGCGCACTTGCGCTATGTAGGAATTCCTACTTGGCCGAGATTCCTACCGGGCGCAAGACAATACCACTTACCTCTCTGTTCCTAAGACTCTCTGTTCTTTTATTTTCATCATTATTGTCATTATTATTATTATTATTACAAGTGAACCGACAATAATATGAAATGAAACGTCATAGTGAAATAGTGACCATATATTGCATTTGACAAAGTGAAATAGTGACCATATATTGGCATTGACAGAGTGAAATAGTGACCATATATTGACAAAGTGAAATAGTGACCATATATTGACAAAAAAGCATATGTGAAAGTGTGTCAGGTAAAAGGGATATATCCATTTTTTTAGGGTATATATCCTTATATCCTAAGGAATACACATTTTTGTATATTAAGGTAAGATAATTTATCCTAGAGCGAAGTCGTCTTGGCGTTGCGAACAAGATAAACACAGTTGCGTGAGGCTACGAGATGCACATTTCTTTCCACTGTACATCGTATAAACAAATGATCACAGTTTCGTCAATAATTGAAATAGAAAGATAATTTAACCTGGAGTGAAGTCATCTCGACGTTGCGAGCAAAGTAAACACACCATAGTGACGTCATACAGGAATGTGTCATAATGACGTCAGACAGTGTTGTCATAGTGACGTCAAACATGTAAGTGTCAACATAGTAACGTCATGGTAAAATCATAAATTATGTTAATATGATCATGCAGAATACTGCTGTTACCCTTTTGTAAGTACCTCCCTCTGTACTGCTTCAAATACCAGTTTTTGACTATCTTGACTAATAATAAAAGGAATTTATGCTGTGTCCCCTCCACCTTTCTTAATATTTCATCTTTTTCTTTCCAATGAGTCCAAGATCAAGCCAATCAGTGCAGCGGATGCCGAGTATAAATTAATTATACCCAAAGACATCGGCAAACTAGACTTGAATTCCACTGTTTCTAGAAACACCACCCACTGCCTAGTTGTGGAACCCCGACTTGCGCGAGCAGAGCTCTGGAGGCTACGTCGGGTTGTGAGGTGTCCCCTATCACTCGTGAAGAGACAGGTCGCGACACAGTGTCGCGACCTCAGTGTGAACACCACACACACTCTACACTAATTATTAAGATATTCCAAATATCTTACACATCTAATCTTGCTTTCTGGCGAGTCTCATGTCTGAATAAAATCTTTTGAAGAAGTTATGAGGGATTGCACTTCAGAGGCAGTGAATTCCTCCCTCTGATGGGCCATTGTAGGTGTCTGGAGTGTGAGTGTGGGAAGGTTGGCCCAAAAGTAGGTCACACAAAGAGGCGCCAAATAGGCTGCACGTGTGTACATGATACATGTAACTGTTATTTGACATCGATATCTACATCTATAAATCTCAGCTGATACTTTTCATTTCAACACAAGGTAAACATTTCTGGAATCTTTAAGACGATGAGAATGGTATGGGAGGAAAGATTTGTTAGTAATTAACACTTTTATTCATGATAAGGCACAAATTCACAAAGTAATTCAGTTCAGTATGTCATGACGTTGATAACTGTCAACATTTCAACCGCCGATGCTTGCTTGTGTATTTGGTACCTGGTCTAATGAATTTGGATATTTTGGATATGTAACTTACCTACAAGTAATTAGACCTCATGTCCGGCATATAATTCTGTGAATATTCTCACTTTTCACCCAAGCCCAACACTAGAACTATGCATTCAAGTTTGGCAGCCATTTGAATCTTCAAAAACGTAAATAAAATGCATTTTTAAGCAAAGTAAAGGCTCACATATTGGAGCAACTGGTCCCCAGAAGTTGCCTTGTTTTAAATGGAAAACATAAAGAAGCCCAATATGAAAAAAAATCATCTTTGTTTTCTGTGTAAAGTCATTATTCTGCCGTAATTGCGAACATTATAACTGGAAGTCAATGGTAGTTTTAAATATTTCATATTCATATCTCGGCTCATATGATATGTACAGAGATGATTTATATATGTATGAAATCGTGAGAACAAGACAACAATAGTTAACTGCAGACCTCGGTGCTCGGCGAGTCTTCCTCCGTGCTCCGTGGAATGCTCCTCCGTGGAGATCTATGCAGCTCCTCGGCCGAGCAAATCCTCGCTCCGTGGCAGCACGGAGGAACTCCTCGGCGGAGCAAACTTCCAAATCTTGCTCCGTGGCTTGTTTTATTTTATTCCTCAGCAATAATGTGTCCTATTTTAGTTAATGTTCACATGCTACCTGGTTGTGGCATCGATTTAGAGAGAAAGATACCTTTAGGACGACTGTTTTGACAATGTTTTGACAAAGTTTTGATAATCTCCTCGCCTGAATGGACAAAACTTCATGAGTTTCCCCCCAGATGTCACCTTGGACGTTTGCTCTGTCGCACATAAAGTCCACCAGAGGGCTTCGTGGTCAACTACACTGTTTAACTAGTGACACATGGCGGTTGATTTGAAACATTGTCAGATATCACAAAACCTTTCAATACTTTGTAAAAACTGCTCACATCGATAGAAGACAGTCTACTTCAAATTCATGTGAAATAAAAATGATATCCTTTCAATATTTACAGAATTAGCGGGAAATTCACTCATTCAGTAAACCTGCAGTCTAGTGCAGATTGTCCGAGTTTGCATTGAGTTATACGGTGCATGATGTTTGGATACGTCACCACTTCTGACGTCATTTGACAGTGACACAAACATTCGTGGCGTGAAAACAAATAAACACTTTTAACGTTTTGAAAGGAATAGGAATTACAAGATGACGTGTGAGAGACAATACTCAGCTCAATTGCAATTAGTACAGCACAGTTTTATTCGACATTTGACCGAATTAAAAATGTCCGAGTTTCATCTGCCGGTTTCGGACAGTTGTCACTGTACATGTGTGCTAAAACTTGTCATTACTTCATCTTATAAAGCGATGTGCGTATGTTACAAAATGTCAGAGTTTCATCTCCCGGTTTCGGACAGTTGCGGTCACTGTACTGTACAGGTGTATCAACTGATAAGCATCTGTTGTGGAACAGTTTTTGTCTCTACCGTGGAAATAAAGTACAAATATAATATAGACCTAACAAGGTGGTGACACCAAGCGGCCAATCAATGCGGCGGAGGAGCAGTTTTCTCCTCCGTGGAAATAAACTACATACAAATGTACTGTAGTGAGGTGGTGACACCAAGCGGCCAATTGATGCAACTCTCCTCGGCCAAGCAAAAATTTTCTTCTCCATGACAGCCCATGGAGCACGGAGGAAGACTCGCCGAGCACGGAGGTCTACGGTTAACTGGTTCTCGAACAAGAGAAAGACAGTTATCTATGTTTTATGTAGATTCTATTGTGTTTTGGCCCCAAAAATGACTGCCGTAATTGCAAACATTAAAACCTCGGCTCATAATATATGTACAGAAATGATTTATATATGTATGAAATTGTGAGAAGAAGAGAAAGTTATAAATATATGTATTTTGCAATTGACAAAGCTGGGCAAATATATATTTGAAGATAGGTTTTGATATTAAATGCTTTCTGATCTTGTGAATTTGTTCCATGTATTTTGGTGGGATTTCATTCTACGTTTGCAAAGTATAATTTAATTCTTTATGTTCAAATGTGCATGTAGCCCTGCAAATTAGTTTAAGAGAAACGGCATTTGGTCCTCCTTATTCTCTTCTGGCTGGGCTGGTCGGAGCAATATGACCGACGTAGCCTCCAGAGCTCTGCTCGCGCAAGTCGGGGTTCCACAACTACCTGCAAATAGAACCCCACTTTGAAGATTTCATCTTTGTTTTCTGTACAAAGTCATTATTTTTTATATTAGGTATATATATGTTCGCCCCCAAAAACAAAAAGCAATTACGATGTAAATTCTATACAGCCCAGCCTTTGATGTCTTCCCATTCAGTGGTGTGAAAAACCCAAAATTTCAGTAAAGGATGTCATAATGTAAAATTTCACTGATGCCAATTATCCGCATTCACAGTATTGCTCTTCAAAATCCTTATGATGTAAGGTCAAACCTGTGATCAAAGGGTATTTCGTCATTGTTTCCCTAGCTTTGAGTCATGTCTTCCCTTTTTGACAGAAATGCTTTCACATGCAAAATATATTTTTTCTTGTAAGTAAGATAGCTTTCACAAAAGTAAGATATTTTTTTACATAAGTAAGATATTTTACACATAAGTAAGATATTTTTCACATAAGTAAGATACTTTTCACATATGATTAATATTTTTCCGAAAATGACTGTCGTAATTACGAACGATATAACATATCTCATTAATCACTCAACAAATGATATACTTATCAAAATTATTTTAACTGTTCTGGAATGAAAGAAATAACCATTTTATTTTTTTAACATTGTATATTAATACATTGGGGAACTTGAATAACACTCATTGAAAACGAATTAATATTTCTGAAATCGTGAGAACAAGAAGAAACTAAAGTATATATGATTTACAAATGGAATACAGTAGTATATGTATTTTGTCGATTGTATATGTTTTGGCCCCTAAAATGACTGCCGTAATTGCAAACATAAAACCAGAAGTTAATGGTACATTTGTAGATTTATATATTTCATATTCATATCTCGGCTCATAATATTTAGGTCTACAGAAGTGATTTATATATGTCTGAAATCGTGAGAACAAGAGTAAGGCAGTTATATATGTATTTTGGAGATTTTACTTTTTTTTGGCCCCAAAAATGACTGCCGTAATTGTGAACGATAATTGTAATTGTAACTTCAAATATTTCTGAAATTCAAATGTTCCAGCAAACTGAAACTGAATCATACATTTATAAGTTTATTAATAACAAATTGAAAGAAATTGTGTCTGATTTTATTTCAGAAAGGACTCCAATTTATACCAGAATATTCTGCAGGCTGTTTCGAGGCTCCAAAAGTAAGTCCTGAATCCACCATTATAATTTAATTCCTTCTTTTTAGCTATGCTGACATTTTAGCTGGGAAATTTTCTGGTATTCTGTCCACCCGCTGCCTAGCTTGTCGGTCCACTGGGAGGTATAGCCTGGCGGATTTGACAATCATGTGCACCAAAATATTAGCCAAAGAGAATCGAGGTACAAGTATGGTCCCAAATTCGGGTGATTCACCCATGTAATGTTTGTCAGTTTTTTGCTTCACTTATGTGATTGTCTGTCACTTATGTGATTGTCTGTCACTTATGTGATTGTCTGTCACTTGTGCGATTTTCTCATCGGTATTACTTTCAGACTGGTGTTATTCTCTCACATGTGTAGCTGTTGCATATGATATACATGTGAGGGGCTTGGATAAGTTTGATATTGAGTGATCATGCGCTAATTTCAAGGTCACATAAGCCAATCTTCAAATTCATCAACATTTGTTACTTTGCAAATAACATTTATTGCCTCCACATTTACCTTACACATTATTCAGCACTTAATATTAAATGGATTATTGCTATTATATTGAAACTCAATAATTCAAGGCATTATTTATTTCTAGTATGGCTACTGCAACAACCCTGTCTGTAGTGTTGGCGGAGATAGAAAATCGAGAAGGCTTCACTTTTAAGCCAGAACAAAGGGACGCCATCGGTAAGTCTTTTTTTTTTAATTAATGAAAATTAGGAAAGTTGTTTAAAGTTGTTTAAAATTAGGAAAGTTGTTTAAAGTTGTGAGAGATTTATAAAGTAAGATTTTCAACTCATTTTGGTCATTTTCATAATCTTTTATTACCCTCAGCCCCTGATGGTGTGAGTATGTATGTATGTATGTCCGTAAGCAAACATCCTTGTCATCACGATAACTCTAGAACAAATGATGGCAGCTTCATAAACTTGACACACAAAAGTATCTGGTAAGAACCTCAGACGAGCTCGATGGACAGCTACCTTGACCTATTTTTCAAGGTCATAGGGACAATTATGTGAAATCCCAAGAATCGCAATAACTCAAGAGATTTTACACACATAGGCATATGGTGAAGACCTCAGAATATTTTCTCGGCAACATGACCTTCACCTATTTCAAGATCACAGGGACAATTGTGTGAAAGCCCCCTCTCGTTGCTATAACTCGAGAACAAATGGTGGCGGCTTTATGAGACCTGACACACATAAGCATCTAACACCCTGACAGACCACAATAAAGATCACATAATTGTATACATGTAGCCACCTGGTGGTCAAACGAGTACAAGCAGTACTTGGCAATTTAGCAAAACATAATAACCATGGTCAGTGTATTTTGATTGAATTGAGTGACATAGCTTGCTTGTATCACAGTTTCATGGCCACATATCATTTAAATTAAGCATTCCCCAAACCTCTGTAAAATTGCCTGTAATTAGCTCCCTCAGCCAAATGGGGCAGGAGCTATGGTATCAAGACCAGTCCGTGAGTATGTGTGTCCATGTGTGCGTCTGTCAACAAAAACTTTTTTGCTGTTATTTATCACCTGTTTGAGATACATATTCCATTTTTTAACCACACATCCATCTCCTTAAGACCCAAAATGATCTATGTTTTCCTACTGTAGTGCTTTGAAGAGTTGTATGATTGATGAAATTTGGCCATTTTCATTGTTGGGCACATGTCTGGCTAAAAAATGGCATTAATCTGGTGTAAATAGTTAAAACATATAAATATATATTGATATGATGTTTCAGGTCATCTTGTGAAAGGAAATCATGTTGTGGCCATACTGCCAACTGGATTTGGGAAGACAAAGATTTTCTGTTACCTACCTATGATCAAGGACAAGGTAATGTTGCATTTTCTTTGTCTCTGCAATACAATTTTGGGTTTCATGCAACAGATTTTTTGTTGAATAACAAGTGCCTTCGGCTGGGAGAGGTTGCAATCTTTCACTTGTGCAGCTATCTCTCTCTCTCTCTCTCTTTCTCTCTCTCTCTGTCTCTCTCTGTCTCTCTCTCTCTCTCTCACTCTCTCTCTCTCTCTCTCTCTCTCTCTCTCACTCTCTCTCACTCTCACTCTCACTCACTCAATCACTTGTACAGTTATCTCACATATGCAGCTATTTCTCTTATATGCAGGTATCTCTCACTTATGCAGCTATCTCACTGTTATAGCTATCTCTCGCACATTCAGCTATCTGACACATGCAGCTATTTCTTGCATATCTAGCTATTATCTCTCACACAGACAGCTATCTTACTGCTGTAGCAATCTCTCACATATGCAGCTATTTCTCATATATGCAGCTATCTCTCACTTATGCAACTGTCTCTCACTTTTTACCCTCAGCCCCTGATGTAATCAGGCTGAGGGTATTGCAGTACTCCTGGCGTGGGTATGTATGTCTGTATGTATGTATGTCTGTAGCGAACATCCTTGTCATCGCGATAACTCAAGAACAAATGATGGCAGCTTCATGAAACTTGACACACATATGCATCTGGTGAAAACCTCGGACGAGTTCGATGGACGGCGACCTTGACCTATTTTTCAAGGTCACAGGGACAATTATGTGAAATCCCAAGAATCACAATAACTCAAGAACGAATGATGGCAACTTTATGAGATTTAACACGCATAAGCATCTGGTGAAGCCCTCAAAATTGTTTCTATGAAACATGACCTTCACCTACTTTTCAAGGTCACAGGGACAATTATGTGAAATCATCTTGTCATCGCGATAACTCGAGAACAAATGATGGCAGCTTCGTGAAACTTGACACATATAAGCATCTGGTGAAAACCTCGGACGAGTTCGATGGACGGTGACCTTGACCTATTTTTCAAGGTCACAGGGACAATTATGTGAAATCCCAAGAATCGCATAACTCAAGAACAAATGATGGCAGCTTTATGAGATTTGACACCCATAAGCATCTGGTGAAGACCTCAGAATTGTTTCTATAAAACATAACCTTCACCTACTTTTCAAGGTCACATGGACAATTATGTGAAATCATCCTTGTCATCGCGATAATACGAGAACAAATGATGGTAGCTTCATGAAACTTGACCCACAAAAGCATCTGGTGAAAACCTCGGATGAGTTTGATGGACGGCGACCTTGACCTATTTTTCAAGGTCACGGACAATTTTGTGAAATCCCAAGAATCGCAATAACTCAAGAACGAATGATGGCAGCTTTATGAGATTTGACACACGCAAGCATCTGGTGACGACCTCAGACTTCTCATGATGGAACATGACCTTCACCTACTTTTCAAGGTCACAGGGACAATTATGTGAAATCATCCTTGTCATCGCGATAACTCGAGAACAAATGATGGCAGCTTCATGAAACTTGACACACATAAGCATCTGATGAAAACCTCAGACATTTTTGTATGGAACATGACCTTCACCTACTTTTCAAGGTCACAGGTACAATTATGTGAAATCCCTATCATTGCTATAACTCGAGAACGAATGATGGCAGCTTTATGAGACTTGACACACATAAGCATCTGGTGAAGACCTCAGACTTCTCTTGATGGAACATGACCTTTACCTACTTTTCAAGGTCACAGGGACAATCATGTCAAATCCACGTCATTGCAATAACTTAAGAACAAATAATGGCAGCTTCATGAAAATTGACACACATAAGCATCTGGGAAGACTTCAGATGAGTTTGATGGACGGTGACCTTAACCTGCTTTTCAAGGTCACCGGACCATTTCAATAATTCTAGAGTAAATGATGACAGTTTCATGATACTTGACACACCTAAGCTATCAAAGGAAGTAGATTTTATGGGTTTTTTTACCCCTGCATCAATTTGCCTTGGTGCAGTGACGTTTTGTTCACAAATATTGTGTGGAGCGAATGTTGTGCAATGAGTTACCAGGGCTGAGGGTTGATGCATCTCTGATGCCTATGTTTAGCTCTGCTGAGACTTTAGCTCGCAGAGCTTTAGGAGGGGGGGAAATGTCTGTCCATCTGTCTGTCCATCTGTCAACATTTCTTTAAAAATCTTCTTCTCCAAAACTACCAGTACTACATCTTTCATATTTTATATAGAGGTAGATATATAGGTGAAGATTCAGTTTCCATCAAATCTTAGTGATGTCACCATTGACCTTAGTGCAGTGACCTTGAGGTCACAAATTTTGCACTGAGCATATCTCAGCAACCACTTATTACAGGATATTAAAACTTGGTATGCAGAAATGTCTTATGTTAAAGCCGTGCCTTGTCATACAATTTTAGTCATGTGACCTTTGACCTTAACGCATTGACCTTGAATTCAAAATTTGTGAACATGCCACATCAATTTCACTGATACCAATTATCAGCATTCACAGTATTGCCACTCAAAGTCCTTGTGATGTGAGGCCAAACCTGTGATCAAAGGGTGTAACCGGAAGTGACGCCAGTTTGCCCTATCCTTTGGGGTTATGTTTTTATATAGTATGTAAAGATAGATGTATGGGTAAATTTGACAATGTTTCAAAAATCACATGATTTTCAATTGAATAGATGTATTGTTTCCATTTAGTTTTCTTGACAGTGAAATGTTGAAACAATTTTTCAGTTAAGCACCAACATTCAAGGTCACATTGTGATTGTGGTCTGTCCTTTGATAAGCCTGATGGCAGACATGAAACGGAGGTTGAAGGAGTCAGCTGTACGGGTGGCTATAATGGGCCCAGATACCAGTGAAAGTCGTAAGATGAGTAGGTAGACAATGTTGAAAATTTCATTTCCTTTGCCATAAATGATTTTGGTAAGTGGCTAGCACTATCTTAGTGAGATGATATCTTAAAAAGTGTGTTACTAATGTAGCACTTTTTTTTTCTTTGCAGAAATTGAAAAAGGCATGTACAGTGTCATTCTTACGTCCCCTGAAAGCATCATGAGCAGCCTTTGGCAGCCAATTCTAGAGAGTGAGATATATCAAAAGAAGACCTGCTGTGTCGTTATTGATGAGGCGCATTGTGTATCTGAATGGTGAGAATAAAAACTTATCTTCATAAAAACGAATAATTGTTTATGAAATGTTCAGAATGATGAAGTTTGTTGAATATAAACAAGTTTATATTATATTCTTATTGAGCAAGCCAATAACAGCATGTTATGAATGCTTTTCATGAAATAATAAGCAAACATTCTCAATGGATGGATGGACGAAAGTCTGTCGGTCTGTCTGTCATCTGATATATCTATAAATCAATTTTATATTTAGGGGAACTGCCACATTCAGAAACTCTTATAAAGAGTTAGGATCAGTGAGGGCTTTCCTCACTAAGGTGCCTTTTGCTGTTTTATCAGCAACTATGAATGATGCCATCAGGGATGATGTCCTCAAATCCTTATACCTGAGGGAAGAGGACATACACGAGATATCAAAGCTTCCTGACAGGTAAATAAGATTCTTTGTGACTGAATAAGTTTTAGGCTGAATTATGTCTTACCTGGGATAGCTCTCAGTAAAACTATGATTTCACTTTCTGTCTGTCTTACTGTCAGTCTGTCCGTCAACATCTAGAACCATGAGCTATATTCAATTTATATTATAGATAGAGCTATCATTATTGGTGGGAAGATCCATCTTTATGAATAGTACAGGTGTCAGTGATTCGTTTCATAATTCTTTTACCAGTCACACTTCAGTAAAAATAGTTTGGAGAAAAACATTGTCTCTGCATTATTCACTGACTATGATGGATGCTGCATGCAGTATTGGTTGTATTATGCAGTGGCACCAGGTATCAGTGATGCACAACATGCTTCAGTGACCAGTCATGCCTCAATGAAAATTTTGAAAAAAAGTTTTGAAAAGGAAATGATTGTTACCTAATTTTGCATTTTACAGACAACAATTTTTCCAATACAATAAAACAAGACAATAAAATTTCCAAAAAATAAATAAGTAAAAAAATTGTTTACATAATATTCTTAAAAGGGGTAGTAGGTTCTTAGTTTATCAAAGTTTGATGTACAGGTTCATTATATTTCTCAATTGAATGTGCAGTGTGATTGTGTAACTATTTTATACCACAGACCAAATATATGGCTAGAGGTCATCAGCCAGAGTGGCATGAAGTTTGAGGAGGAGCTTGCCCCTTTAGTGACCAGGATTAAATGTGAAGGATCTAGCACCAAGAAAACTGTTGTATTTTGCAGGTATATTTATTTTGCAAGATAAATTTCGATTATGAGATTAAGAATAAAGAAACATATTTTTAATGTTAAGAGTTTATAATAAAACATAAGCAATAATTTTGCATTGTTCTGTTTTATGACATTATAATAAAAACAAGAAAATTAGTTACTTTACTGCCAGATGAAATCCAATTAACTTGATAAGTTTGATTATTCTTTTATTTATTTTTTTTATTTTTCAGAACAATCAATGAAGCCAGCCATATATATGTATATTTGATGGCTGCTGTTGGAAGCACTGCGTATGAAGGAGCAGAAAAGACAACAAACAATCGTCTGATAGAGCAATACAATTCCTGCAGTACAGATGATCACAAGAAACGTGTTATGAGGAGGTTTTGCTCAGCCACAGATTGTCTTGTGTTTGTACCATTAAATGTTATTATGACAAACATTGAGGATATATTATGAAGTAATTTGACAATCTGAATAAAAGTGAACAGTATACTCTTGTGATATATAACAACAATACAAACTATTGGTTCTACTTTAAATACTCATGGTTTTAAATTATGGCAAATCGTATACGATTATTTACACTACAAAAATGCAAAAATAGGTCTTGCATGAACTTTCTCCCCCTTGCAACATCTGGATCTCAAATATTATTTAAAAGTAGGGACTGTCAGATATTATAATCATTAATATTGATTCAATACAATCAGACAAAAATCATTTATTATTTATATGGAAACATTTCCTGCTTTATATTGATTCAATACAATCAGACAAAAATCATTTATTATTTATATGGAAACATTTCCTGCTTTTCTCATTTAGGTTTATTATGTTATAGGTGTTTAGTTTCTACAAGAGCTTTCAGCATGGGAGTAGACATCCCCGATATTGACTCTGTGCTTCACTGGGGAGTCGCAGATTCAATTCTGTTCTACATGCAAGAAATAGGAAGGTGTGCAACTAAATTATCAGATGTGTAACCTTAAACCTTTTGTTAATTATAAATTATTTGAACATAGTAGTGAAGCAATTAGAATAATGTCATAATGTCATAATTCACAATATTTTTGGGAAAAAATTTACATGTGTCGGAGCAAAGCTGTTTTATGTACAATATGATTGGATGACATGACAATTTTGGAAAAATTTGAACAATCAGAATGTTTAATTGATTTCTTTAGATGTGCTCGTGATGGAAGACAAGGTACTGCAACACTCTACGCCACAAAGTGGAGCCTATCTGCTCCAAATGTCTCAGAGGACATGAAAGATATCGTCGGCAAAGCTTTGGATGGTGAATGTTTTCGTAAAGGACTGCTGCAAAAACTAACCACAGCCAAGATGGACAGAGGGAACCTTGACCTGTTGTCAATGGTTCCATTCTGCAGTGGTAATTGCCAGCATTGTACATGCACCCACTGCAGATGCTGTTCATCTTGTA
This sequence comes from Amphiduros pacificus, assembly GCA_949316495.1. Classification (NCBI taxonomy): domain Eukaryota; kingdom Metazoa; phylum Annelida; class Polychaeta; order Phyllodocida; family Hesionidae; genus Amphiduros; species Amphiduros pacificus. The sequence goes on from OX439003.1 coordinate 32,401,821, forward strand.
AAAACAACTGCCCTTGTAATAACAATATCATTTAATTGTCGCGAGTCCGCGTGTCCGTGTGTCCGAACTCCGCGATTCCGTGTGTCCGAACTTTCCGGATGATAACAGGTTGACCTTGACCCAGTTCTCAAGGTCACAGGGGCAATTTATTCCGTCAATAATAATATTGATTTATTCATTTACAAGGACCAAAATCACATATCGCTACCTCATTACACCATAGTTTATGCACCCATTTAACTTTGCCACCATGGTCTTATCACGAAATGACTGAAATAATATTGAAAGTGATGATATCAAAAGATGTGACCAGTGTCCATATCATCACTGCTTAGATCCATCTGTGGAGACCCGTCAACTATTTGCATCTGGTTACCACCAGTGTCCATATCATCACTGCTTAGATCCATCTGTGGAGACCCGTCAACTATTTGCATCTGGTTACCACCAGAGTCCATTTGTACTGAGGAGGTCAAACTGTCCACCTGGATATCAAGAACTGAGCCATCCTCACTGCTGTCTGTGTCTGAATTTTCTACATCTACAAAACCATCTTCCTGTGCCTTTATCTCTGGTAAGATTTCTCTCATCCAATCTAATGCATTGGATAATTTCAGCAAGTTACTTTTGAGTTTTCCTGGATTCTTTATTTTGGTTTCATGCACAAATAGGGAAAAGCCTTTGTGAGCTCGACCTGGAAGTAAATGTTTTACATACATATTATTTTAAACCTATATTTCCAGGCTGTTGCAAAAAGAAAACAATAAAAAGATTAATTCATAATTGCAGAATGGAATTGCAGAATGATGAAAAGCAATATTGTAAATTGTGATTTTTTTAATAATTTGTTTTATGTGATCTAGATGCTTTTGTTAGATGTCAAGTCATCCAGGTCTGTTTAGAATTAAGTGTTCAGATTAATTCAGAGTAATAGTCACTGGGCTAAGCTGCAATTACATCTTACACCATTGAGAGCTCTCCCACCCCTGATTTTGAATAGGTTGAAGGAATTTCAATAATTTATCATACCAGGTATATATTTTACTAATCTTTCTTCCTGATACATGCTGCAAAACTTCATGACATCTGATGTGTAATTGTACTCTTTCCTGAAGTGTTTTCCTTCATCCTCTTCACCACACATATTCTTCTGATAGACAGACCTCAAGGCTTTCCCAAATGAACCACACATGTCTGCAGCCCTTGCAATTGTGAGTGGAGTCACTTTACCTCTGCTGTTTTTGAGAAGTTCTGGAAAAGATATTGAAATTCTGAATTTGAACTGTAGAAATTCTAGTGAAAAAATGTTTGCAAGGGAAGAAAAGAAAACAAAGAAGCGTTTGACATATGCACATTTTATTTTTATTCTAATGGCCCAAATTTACTGTCAAAAGGTCCAGCTGACCCGAAAAAATATTCAGCCCTATTCTTTGCCTGTTACTGTTTATTTTCAGTTAAGTGTAATATATTTACCTTTGAAATTATTATTCAAGAATTCACAGAAGAGATCTAGAGCAATGCAATTCCCTTCTCCACCTTTAGGATTCAGAACAGAGTTCCACATGATGTTAAGCTGATGCCGCCTTGGAACAAATCCTGCAGTACCTGTATATAATTGTTTCACATTTATGTCATGATTTGTATCTTGTTTTTCATGTTATTAGCTATGCTGGCACAGCCATTATGTCCATCAACATTGATCTTCTCTGAAAATACTGGTCAGAGTTCTATAAGCAGGAAAGATGTCGTATTTTCAGGGGTCCAATTCTATCTATTTTCTATTGGGCGCTCAATCTTTTATTTTTGGTTGTGACTTTTTCAAAATTCTAATACCTATTGCTGACTTGTCAGGAAGGCTGCCATTTTAAATAATATTACAAATAATAGCCAATAAAACGTTGGGACCAAACACAATACATACATTTTGATCAGACAAAATATGCTGTGCTCAAGTCTGAGAAAATATGCTGTGCTCAAGTCTGAGAAAAGTTTTAAATGTTCATTTATGAAGCAATTTCCAGATAATATTCACAAATATTATAAAAAAAAAGCAATGATTAGCACAGCTTTTTAGGCCATTGGCCTTTTTTTTGGGTTATGCACAAAAACCTGTAAGCTTTAAGTTTACTTACATGCAAGCATGAGATGTGCAATCCTGACATAATTGCTATGGCCAAACCTCCAGAAGTTTGTCACCATACTTATTCTCCACATGGCCATCAGGAGTTCGCCATCATTATGGCGAATGGCATCCTGTCAATTTGATCAGCAAAATTATCTTTCACTTCACATTTATATCCAGAGGAGTTATCAATTTAGAAAACATTTTACTTTGTCACAATCTTACATGTGTTGTGTCATTACCTTGTGCACAAGATCCAGAAGTCCATGGAACATCAAGGAATACGAATACTCAGCCTTGTGGTCAACACCCTGTTGTTGATGTCTTTTTAAATTGCAAGTACTGCATAACCATCCTCCATCATCTTTTATGGAAGAAAAAAACATGACAAATATACACATGATTTGTATTATTATAGACCATTATGGATGTCAAACATACAAGAAAAATCTATTGGTAGCCTTTCATTTCAAGGTCAAAATAGCTATGTATTGAAAATCTCCCTCAACAGTTGAGTCGTTAAACTTGCTTATAGTACCCTCTAATAAAGACCTGAAATATATGAGCTTTTGGGTGATCTTTGTCTAATTTCAAGGTCGTCACAAGGCTGGTTCCAGAGTAGATGTCTGTATCTCTGATGCCTATTATTCTATTGGCATGTGTGAATGAATTCTCACCCTTATACTCTATGAGATATTAACATGATATGGTCTGTCTTAAGCTGCAGCTTCACTGTAGTGAACAGGTGGAGCAGATGAAAGCAGACGGAAAAATTGGGTCTTTCGTAGTGAGTTCAGAAGTCTACATCTTGAACAGCTTATTCATTTTTCTTAAATTCAGAACAATTCGGTTATGGCCACATAAGTCTGCAAAATATTATCTACATGTTGAAGACTTTGTGTGGAGAGAATGTGCTTTAATTCTGCCCACTTGCCTTTCGGCCTGTTTGCTACATTGAGACCACACCTTTAATAATATTATTATGCTTGTCTTAATGTCAACTTACCAGGTCTCTTTTTCAAGCCCACACATGTAAGGTGAAAAATCCTCCCATTTGAGCAATTCTCCCCACCCATGCACTCAATACGAGGCCTTCTTTTATGGTACTCTTTACAGGTGCAAAATGGGGAGTTTCTTGTGCTCTTGCATTCTTCGGAACACCACCAGTCTGATGTTGAACGTGGAACACTCTCATCATCAAGGCCTACACACGAGAAATGAAAATAAATGCCATTCAGACATTTTCCATTCGAACATCCAATGAATTTTTCTTCGTCTGTCTCTGAAATTAAGAAACAGATAAAATTACAAAAGATATCTTTGCCTGTATTTTGTATAAAAAATTCACCATCTTTTGAGGATGTGTCAATTTTTATGATGCACCCCAGCAATAATTGGCAAAAATGCCTGATTAGAGAGCAAACAGGAAAGAATTGTTTTACAAGGTCAGTATATGTTTACTAATTTCTAGGTACCTGTTTTGCAGATGCAATAATGGTATGGTGTCTCAACAGCTTGCTCTGCATATGGAATCACCTCAGGTGTGGCATCGGCTACAGAAAGGATATCATCCTCTGTTGTGGGTTTCCAGATCATATCCACAAGAGACTTTGCCAAATTATCAAAGATGATTAAACGCTGTGAATGGTTCCCATCCTGTCCAGGTATGTCGCTTTCAGGATCAGGGAGGCCCAGCTTGTCCAGAGCAGCATACGTAAACATGGCCTCCGTAACAAATCTCATGAAGTCTGTAATATTACCCATAATCAAATGATTTTTATATCACGTAAATTTCCATGCAATAAATGGAATACATCTTAGCCAAGTTGTATTGAGTTTGATTTGCTTTCAAATTATAGGCAGAATTTTATTATTTCACATTCTAAAATTAGATGATCTTTATTCACATTGCCCTATTTCAAGAGAATGTGATTGTACTATGATGGAGAAATATATAGAAAATAGTAGTTGCATGTCAAAGACATCAAAATTTGGAATTTGGCATTCTGAATACAAAATTTATAATTTGAATTATAATTCCCATCCCATACAATTGTGAAATACATATGGTTGGATTTTATTGCATTTACCTTGATTGTGATTGAAGCTTTTGGTTGGGTCACGTGTAGTATTCCTATGCCTGAATATTTGCCGAATGTTTGAGAGCAATCCAGGCTCAGCTACTCCTAGATTGTCAGGCATGTGAAGCTTTGTATAATCCTGAATTCATAATTGAAATTGAATGTAGAGCAAAAAATCAGTCAAAATAAATCTCTCAGAATAAAGTATTCATTCATCATATTTCCCAATATATCAATTAATTATGATCTGGAAATATTTTTCAGCTCTGGCCATTTAAATTTCATTGCCACCTGGCACTTTTGACACCTTTCAAACCCTCCTTTTTCTTAAGAACTGAAGAAACTTTTTCAGGCACTAGGCCTTTAAACAAAACTGGGAATTATTCTTGTGACGTTTGGTGTGAACTTTTGAGGCTTGTCATTGCCCTGTATTTTATTATTGGTATGAGCTTTAATTGTGCATAAAAACATTGCCTCTCAAAGAATAAAAAACAGCTATCTTAATGTGATAGAAATTATCTTTACCCCACATTTCAGCATTCTCAGGTGGAAAAGACCAGCATTGGGAAGGACATGTTCACATCTTTGCCAAACTGTTGTTTCTCCGCATCTACTTCGAATAGCACCAATGAAAGATAACAGGGCACCACCATCCATGTTAGCCTCCGTTACGTAAGGCATACCATCCGGGTACCTTGCTGTGTACTTCTGGAGGTGGTCAAGCACCTCCGTTGTTCCGGGGATAGTCCCTGGATCTACTTGGAGTATTCCAAGATTAACCTGGTTTGTACATCAAACATTTAAATTTCTCATTAATCACAACTCAAATACTTTAAACGAATTATGCAGTAATTCTGAATGATACATTTAACAATCAAATCTGTGATAAAGGTATTTGCCTGTCATATCTATTTATTATTTTACAGTCTTCCCGATAACCACCGGACTGCCGGTCCAGACCGATATTTTTTGCCACGGTCCGGCATATTTTCTGTCGTAGTCGGACCTCATGTCCGACATGTATTTGTGTGAAAATTCTAACTTTTCTCAAAATTTATCCCTCGAGAAGTTCTGCAGTCATTTTAAAAGTAAAACTTAAATTTGCAGTGTCAGGGATCCATCATTGCGCAATACATTAATATTTTCAATGCGAATGAATAGCTTCCGATCATTTTCGCGCCAAAAATACGAGCCTGTCCCCGTCACTTCCGGTTTTCATAATGATGACCTTGTGTCTTATATGCGTATTAAAGCATTGTTAAACTCGCATTTTCTCTGACTTGTGCATACTTTAAACTTATTAAACGAAGGCGGACTATTGCCGACACGTGTCAGAATATTTCTATTTGCAAAATAAAACAAAGAATTTAATTATATCGCCGTTTGGGAAGCTTGTACCTGGCTTGTTTACTTTTCACGATGATATTCTTTCTTTTTTTACAGTCCGGTAAAAATGTTTTTGGTCTGGCAAAATTGTCAACTTTGTCGGACCGAATGTCCGTTGAAAGTCTGGTGACTATCGGGAAGACTGATTTTACTTTCTTGGATTCATTTTTATGTGGAGTATTATCAAAAAGGTGCTGAAAGAAAAATGATGTCATAAGAGTGTGGCAATATGCTTATGATAATGTCCATGGAATAGTGCTAGAATTATGCCAAACAGTGCTATCCTACTTTGAGCCTCATTTGAGGTCAAACAAAGATCATGCTACCCATCACATGGCTGAGATAGTTATCTGTGTGACTTCTATGTCTTTGTTGGAACTAATCTTATTGTTCTGTTTCTTCAATACATCATGATGTTTGAATGTACATATGCTATTTATACATGAAATTACCGGCATAATGCTTAATACCTTTAAATCAATGATAGGTAATATAAAACCTGTAAATGCAATGGTATGATACATATATTATAAAGGGTACTTACAATCTTTGTTTTTTTAGATGACTCTTTGCTGTGTTTGTTCTTGACATGTTTTGTAACGCAGTCCTGAAAATGCTCTCGGCCACTCTTCAAAGTTTTGTTCATGATCCGTTTGATAATTACAATCGCTCTGTTATATGCCAATTTCCAGTCTTCATTTGATGGAAGGAACGTATGCATTGGCATGGCAGATGCCCTTTTCACTTCTTTGTTGTTTTCGAGGTAGAAACTAACATTGTTTTCTGACATATAAACATTGGTCATTTGAAAATTCTTATTTTGATGTGTCGAGTCTTGGTGCCGCACTGTTTGCCTCAGTGCCGTGTTATCGTAACAAAATCTAAAATCTGGAAAATAAAATTAAAGGAATGCACTGAAGACCTCAAGGTCCTTTTCATTAAAGTCATCATGTGAAGGTCAAAGGTAAAATGTGCAAAAATTTATAAAAAGTTCCTTGTTTCTCATTTTTTAAGGGTAAGTGTCATGGACAGTTACACACAAAAAACCCTTCAGAAAAAGTTAGCAAAGGGTTTAAATTGATAGTAATGCTAAATTAGAAAAGGTTATGGATGGAATGTTTCCTCAATATACCTTTTGGGATGTCATCAAATTCACGGTGAATTCCATTTGGTGGTGGATCTGGCCCAAAATGTTTCACCACCAAGGACTGCCGGAATTGGGTTGCCAATGCTGTGCATGCTTGCACATTTTGTTCAGTCAGATGTTTATAATCTTGGTTAAGAGCATCCTGATGAAAAGAAGATTTAACAAAATTTACATCCAACTAAAATGTACACATTTATTTGTTCCAGCTGCCTGAATATTGTAGAGCTATGTCATTAGGCCCTGTCCATGTGTCCTTGTGTGCAACTGCCAACTCAACTTGCGGTATATATTTTGTTACATTCAACCATGCTGAAATAATTTTGTCTGAAATAAGTTAAATCTTTTAGTAAAGATTCCAATCAAAGATATTCAATTTTAGATTTCAATACATCTACAACCAACTTATTATCAATGTTTTAACTTATTAATTTTCAAATTAAATATACCTGTAATTGTTTTTTCAGTTCTTCGCCATCTTTATACGATTCTTGACGGAGTTTGTCCACTGCGTTCTGTGCCCCATCAACCCCACATGTAACTCCGAACACATAGAAGTTTGAGTACAGCTGGATATAGAAGTAAGAAAACATTTCTGATTAAGAACTATTTGACAATTAAGAACTACATGCAACTTAATAGTTCTCATTTTAAAAGGCTTTGTTGGTAAATTTAAAGTAGATTATACCAGTTCTACAGTAATTTGTTTCATATTTGAAATGAATTTTCACATGATATTTTAATTTACCTTAAGCAAACTAAAACTATGATTTCATAATTTCTAAAATGGATGAAAAATTAAATATAAAACAAAATGAATTCTCAGTTTGCATCAATAAGGTATAAGCATATGAAATACCTCATGTGTTGCTCCATTTAGCCACATGTTGGCCCCATTGATGGTTGGAATAAATTTGTTAGAGAATCTGTCTCTGAGGTATGCCATCTGGGCAATGACTCCTCCCAGGCCAGGCACAAGGTCTCCAATACCCTCATTACTCCTACAAGATATAATTTATAACTGAAGATCCTGCATGCACAATTTTGATTTGTTAAAGTTGAAACTATTGTGAAACTATTCAAAAACTAAACTTATAAAAAAATTACTGGCATTGTAGTCTAGATATGCTCACACTTGTAGATCTCTTTTCTTGCCTCCTTCACAAATTATTGTCTCTAAAACTGCCATTGCAAATGGCATTTTTGATCTGCACGTTTCAATCAATTTTCCCCAGGAAAAATTATGCAGATTTTGAATGGTCACCTCTTCACTGAAAACCCCGAGGCTCAGGAGACTTTTAATCTCGTCAGTTACCTGTAATCATCAAATGGTGTGAGAATGGAGTATTCCAGATATCCAAATAAATATATAGCAATGTTGTAAGTAAGTCAGCACAAGCTGACTTTATGTACTTGCTCTGTTTCCGCCGCTGCCGCACTTTGCTTTCTTCGTCATTCCTTTACGCTTGGACATAAGGACTAGATACTATAACATTATAATATGTAGGCCTGGGAAATTTTGGGGGCAGAACTTTTTGTGACCTTGGGTCAAGGTCACAGCTATTTGTGATATTTTGCAAATCACTATAGATAGTATGCATTCTCACTACATTTATCTTACGCAATATCTTTGTTCATAATTTTTAGAAAAAAATGTAACTAGGTCACAATGACGTACTTAAATGCCCTATAGGTCACAACTTCCAAAATATTGTGAATCTAATCCTTTACAAATCAGAAAAAATTAGATCATGATATTATGTAAACATATTGTAGATATATGTATCCTGTACAATATGTTCATGATTTGGAGAATAATTTATGTAACTAGTTGGCTTTGACCGACTCGTAGCACGAAAGAAATTGACATTCGTGAGTTGGATAGTGCATGAACTTGTATGCACTAAATACAGTGCTGACTTCAGTTTTGTGGCATGCACAAACTTTCTAGTTTAAAGCTAAAAGCTCAAAGAGAATGTTATGTTTACAAGCAGAGGGACATGAGAAAGATATTACCAAATAAATACAGATCAAAAGGTGATCGTTACAGAATATCATTTATCATGAAAATTTTCCAAATTATGAAAATTAAGCAAATTGTGAAACAAGGAACACAAGCATTGAAAGGGAACTTTGAAAAAATGGAGGTAAAATCTGATCTTAAGAATATAGTTGTAATCACCTCCTTCTCAATCTCCAGCCTGATGTGTTCTTTGGCTGCAGGAGAATTTTCCATTAGGGTTTTTACTGCAGCTTTATATTTTGAAGACCAAATATATTTTTTGAAAGTCTTTTTCCATGCTGGGATTGAATATCTCACACGTGGGGAATATCTCACCAACCTCTGCCGTCTTTGTCTTGGAATGGCAGGTGGAAATGGCCCTTCTGATTCGCCACTTTCATTTTCGCTTGATGTACTGTCATATGATAATTCATATTGAATAGTCAAATATTAATGATCAAATTAAATCTTCTGAATATTTAAATGAAATTTTATGAGAAATATTTACTTGTTAAAAAATATAAAAAATATTGACTTTTTTTATAAATCACTCTTTGTTCTGTGTGTGTGTCTGCATGTGTGTGTTTGTTACCTCTTTTACTCTATTTTCCTTTGTGTGTTTGTCCACTGCAAGTTAAGGTTACTTACATAATATCTTGGACATTGGACATATTTTGGCTTTGGGGGGGGGGGGGATGATCTTGTGATCCTTGGTCTCAGGTTACATAACATTTTGTGAATCAAGGGGCATGATTATTTTTATCTTTTGGATCTCTGCTGCCAACTGTGACTAAGTTGGGCAATCAGGTCCCTATCACTTATGCAGTTCTCTATAATCTCTATTGTTGCTATAGACCTAAATTTTAACCAGTACTACAACAAACCTCTGACTTGGCTGCTGCTGGTATAAGGTGTTGTGTAACGTAAAGGCATTATTTAAGCAGCAGCTCACAAAGTGTGTCCCTCTCCATGGAAATTTAATGTACAATTAAGCCAATAACAATCTGGGAAGAAATGACAATGTGTGTGGTGTTATACGAGGTACACAGTAGATTTTGTTATCTTAATTCAGGCCACTGGCATGGGAATGGGGCAGGGTCTTGATATTTAACAGGGTCAGGGAAAATTCACCCTTTGTAATGTTTGCCACAAACACTTGTTTGATATTTCTCAATTTCACAGGATTTTACACTTAAGAGAACTCTTCATGTTGCATCAGTGTGTAAGATCTGACACCTGAATGCTGGGTGAGGGTCACATGTGGGTCACAGTATGGTGCCCAGTAGCACACCCCAGCCTCATGCAACTTAATTGGTTAATTACCCAATAGGCATGTGGTCAAGTGGAGGAACTACAGGGCTCAACACTGATTATAAGAGATTGTCATTTTCAATATTTGTTTTGCGTTTGGACTGACATATGACATATTAATTTTTATTAGTTCATCTAAAATATATTGAATAATACTGTACTGTGCAATTATTCTTACTATCAAAATATTCTTCAGGTGCAATAAGATGTGGCCATTTAGTTACTAAACATCTATTTTGAATCTGGAAAAAAATCAATTTTGAACCCTGGTCTTCACATGTCAGCCAGTCACATATTAATGGCCCCAGAGTCAATGTTTCCGCCCCCGGGGTGGCAATTAGGGATAACATGGTATGTTGTTTGGTCAGATACCAACCAGTGCAATGTATTTAGCATTAAGGAACCTGGCTTTAGCCATGTATTCTATTGTTTACAACACAGATTATTACAGTACTGATTGTGACATTTGTCGCAAGGTATCTAGTTACCTCTGGTTTTCAGTAGAAAGTTTGGCTTGTTTTTTATGTTTTCTCTCCTCATGGTTACCCCTTCTCTTTCTGCTTATATACAAACTTGAAGCAAATTGGCCCTTCAGTGTTGCCACATCTTTGCTCTGCTTTTCTAATTTGCTTAATCTGTAGAAACAGTCATCACACACTGCAGATGCTGGGTTTGCCTCTGGTGAAATTGGAATTCCTGTCAAATGTTAAAATTGATTATTCTTTATTCTTTTCAGCAGAAGAAAACCATATATAATCGGGACAAATCTTTACAAAATGGTAAGTATTGATAGTATATTAGAATTTATTTCAAAACCTGAGAAAATAACCTTAAATTAATGGAATTAAACACTGATAAAAAAAACTAAACAAACATTTAGAAATTTGTTGATAAATGTATTTGCCTTTCATGTCTATAACCTTTTTCGATAGAAGCACTCCAGTAAAACCTCGTTAAAAGAGAATCTAGATAAATACCTTCTTTTGATTACACATATCTTAGCATTATTTTCATACACATTGCTACAGTCACTGAAAGGTAAAATTACATAATGAGTGTATGGAAATATGCTCATGATGTCATGAAGTATATTCTACCCTAAGCTTGTATAGTGCTAGAATGGTGTCAGTATGTCATGATAGTTGCATGTAGACATGCTTTTAACTTAAAATTATAAGATTGATATTTACTACTTTTAAAGGAAAAGGAAACTTTCACTTCATATGAATCAGCAATTGAAGCAGATTTTTATGAAGTACTTAAATCATTTTTTGTTATCAAACTTTCTGAATTGATAATCATCATAACCTAGTTGCAGCCATCTTTTGAAGGAGATTATAGTAGGACCAGTTAAACAATCATTGCAACTTACAGCAAATAATGGCCAATTAAATCACAGTGCAATTATCTATGCCACCTAGTAATTACAAAGAAAGGTGCTGGTACCTTCACCCCAGTCCTGTAACAAAAGGTAGCAATCTATAATGGATTGATTCATTTGTTGAGTGTTTTGAGTTTGCAGGCTTTATATTATGCAAATTGTTGAAATTGTATTCAATTTATGAACATATCTTCCTTAGGATGAAAAGAAAATTTGTTTGTTTTAGGTTATTGATTGAACATTTTTGTGAAGTGGAGTGGGACTGCCAGGATATGTTACTCTGTTGAAAAGGGCAGGCTTGGACAATGTACTTGGATAATGAAGGTGGGTGAGGGTTCCCAAAACATTGTAGTCTTGAAACTTGTATGTAAATGATCAGAAAAAAACGTTATAAAAACTAGATATTTTCAAGGTGACAGGAGTAAAATTGGTAAATCAGATAATACCATATTTTACTTGATGTATCATTTATTTGAAAATCAGGAAATGTGTTGCAAGAAACATCCTGGCTCTATATTGAAAGATTTGTTTCAATCTTGGAGACAACTTCTTATATAGATCAAATAAAAGAAATGTCAACTTTTGACGTCAAATTTGAAGTCACTTAATGATATATTTGTAAAACCTATTTGTTACCCAATTGAATTGTCTTGTTTAATTTTACAAAACAGAAAATTGACTTGTTGCCTAGTTTTTGTTGAAATTTCATGCATCTTAGTTTGAAGGGGTTAGATAGGAAGTTGACAATTTGACAATGGTAATTTCTTTTCTTTTTCTTTCTTTTTTTGGCTGCCTTTATTCAGTCATTTCTCCCACATGAAAAAAATCAAAAGGAATACACTTATAGCAATGATTTTAATGGCTCTGAAAATATGGGAACAAGACAGAAATCCCCAATAAACTATCAGAAATGTTATTATTTGTGTGCATAATCAACACCTTTTCATTGAGAAAAAGCTTAGAATTTCAAGATATAATCATGGATATTAAACTGAGCATGCTTGATTTCAGACTGGCAAATTTTGAAATACTGCAGAGATTAGCATTTCTGACAGAAAGGCCAATGTAATGCATCAGACCTCGACATAAGCCAGGAATATTTCACATCTGTCTGTCAAGTCCGGGCAACTGGACACTTCTGTTCCACTTGACCAGTGGTCAAGTGCTGTAATCTGCCCCCAATCAAAGAATCCCACAGAGTACAAGGAGAGCTGCTGACCACATCACAGGGATGACACCTGATTAGAGATAACTTTGTGTCAAAGCTCTGTTGCTCCTTCGATTACCCCTGCCTCCCAAACTTTGACTTACCGGTAGATAAAGTTAGGGGATGCAGCTAAACATATGTATTCCATAAGATGGTATTTCAGACTGAGCACTGTATAAGGAGCTAATGCTTATCAATTTCACACATTTTGGTCTTTGTCAATCATTATATTATCCAGTAAACATGCAGAGTTGATTATAAGTATGCTAAGGTGGGGTATATCAATCAGCTACACTTGACGTTACTTAATCTTATAAAGTGATAAATGTAGGTTATATTCTTATAGGATTGACAAAAATTGCTTAAAAACTGAACTTCTGAGTTACAAAAGGCCCTATCCCTATTGTGTTCGTATGATTCGACAAGGAGCTAAAATAAGAGTTATCAATGCTATAAATTGGTCAAGAACTGACTGAGCATTGCCAATTTTTATGTTTTTGTAAAAAAATTGTACTTATGCACATGCACAAAAAAATGTAGCGAACTTGAGGTAACTTGGGTGCTATTTTATAAGTTATTCAAGCCCAATGCTGTGTGTTCTATGGGTTATATGGGCAATTGTTCTAATTATCAGCCAATGTTTGAATGTGAAAATCCTATGAGCTTTAGCTCAAATATTGAGGCAAAATTTCAGGGCAAGTAGATTTTAAAATTTACTTGCCCATTGGGCAAGTGGGTCACAAATGTTTATATCAGGGCCACCTGTGCATTGATATTGGACAAATGGGTTGGGTAATATAGCAATTTCAGTGCAATATACATTAATATTGTAATAAATGATCAAGCTATAACCATGTCCACTGACATTGTTGAGATCATAGATTTTAACAGTACCTTTTGTGGCAAATTTGTCACAAGGTGTCTGCCTTATTCTTGTTATTGTCCTGTCGATTTTAAGCAGTGTTGACTAATTAGGAAAAATATGATATCATTTTGTCTTGAACCTGGAGCTGATAGGAATTGTAAACCATGATTTTTAACCTTTTTTTAGTCATAAATTGGCAATGATAGTTCCACTAAAAGGAACTGTTGTCTACCGGTATATATAATGAACAGAATGTGTTAAATTTGATGAAAATCTAAACATTTATGATATTACATCCATATGAACTTATTCAATCATTTTGATTTCAGTATGATTCCCCAAATTGTGACTGGATTTTCGCCTGAAGGATATATGTACCTCTGCGGCATGAAGGCGATTTAGAGGAGGTGGAACATCAACTATTTTTTGGGAAGGAGATGAATATTACCATTCGTTGATTCAAAAGAGTTGCTTGATATGCAATGAAGAGCCCTTATTGACACTTGCCATACATATTGAACAATGCTTTATTAATGTGGATAGAAACATAGTTGTGGTTGATCCTGACCTATTTTAGCTAAATGCCAGAATCATGTTAAAATGTGAGGAATGTGGAACACTCTCTCATCTGATATGTCTCATTCGGAGTGACCAGATAATAGAATCTGAATATTTTGCAATCGTTGATTGCTGCATGTTTTCAGTAAATATTCCATTGCAAAAGATGCAGCTTAAAAAGACTCCTAGCCTTGTCCATGATGGTGAAACACTGCATTTACCACCCAAAGTGGCAACGTGAGGACCAAACAATTATTGGTATTCCCAACCCAAAGCAATCCATTTGCAGCCATTTGTTGACTGTATAAGTGAACTAAATCTTGAAATAGTGGTACTAGTGCATCTTGCGCATGATCCAGACAACACCAGACACATGTATTAAAGGTGCAAAATCTTCAAGATTAACATCCATCTCAAGTGAAGCAACAGTTCTTCATGGTTATACAGAAACTATGCAGGCAGAAATAGTTTGGGGCATAAAGACTGTTGTATTAATTTACACTTTCAATGCTGTTATTCTTATCTTAAAAGATGAATAGATTTGTTTAATTTATTTTTGATCATGATATTTCCAGGAATCATCCCTGCTGTTGCTGCACTTTACTTTCCTCATTTATTTAATCATTGACATAAGGGCTAGGTATATTATAGCATGATAATATGTGGGCCTGGTTAATTTTTTTGGATTAACTTTTTGTGACCTTGGGTCAAGGTCAAGGCTATGACCAGCATAGCAGCAACATCCCTTGAATGCTCTATTTTCTGAACAAATACAGCTATTTTCAAGGTCACCTGAACCAATATTCAAAATAAGCTATTTGTGATATTTTGTATAACACTCCAAATGCTATTTATTCCCACTACATTAGATTAAGTGAGGCTGAGACGTTCGGTTTAAGGCATGTTAGAGTGGAGCGTATATTGATCAATGATTGTCAGCTGTCACAGTAATCTCAATTAACATGCAGGTATGAGTGAACTCACATTGTGACTGTTAGTCACCTGGGCAGTCAATAGTGTCATATTGAATTGAATCTCTGCCACCATCCCACCCAAGCTGCATTAAAGATGGAAACGAGAATTGGGCTATTGCCATGATATCTAACTCATAATCTACTATAAGTCAATTATCAATGAGTAGTGTTATTGATGTTAAATTGTACTGAGTGTTAAATGATAATGTATCTATGATGATTTGCTGTGTGTGTGTGTGTAGTGTGGTTTCATGAGCACTTGTCGCTCCGCTTTATCAATAAAGCTCCTCTCCAAACTTATCAGATAGTATTATCTCTAAAACTAATAAATTGGATAGTGCATGACCATGTATGCATTAAATACTATGCTGACTTAAGTTTTGTGTTACGAATAAACCATTTAAATTTACTTTTGAAAATATTTCCTCTGTGCAGAAGAGAAATCGATATTTCAGGATAATGTGAGAATGTTACAGGTTGTGCTTATTATGCTAAATATTAATATCTGTGATAAGTACTGTCATCATGAGATATTTTGCATAACCAGGGTGAAATCATTAGAGTTTTACTTGGAAGGCATTGATTAATGGTGAACCATGAATAAATATTTTGTGTAACCAAGATGTTTACACATCTTTTGAGCTACTACCATTAGAAATCTTACTTAACCTTTGAGACATATGGATTATATTTTGCTTTTGATCTTTGTTCAGATATGTAAAATGCCATTATTTCATTACTAAATAGCCAATGCAACATAATGATATCAGTGCATCTCCATTGTATGGAATTTTGCAAATATAAACTATAGGGATGAAGTATAGTTTTTTATGCCAAGAACTTCATTTTAGTTTTTTATGTCAAAATTGTAATTCATTACATGTTGCATTGGGACTTATCACTGCCCAATAAAACAGAAGATAAAACATGTCATTTTCTCAAGAATTGCCAATATTTCTTTAACAAATTGAGAACAATTGACAACTTGTTACAATTCTGTTACATCGTTTTATTTATTTTAAATAGAGGGAATTGGATCATTAATCAAGATCTTGAAATATTTCATTTTGCAGTAAGGACAAAATCCACAGACAAAAATGTGTAAAAATTTGAAATTAGCAACAATATATTTTGAGTTGCATATATTTGTCATGTATTTATTTAGATATTCAGGATTATATTTTTATATTGGAGGATTTAGATAATGTATCACACTTATCACCTTTTTCTCAAATAATTGCTTTTTCCTACCTTCAAGGATTTTGTCTTCAATTACTGAAGAAACTGTTGGACTTGCTCTGTGAAGTTTGGCTGACAAAGAATGTTTTTTTAATCCTTTTGAAGACTTTTTTTCAAAGGTTTGATCGCATAATTTGCATTTGGAGTGTTCATCCATTTTTTACGTCTGCTTTAATGATTTTTGAAATATGCTCTAATTTTAAGTTGGGGGTGGTCTCAAATTTTCAACCTCAACATTTACTTAATTTCTTTTCAGAGCAAATGTTTACAAGTTCAAGTGGCAGAAAGTCCATATGAATTATAGATATAAATGTTAGGACTACTGAGAATTGATAAAATATCATAAATTGAAGAGAAAAAAAACATTTAATCAATGGCGAGAGCTGTTGATGACGAGATGCGGCTTCATTTTCAAAGGCTTTGAAGTGCATCTGCCCTTTTGAAAATATTCACATTAGGTTGTTTGACACTTGCATGTGCTATGTTGTGATAAACATCAATAATCAATTGATAAACTGAAACACAGCTCAGTTGTAGTCTGCACCAGCTTTCATGTCATAAGTTTTTATGTAATGAGCAGAATTGGACAAAGTCTGAACTGAATTTGAAACATTAATTTATTTCAAACATACAAAATTCAAAGAGACATAATCAAGTGACATATTGGTATTGCATTTTAAATACATGTGGAAAGAATGACTTTACTGTAAAGGTTTTTAATTAATCACGTACATTTCTGAAGAATCTTTATAATTCAAAACTCAAATGTATATTACTGTTATATCACCAAAAACAAATTGTCTAACAATTGTCTGACAATAACTATACCATTCATACATGCTTGAAAAAACCTGTATAATATAATAGACAAAATAAATTATAATGAAACTAAATGAAAACAAAGTTTTTTGTTCACTTTGTCCACATAACCTGGTTTCCAAAGGTTAACATTTTCCAATGGTAAGTAAGATTGCTCATAATAATGCAATGTGAGATTTTTTCTCCAAATATGTTCATCAAAGTCATTTATTTGTTCACTTAATACTGATCTGTTTTATCTGATCCACAATAAAAGTAGCCAAAGTTTTTTCTACCCTAGTCTGTGGAAGAGCCATACATATTTTGAAAAGATTAAAAGCAGTCTGAAATAAAAAGGATGTGCTGATTATTGGTAATAACATTTTCACAGATACCATTTTAGATTTCAGAGTTTTTTGTGTTTTCAAGAATTGGGCAGTATGGTGAACAGCAATCATCCTATTTTACCATTTATGATTTAACACCTTGCAAGAAAAGTGCTGTCACAAAGAAATATATCCCTCCATGCCATATTTGTATCCATATCCAAGCTATTTTAATAAGTACAGTCCAAACAAATTTATTTATCCTGTGTGTGATTTTTTAATTGGTCCCTGGAAGCATTTTTGGCGGGAGATTTGAAGCAGACGTGAATTGCTTGGAGATTGTGTTGGTTTTCTGAACCCCCAATAGCTCCCCTTGTATTTTGGTCACATGACAACAAGATGTCCGCCATATCAGCAAGCTTGCCTTCTGCACTCAGTTCTGTGTCATTTTCGGCTGGTATTAAGCTCACATAATCTCCTACAAAGATAGAAATATGTCAGGTAATCAGTTTTAGGTATCAGAAAATCAACTTTTTTATTTGTAAAGCCATATCTATTACGAGGATGTCACACTAGATGGGTGGTTTGGAATCTCTTCATGGGTGAATGGGATGACACTGAAACGGTCATATAGCTCCGACCAGAAGAGAACAAGGAGGACCAAATGCCGTTTCTCTTAAACTACCCACTGCCCATCATATTGAAGTTTCCCCAGTAATTAAACTCGACTTCTGACGATTGACTGTTGCAGTTCTGATCCATGTCATCGTCTTTCCCAGTCATAATATCTATAATTGGAAATCTGTGAGCTTTCTGTAGCATTTTTTCTCCAGTTTTTTACCCGATATTAAACCTGACAACGTGAAATGGCATTTAGGAGAGTCCAAGTGATGACGTCATGGAAACGCAAAGGGAGAATCTTCATATGACGTCAGAAGGACCACAACGTTGTAGAGCTTGATTTCGTTGCTGTCACTCCTACAATTAGACTGACCCACTTTCACCTGATTGCGCAAACTCGTAAACAATGGCGAAACGATGCTGAGATCAAGAAAAAACAAAGAAATATTTTCAAACAGGGTTGACATCTTAAGTTGATTTAAACAGTACATAATTCTTTGATTGTTAGTCGCCGGAAGTCGAGTTCTTACAGAGTCGGGACTTAAATTGGATGGGCAGTGCATGATGTTTCTGGAAACAGTGGATTTCAAGTCTTTTTTGACGATGTCTTTGGGTATAATGACTCTATCATTCCTATTCATATTATTGATAATTATCATTATTATTATTATTATTAGTCATTAGAAATTTTACACCTAAGGCTATTAATTGAAATGCTATTAATCAATGTCGGCAGAGTATTAAATTGACTCTTTAACGACCAGCATTCAAAGATATATGTAAAATAAATTATTCATTTTTTTCTGAACAACGAGCAAGCAGCCAAAATTAGAAACCTAAACCTTCTTATGTGATAAGTCTTTTGTTAATATGAAATAAATAATATGTCATGTAATGTCACCATCTAGAACAGTATATCTATCAGTTTTCATAAACCTTTTAAATCTGGGGATATATGAATTCCGGCAAAAAGAATCGTGAATATTGTATATATTAGCATCTGCATGACTCCGTGGTCGCTACTCTATTGTTGTTTTTTTTCCATAATACTCAATATTAAATTGTAGTTTCCTTTTAGATAGAGTTTAACTTTGTTATTTTATATTTTCAGTGAATACTCTGCATGGAATAAGAGTGTTTCTTTTATTCTGGTGTTTAAATGGAAAGTTGTAAAATATTAAATTTTTTTTTTTTGTAATTACAAATGAATTTTGCAATCTCTTATGAAATGTTAAGACCTTAGTTAGATTGAATACAGTCCTCATGGTAAAGTACTTCCTATAGATTATGTTTACATTTAGAGTCATGATCTGGAAGGTGGTGTTGACATCTTAGTCCAGACTACCGGCTGCAGCAGAAATTTTGCAAAGTCTTTGATCCGCACTCAATCTTCTCTGTATTAAAAATCTCCATTCCTCTATTCCAGTAAAAAAATTGTGTTGTTGCTGACAAGCACAGTTACCTGCCCATAGTGTATTTGTAACTCTGAGAAAAAGTCATATATGAGGTTTTATTAGTCTTAGAACTAAATCTGTCTTTTGTTTCAAAGGCTAATGTAGTGTATGACCTTTTCTAAATATCCTACACGAGACAGGAATCAAATGTTTGAAATGAGAATGGGTGCATTCTCAAAATGAAACATGAATGCCTCTGATTCCAGGAAGGTTTCTTTAACATTTTTATCTGTGGAATGTTGTAAAGATTAAAGATTGACAGTCCTTATTTATATACATTTATAACCCCGGAATGGTTTGTATGCTCTTGCATCCACTACAACTCAAAATAACCAATTTACATTAAAACCTATGCGGATCCTTGTTTTTTTGGCAATGCTGTGAACCAACCCAGCAAATGAATATGCTTAAAAGATGATACTGATTGTACTGTGAGATCTTTAAGAAAAAACCATGCAGTAAAATACATGGCGCTGTTTAAAACTAATGAATATTAAAATATAATATGATTTCAATACTTTTTCCTGTGATGATCACATCATCTTTGATACCTTTTTTGAATAATCTGCGCTCGTATGTAAATATCGCTTTTAACATGTAGGCACTGTTTAGTTTCTTTAAAATTGCTCCAGGTATCTATGCCTTTGCCTTAAATTATTAAAAATTCGAAATAATCTGAGGCTCATGGAGAATAGTATTGATCCCCTGACATTACCCAACACCCTGCCTGTATGAATAACCAAGAAATCAACGCAGAAGTTTCACAGGAGACGATCTTGATAGTCGGACAGACAGGTTGACAGAAAATCTGCCCTTTCTCAGCTAAGATGACTATTGTCATACTGATGATATCGTATCACAAAGACATTAACTTGGGGATCTCTCCCTCGTGTCCTGTAACTTGTCCTTCCTTGACCGTGACCTACCTTGACCTTCAAACCACCTTCATCCTTAAATATTAATTCATTAGCCATTACGATTTACTGATTACATAGCCAAACTTCAGTTTGAAGAGATTGAATTGAGTACTAGGTTATTTTTAGATATCACAGATATCACATTTTGTTTTTAAAGACCCCTGTATTCTGAATATTCGCATAATATAGGGACAGGACTATCTTGGCACAAGATGAACCCAGAGACTGGATTTGATTTGCTTGAATTAATTACCTTTACCTGCATAATTAACAGGTCTGATGAATCTAAGACTCTAAGATAGTGCATCATTCTTTTCAAAGAGTGACCAGCGATCGTTCCTTTATATTGTCACATAGCAGTATGACAACACAAAGCAGAGCCTTTGATAGTCAGTTGTCGGGCAGTAGCTGGCTGTACAAATACTTTGTAACAAATATTTAAACAATATTTTATTTGTTTTTGTTTTCCTCTACATGAGGATGTGGACATGTAGAGACGTCAATAATGCGCCAAGCTCATATTCAAACTATTCACTTCTTAATGTAAAACAAATCAGTCATGCTAAATCTCATACAACTTCATATCAATTAATAGACTTGTTTGTAACGCTTTTTCAAACCATTAAAATATATCTATAATGAAAGAAATAGTATATACAATAATATCAATCAAAATGATTGTTGCAGAGGTAATGCGAATAGGTTTATATTCATCAAAGCTAGCAAATGTAACATGTTATATAAGGATCCATAAACATGATATTCAAGCAATTTTTTCAACCAGACCTCAGTTGAATTAATTATGTGTTCCACATTTCTATCCATTAACTATCCATTGTCTCTAACCTCTAACAGCCTGGCGAACTCTGTATTCTCTGGTGTCATCAAGTGTTCTGTTCACTTCGGACAGATTTTCAATGTCCTCTGCTTTAGTTACATTTATTGTTGTCAAAAACTGATTAAGTTGTGTAATATATTCAACTGGGTAAGTGTAGAAATGTAAAACATGAGGGGAATCTCCAAAATTCTTTGAATACACTCTGATTCCATTCTTTCTCCAATTATCAACAACACTTTGATTGAAGGTGCTGGTGCTGACAGGATCTGCATCTGAATACAACATCAAGCATGGCCATCTTCGTGGATTTGTCTTGATCGCAATTGATGCCCCAATTAAATGTCTGGTGACAGGCTTGTAACAGAATTTCAAGTAACCTTCTATTGCTTTCTCCATTGATCTCTGCGTTCTGGGGAACCTCCCGTTTGTGACAGCCTTACTGAAACCCTCGGCCATGTCCGTGTAATCCACCGTGCTGTCCAGGATCTGACCGACAATACGGTCCATGATGTGTCCATATTTGAGTTCGTCCTTCATGATCATGTTCATACTGTCCCCTAGGAGGTAAGCTCCCACCGAGAAACCGTGCACCAGCAGAGGCTGATCCCTGTGCGCATGCGTGAACTCCACGATGTCTCGGATCACTTCTCGTTGAGCTTTCTGTGGGAACAACAACTGCAGAGGATCAATCTCAACACTGAGAACGTCAAATCCTTTATCGAGATAAAAATCTCCAAATTTGTGTAGATGTCGGGATTTTGCTGCCAGCCACCCGAAGACGAGTGCCATAGGGCGCTTGTGCTGCTCAATAGGGCTGGTCACGGCTGGGAAGAATGTCAGGTTCTTGGTTACCTTTGATGGTTTTACATTAGCCGTTGAAAGGTGCCTAATTGCAGGCAGTACACAAGCCTGTGAAAGATAAAAAATATAAAAATGATATTGATATATACTAAATCAAAACATAAAGAGTTGCTCCAATGGTGGCTTTAATGTGTGTTTGAGTTATTTGGAGAGCACAAAATACTTTGTCACAAGGCATACAATTATTGCTTCAACTATGAATGTTGGTCTTGATGCGCACAAAAAAATCACTGAAACTCTACTGCCTGCAAATCTTCCATACACTATAAAAAAGTATAATAGTGTCATGGCATACCTCTGTGTGACACACATATACAATTTTAAGTAAAGTATCGAAATAATAAGATAAAAGAATCTTTTAAATCTTGCAATTCCTGAAATAGATATGTTAACTTTGTAATTCAACACAAATAATGCTGCTGCTGATAATGCTTTAGGAAATGCTGTTGATAATGCTGCTTGTGATAATGCTGCTTTTGATAATGCTGCTTTTGATAATGCTGCTTCTGATAATGCTGCTTCTGATAATGCTGCTTCTGATAATGCTGCTTCTGATAATGCTGCTTCTGATAATGTTAGATGCTGATAATACTGGGTGTTGATAATGAAGTGTGCTGATAATGCTGTGTGTTGATTTAACTGTTGGAGTGAGATTGCACGCATGGAGGATGGTATTTGTTCTATAACTTTACTAATACGCGCTTTGAGCAGACCTGGTCTGATAAAACGCTATATAAATCGTTATTATTATATTATATTATATTATAATATCTTGTTTGCCATTGCAGCAACATATCTTGATGGATCCATATTAACATGATATTTCCATTATACCATGACGCAGGGTATACTGATTGAAAATTACATGTCGCAGCTTTATCTGGTAGGGCAAATCTCAACTATATACAGGACTATATGTCACTTAATCATCAGTTCAACATTGTATGAAACATTTATTATCAAATAAAAATATTTGAGGAGTTAAAAGTGCAGAAATAAAATTATACTCACAACATGGACACGATGCAGCTTTAATAACATTTTAGACATCTTGGCTGAATAACCATCAGTGAAAAGGGTTTCAATTTCAGCGCATAAAGATGCCGGGAAGTTCAGTGTTTTAATTTTCTTATATTAAGTATTGATCACGTGATCACTTGTACCACCATGGTATATTGTCAGAACCTGGGGAATATATGGGACATAGTAATTTGCATATTGCTATTCTCTAGAAATAGGACACTTTTTTTCCTATTGTGTTTCTGGGTGGATACTGGCAGAGAATCCAGGACATCAAAACAATACGTGACACATTGTAATCACCTCATTGATAGCCAGGTCAGGAGAGATGCTTATTGCAATATCTATAAATATTGTGTGTGTTTGGGCGTTGTTAAGTGTGTGTGTCCATATAGGCAAATACATGGACACAATGCCAACACTTGAAGATTTAACCCGTGATAGATAACATTCTTGGCTGTGATCATCGTTGATCTTAATAAATCTATGCACAAGACCTAAAGCTTTACATCTCCAGTCCTATATATACATATATATATATATTGAAAATTTTACTTATATTATCAATTAAATTATATCATATTATCAATTAAAATATCTGAAGGAATTTGCATCCATGTATTTGTATTATCGATTTGATAATGTAATGTGGATCCCACAAACATTGGTAGTAGTCATAAAATGGAGACCGTAACTGCAGCGAAAGTAGCACATTTTCAATAATATGGAAATGATAGCATTGCTGCCAAGATTATCAAAAAATGTGAGTCATACATCCATTATCATTCGTCCATACTATTGGCGTATTATCATTCATCCATTCTATTGGCATATTATCATTCACCCATACTATTGGCATATGATCATTCATCTATACTACTGGCGTATTTTCATTCATCCATTTTATCAGCGTATTATCATTCATCCTTACTATTGGCGTATTATCATTCATCCATACTATTGGCGTATTATCATTCATCCATAGTACTATTGGCGTATTATCATTCATCCTTACTATTGGCGTATTATTATTCATCCATACTATTGGCGTATTATCATTCATCCATACTATTGGCGTATTATCATTCATCCATAGTACTATTGGCGTATTATCATTCATCCTTACTATTGGCGTATTATCATTCATCCATACTATTGGCGTATTATCATTCATCCATACTATTGGCGTATTATCATTCATCCATACTATTGGCGTATATATTATCATTCATCCATACTATTGGCGTATTATCATTCATCCACACTATTGGCGTATTATCATTCATCCACACTATTGGCGTTTTATCAATTATCATATTTTTTCATATTCATGTTCAATATTTGCAACATTTTCCATTTACCATCTTGATCAGCAAATATTTACGAATTGAATAGATTTGGTTTTAGTGATTAATACTCAATTATTCAGGATTTACCGAGAGATTCTAATTCAATTGCAGTTGGTTTGTTTAAAGCATTAGATAGTGTCCAGTCACACTCTCACACCTGGCAATGTATCTTATCTCATTCAAACTCATTTCAGCCATGATGAGTATTTTGCTACTCTACCAAACTGAAATACCTTTTCTTCAAGCATCAAAGATCATTATATTTCAATAATTTCAATTTCATTTCCTATTATACTTAATATTTCTAGTTACATGTTTCTATATTCACGTCACCGCATTAACCTTCCATTGTCTTATTGACACCAGTCCTATATATCTTAATTGTTGATAAGAGAGACTTTATCTTATCTAACAATAATCGGACAAAGACATTTGATTTTTATCAATATGATATGTACACATAAGACGTGTTGAGTAGTCCTTACTAATGACAAATCAAAACAACTTCCATTCACTTAATAATACAATAGTAAGATGAACCAAATAAGATATTATAATAGCGATGTATCTAATATATCGGGGAAACATCATATCCTGTGCTTCTGATCGACGTGTATTTTCCAGTTTTTTGTATGAGTGTATCACATAGAGTGAGGTATCTCACACCGTATTGTACAATAACCATGCAGTGATTATTCGACTTTGTCGCACAAAAAACAACAGTAATATTCATTGTACTTTGTACTTGTTTTTTTTTTTTTTTAATATTATTGTGATGTGTATACAATGTAAATAATATATAAGTATGGATGTTTAGTCCGAATAAAGATATTATTATTATTGTTTTCTTGGTATCAAAGTAAAAAACGGGCGGAAATATGGGAATTTTTTTACTTCACCATTTTGAATGAAAACCAATTTTTAGCCATCCAAATTGTCCTTTGGTAACTGGCATCGGAATTTATAATATTCATCGGAATTTATGATATTCACGTGGAATCGCATGAGACAAAGATGGCAACATTCTTCATCACGACCACCAAAAAGCAACCACCAAAGAGAAGGTCAATGGTGGTGTGTCACCTTTTAGTGATTTATTTTTCATTGGCTAGAATATTCCATACATAATATTCACATTTTCATTTTCATTTATGGGATAAGATAATTTACTTTATTTATTTCAAGGTCAATGATGCGGTGGTATTGTTGGAACCTGTATTGATCTGTTGGGGGTGAATCATACCATAACCGTTTGAATTGTAAGTTTCTTAATTACTCAAAACAGATTACACAATTTTCAAACATGTTTTTATTTCCCAAAATACAAAATGGTTACAATCTGGCAAAAGGTTTTAACAAATATTATAAGATACGTTTCACGTAATTGTGCTGATGTCATATTATTAAAGGGCACCGCACGACACGTGCAAGACATTGAATGACACAGACGTCTGTAGGATATCCTAAATACGTCTATATGATACCTTATGGGGCACCTAGAATCAACTGACGGCATGTGAACACGTCAAATAAAAAAAATCCTATTTTCACCGTACAATGCCACTGGCAACCCGTAGATAACTATAATATATGCCTGTCGGACACTCTTTAAGAAAGTATTTGGTGAAAAGACATCTGGGAATCGCCGGCAACTTTTATGTTGCAGCTAAAAGGTCCCGATGACCCGTACGACGTCTTAAAACTGCCTATAATTGTGGCCGATGCCCTCACGGCACCCTAGCTAGCTTGTCAGCTGATTTTGTAAATAAATAAATAAATAAATAAATAAATAAATAAATAAATAAATAAATAAATAAATAAATAAATAAATAAGTAAGTAAGTAAGTAAGTAAGTAAGTAAGTAAGTAAGTAAGTAAGTAAGTAAATAAATAAATAAATAAATAAATAAATAAATAAATAAATAAATAAATAAATAAATAAATAAATAAATAAATAAATAAATAAATAAATAAATAAATAAATAAATAAATAAATAAATAAATAAATAAATAAATAAATAAATAAATAAATAAATAAATAAATAAATAAATAAATAAATAAATAAATAAATAAATAAATAAATAAATAAATAAATAAATAAATAAATAAATAAATAAATAAATAAATAAATAAATAAATCGGCGCAAATGTACTTGGGATATTAATCAATAAATAAGGTAGAAAACGTGGATAATACTCTCGAAGTCTATCCTTAAGTTAGTATGAAATAATGCAGGCAGAAATAATATTCTAATTGGTTTTTCCAAGTGAAAAGGGACATTTCATTTTATGGGTTCTTCAAGCTGTCAGCACTAGCAGATTCCACGTGATCATAGAATGTCTGATTTTACTGGTTTCCGATGTGGTAATCAAACATGTGAATATGCCCACCAAAAAGTAAAATAAAACTCTCACCTTTCTGAATTTGTAATTAGCGCAATCATTGTGAGAAATATCTTTATTTATTATCTAAAGTGCATCTTCGGACGATTCTGATGTCCAATATAAGATATTTCCGAATTAGAAAGTCCGAAATGAAAAACCTGAACATCACGCAATTGCAGCATCTCTCAAGACGTAAAAGCCAATTACTGCTGCACTCTAATCATGCTGATAGGACCAAGATGATGTGAGATTGAAAACAAACTGATTACAAGTGCAGAATGGTGAATATTGCCAGGTGTTTTAGGCTGGATCTCTCCCTTTGACAGCATCCCACTGCACGTGCTTCTCAAACCAAGTCATGTTGTTCTCAGGACCAACCATTAATCAATCAGGGGGTGGAGGAAAATATATCTTCCGTGCTTGGTTTTTCTCAATATTTATCTCAAGTCTTTTTTTTCTTGGTCAGTTGGGTCATCATTTTCTCCTGGGTGCACATATGCTTCTTATACTTATATGTATGGTAATGGGTGTATGACTTATTTCAATGAGTTTCACCCCCCCCCCCCCTCTTCGTGTCTCCTCTGTATGGGCCACCGCAACATTAGAAAGGTTCATAAGGGATGGTAACAGTGAAATGATTTATTATAAAACGATATAATACGCTATTTACACTTATTGCAGTAGGGACAAGCTGTTCCGTTTTTCATAACCAGAGGACGGTGGAGATAATAAAGCAGAATTTATGTTTGATATATACCGTGTTATCGCCAAACAGTTTGTATATATTCTCCGGATATTGAATTTTTCCATATCACGATGTGCACTCACCCACCTTCATATCCTCCCCTCTGACATGAGCATACCACCTGAGTATTAAAATCATGTATGAATCTAACAAAGCCTGTCATTCCAGCTGATTTGATGGACTCAAGCTCAAGCACAAGCACAATCACCTGCACGAGGGAGAGAAATAGAGTGAGATCATCGTCTTTAAGAATCACCTCAGCGTGCCCTACATGTCATCCCGTCTCTTGATCTCCTCTTACTCCGACACTTCACTTTACGTTTAATTGACGCCATCTACCAATAAGCAGCCTCAGTTTTAATTCAATTTGTGTATGGTGAC
This sequence comes from Amphiduros pacificus, assembly GCA_949316495.1. Taxonomy (NCBI): domain Eukaryota; kingdom Metazoa; phylum Annelida; class Polychaeta; order Phyllodocida; family Hesionidae; genus Amphiduros; species Amphiduros pacificus. The sequence goes on from OX439003.1 coordinate 32,429,786, forward strand.
ATAACCCATTATCTTTCGTATGTGCGCACAAAAAGCATAAAGTCCATTTAGCCCTTAAAGAAATTAACTGGTGAAATGCGATGAACTCCTGGTTCTGAATGGTAAACCCCATTGTCCTTGTAAATCTGTGACTGGATAGTTTGACCCACAGTGAGGCAGCACTATATCTGCTTCTACACTTGAAATGAGTCAAATCATGTTAAAAGTGACTAAGAAAATCAAACAAACCAAAAAATAAATAAATAAATAAATAAAATTTAAAAAAAACAGACAAAACACAATTGATCGACCCATCTCGAGTGGCAGGTGGCCACTATGGGGGTATGATGACATGCATAAACTTTAAATCTTTGCTGCTTCATGACGCATCTGACGTTTGTCACGTGAATGGTTCAGTTGTGTCAAGACTGAGCAAACAGCTGTGACATGACAGCGACATGCTATGTCAATAACCCTCTAGCAAACATACGACATGCTATGTCAATAACCCTCTAGCAAACATACGACATGCTATGTCAATATCCCTCTGGTAAACATACGACATGTTATGTCAATAACCCTCTAGCAAACATACGACATGCTATGTCAATAACCCTCTAGCAAACATACGACATGCTATGTCAACAACTCTCTAGCAAACATACGACATGCTATGTCAATAACCCTCTAACAAACATACGACATGCTATGTCAATAACCCTCTCACATACACACCGGATACATGCCACATCAATAACTCTCTCACTAACACACCGGATATATGCCACATCAATAACTCTCTCACTAACACACCGGATACATGCCACATCAATAACCCTCTCACACCACACCAGATACATGCCACATCAATAACCCTGTCACTAACACACTGGATACATGTCACATCAATAACCCTCTCACAAACACACCAGATACATGTCACATCAATAACCCTCTCACTAACACACCAGATACATGTCACATCAATAACACTCTCACAAAGACACCGGATACATGCCATATCAATAACCCTCTCGTTAACACACTGGATATGACATCCCACATCAATAACACTCTCACAAAGACACCGGATACATGTCATATCAATAACCCTCTCGTTAACACACCGGATATGACATGCCACATCAATAACCCTCTCACTAACACACCAGATACATGTCATATCAATAACCCTCTCACATACATACCAATACGACATGTCAGTAACCCTCTAAACATTTGTGAAGGATAAACATTAATATAATACATTATATATTTATGTGTCTGGATATTTCCCAAATAATTACAAAAGGCATATTAAGCAGGATTGTGCCAGATATTGAGAACTTCTTTTTGTGTGTTCAACTACGTAATGTAATGAACAGTTTATCACGTAGAAACACAATAATGGTTGTTTTAGGTAGACGAAAACAATTTCTTAGCCATTATTTATATATAAACAAAACAATAGTTGGTATATTTAGGCAGAGACATTTAATATCTCTGGCCTAAGTGTAAGAAAATAATTGCATTGATGTAATACTTTTTAATAAATGAGGAAATTGCTCTTCAGCCGGTGCCCAGGTTACAAGTGATCGCCAGAGCCTCCTCACACATAAACCAAACAATCAGGAGCATGAGGGGCATGAACCTTCAGCAAAGACCTCACACAATATTTTGGATATTTAGAGTGGATCTTAGAAATAGCTGTGAGCTCACATAAAGAATAAAAACTCGGCTGATGGATGCCATATGTCAATAAAATACTAATGTTTTTTACGATATTTAAAACCTGAAATTTTAAAACTCGTCCAAAACAAATGGAAACATTTTTTTTCACATCTTAACATATATAAATAATATCTTTAAGAAGAGATATGAGAGACTAACAAATATTCACACAACATAATGAATACTGATATTGATATTTACATTATAAGAAATATTGATGTCTTGCCATTCTATCTATTTGGTAATTACACCAATCACAACCCCCAAAGATAAACTGTTCATTGGTCACCCTTCAACCTTCAAATTTCGTATATTTTATTTGTTTTGTTTTTTCTGTGGAGAAATGAGAACAGTTGAATATCACTCTTGGCGTTTACATACCACCTTGAGACCTGTTATCTGAACAATCTTATTGTCTGTAGTAGCTAGAGTTTCATTGTGTCTACACGCCTAATGGTGAAGCTACCTTTCAACATGTCCTTTTAAATAGTATGGTTGAGATAAGATGCTGAAAAACGTCGAAATTGATGCAATGTCACGCAGCCAAACTGAAATATTAGAGCTGATCACAACTTACACAACCATGCCATCTATTCCTTCAAAATAGTTATTTGCACAGCTATATGACGTATCATGTAGATTTTGAAAATGCCCAGGTATTTGATATGCCCTTTTCAGTAAGAGAATTATTCCTTTGTCTGTTCTTGGCGCTTATGCGAATACTGTTTCTTATAGAAGCAAGTCTTCGGTTTAGATTTAAAACCTGCTAGTGAACTGTAGGTTTCATTTCTAGGGGCAGGGCATTCCATATTTTTGGAGCGTATACCTCAAAAGCTCTATCCTATACATCTTCATATAACTGACATATTCACTGTTATCTATTGATCTAAGAGCCATTGGCCCTAATTTAGGTTTTAATAGCGATAGGTACTCTTCACGACTATTTGAAAGATGTTTGCCCCTCGTAGCCTCACGAAACTGAGTTTGTTTAGCTCGCATCGTCAAGACGGTTCCAGTGCAAGTTAAATTATCGTAATTTCTTCTCCTTTATTTGACAAAACATTAAGGTATACATACGTCACAATGCTCGACTTCCATATGAAATACCGACCTTGTTTATCATATTATTGTTGGTGCACTTGTAATTATTCTAATTATAATTGTGATAAAGTTTTTAATTAATTCATATGTGGCGATTTCTTTTTGAAGAGGGGTAAAAAAGCTTATATTCCTTTATTATTAGTCAAAATAGTCAAAAACTGGTATTTCAAGCAGAACAGATTCAAATTTAAAAAGGTAATGGTAGTATCTTTCAGCGCTATGAACAGACTTTGTCTGGTATTAGCGCTATACAAATTTTATCATTATTATTATTATTATTTCATGTTTTTTAACAAATCTGTGAAAGTGTGTATTTGAACATCTTAGAGGAGTTTCAGGAGAGGAGTTTCATTTTAAAAGTCATTCAAAGGTCACTTCAAGTTCACTGGCAAAATTGTATAAAAAATACCCTACAAGGGTCCACATTCAGTCATGTATCATTTGTGGATGTGTCCCACACAGTAGAACTGTTATATGCCTATGTCTATCATTTCGATACTGATGTTATCTTGCTCGTATAATCTAGAAGGTTCCAGTGCAAGTTGAATCATCTTTCAACTATGATAGTTACACAATGACTAGAAATACACTTAATGGTTATTAAGTGAATTCACAAAAGTGTTCAGCTTCATAAATTATACACACAATAATATCATATATTTTCATATATTAAAATCTTAGCGTGCCCTACATAAGGCAAGGTGAGCAACCGTGCACTCATTCTGGCAGCAGAGAGCGCTCGCGTGTCTCTCAGAGACGTCCACCAATCCTGACAGTCAGGGGAGCCTGAAATAAGCATGCTTTTCAGACAAGCATTTCTCTTGGTGCTGGCCGCATCCCTCACCTCAGCAAACCTACTCGGGGATAACACACCCATAGATGACTATGTGGAAGACGGTGACTTGATGCTGGCCGTGATGTTACCTCTCTATTATAGTTCTCCAGGCAAGATATGCCGCGATGGACGGAGATCATGGGCAATTCAAGCTGCCCACTCCACTAGGTATATCATACACCACGTTAACAATGATTCTACTGTACTTCCCAACACCACATTGGGAGTAGTTTTCCTTAACGACTGTGCCCGGCCGAGTACGGCTGCCGGGAGGGCCGCACAGCTCATCCCAGTGTCTGAGTGCCCGCGGACTGAGCGCAATGATAAGGCCGGGAGACCTTCTTATGATGTGATAGGAGTGGTCGGCTTCAGTGCCAGTTCCAAGGCCACTCAGGCCAGTAGCGTGCTCAGCGCCTATCAGATCCCGCATGTCAGCTGGCTTGCCACAAGTGATGACCTCAGCTTAAAGGTCAATTATGAATACTTCTCAAGAACAGTTCCTCCAGATTCTTTTCAAACAAAGGCCATGGTTGAGCTGGTCGCTTATTTTAACTGGACCTACATTTCAATACTAGCTGTAGAGGGTAGCTATGGTGTCAAGGCTATGAACAGCATCCTCAAACTGTCAGACGAGCGGGGTATATGTGTTGCTTATACAAAAATAATGGAAGAAGAACTCACCTCTGATGGTTACGAGAATGTGGTAAGAGACCTCCGCAATGTCAGCAAGGCTCGTGTAGTGTTGATGATCATTGACACGAGGCAGATCAGAGAGCTTTTCCTTACTATTGAGAGAATGCAAGCTGTGGGGGAGTTCATCTTTGTTGGCTCAGATTCCTTTGGGAATATTGCCTATCAAGGCATAGAGCATCTTTTTGTTGGCACCTTTTCCACTAATCCACCTTCGGCGGAGGTTCCTGAATTCCGAAGGTTTTATGAAGCCATGCCGCCCCTGCATACTGAAAACGATAACATCTGGTTTGGACAATACCTTCCCGAAGACCTGAACTGCGAGTGGGATGCAACTGGGTCAGACACTGATTGTGAGATGTATATGAAGACACCAGTGTCCAGTTTACCGGGTTTTTATTGGAGTCCATTTCCTCCAGGTCTAATGGACTCGGTCCAGGTTTTTGTTCACGCCCTTGACCTTCTCATTCAGAGAGAATGTCCATCCGCTTTGGGAAATAGAGAACAATTGCGGTCATGTGTACAAGGTCCCCTGCTGTTATCGTATATTAGAGATATAACATTTACTGGATATGTTCAACCAATCCAATTTGATGAGAACGGCGACCTTCTGGGCGGCTATAACATTATGCACTTTCAGCACACGCCCGATGGTCAAGATTTTGAAAATATAAAAATTGGACATTGGAATGGCGTATCTAATGACATTGTCATGGAAAAAGATCTTATAACCTGGTATACAAAAAATCAATCATCTTTTAAAAACGCCATACCAGAGTCAGTGTGTGCCAAGCCGTGCCGAGTGGGAGAGTTCTACCTCCAGGGGGAGGTGGCGTGCTGCTGGCAGTGTTACAAATGTCGGGACAATGAGAAACTACAAGAAGACAGAAAGGGGTGTGTAATCTGTGATCAACTGACATGGCCTGACCAAGAAAATTTCACCACTTGTGAAACAATATCCTCGACGTTTATGGTATGGACGGACGGTATAGCCATAGGTCTGGTGGCCTTGGCAGTGATTGGCATTATATCAGCTCTTTGCATAACTATCATCTTTATTAAGTTCAGAGAGAAAAAAGTAATAAAGGGTTCTAATAGAGAACTCATGGTTCTTATTCTGTTTGGGATATTTGTGGCATTTGGCACCGTGTTTGCTTATATCGCCACGCCCTCTAGCGTCACATGCGGTATCACATTCTTTTCTTTCCATCTGAGCTGCACCTTTATATTTGCGCCTTTATTACTGAAAACAATCAAAATATACAGAATATTTGCAGCAGCAGAAAGATGTCAACAGAAAATTAAATTTATCAATGCCACCTCTCATGTTATCTTCTGTCTCACACTTTTGCTTTGTCAGGTAAGTAGTTTTGACATTTTAATGACCTTTCTGTCAGATTTTGGTGCCATATGTATTTAAAATTTATAACAAATATTAAATATCTTCTAATGTTATATTTTCAGGCGCTTATCACCATTGTTATGTTTTGGCTTCAGCCATCTACAGCGACTAAAACCATGCCAGTCATCACTGAGAGATTCGTCGAACTTCACTGTTACCTTTCAACCTACAGTCTTCTGCTCCCACTGGCATATAACATCACCATTTTACTTCTTTGTGCCGTTTTTGGGTTCCTGACTCGCAAACTGCCAGATAATTTCAATGAGTCTTGGTACATCTTTATTGCGGTGAATACCACAATTTTCGTGTGGATCGCATTCCTCCCGACACACATGATGGCGTTCTATGCCTACCATAAGGCCGCTCTCTTGGCTCTAGCTTTGATCCTCAATGGCATCGTCACAATTGTCTGCTTATTTATTCCAAAGATATTTGCAGTTTATTTTGTTAATGATAAAGATATAAAAATTTCAAATTTTGCAGACATCAGTTTCTCGGAATCGAATCAATCGTCAGCTTCTGTTGTAGAAAAATAAAATAAAGAACATTACCAACATGAGCCGTCTGGGTTGATCTGAAGTTCTGAACCAATCACATGAGGGTCCGGCCGTCTCTTTGACGTTATTCAGTAAGATAATATAAATCATGATTTATTTGTTGAATACTAAGCCAGAGTATTATTTTGTTTTATCACTTATGATTTCATGTATACTAAACACTGCCCCCATTTTTTAACAAGACATGTTTGGAAATTTAACATAATAGTCTTGTTGAGGCCTTTTCTTGGTCTTTGAACCTATTTCATTGAATGCATATTAAGCAAATTTAAATATTTGATAATCGGTCGCTTACCCGGCGTTGCTGAGGACTGATTTGTTAAATATATATTGTTTTGATGATATGATTATGTTGATTGGTTAATACTGTCAATTCAAATGAGACAGCCTCCAGTTACGCAAATCACACTCAATAATATAAAAAAGGAAAAATCATTCTCTATTCTCACTGACTGAATTTCAACATTTGTGATCCACCAGGTTACTCTTGCATCATGTACAATACATGCTGGGATAGGTTTGTAGACATTTGCTGATATGTTGAGAATAGAAAGACTGCTATGGGTGTAAACAAATCTGAATGAAATTTAATGATATGTTAATCAACATTTGTTACAACTATGAGCCAATCTTGCATGTCTACAAAGTTCATCCATGTATAACAGAGTTTTATACACCAGGTGGCAGCAGGGCCCACTCGGGCAGTGATAATTGACTTATATATGGCGGATGCGAGAAGCTGGACAAATAAAGTGTCATCATGGCACGGACAATGGCTGAAGCATGACAGCTCTCTGATTAATTTACATGACATAAATATATATTCAAATTCTTTTTCATTTGCAAAATAGTTTGAACGCATAACGCAGACTTCTAACTGCCTTTGATGTACGATATTGGCACTTGCTTTATGCAAGTAGCACGGCATTCCCTAAGAACATCACCAAACTTTGGAATGACAGAATTAATGTTTTATATGTCCTATTAACGCTACTACAACTGTTGCAGACACATCCAGTTCGCTGACCAATCATAGCAGCCTACATATAGACAATAGTAGGCTTGAAGAGCACCTTAATGGACTGGCTGTATATATGATGATAATAAATGTGATTATATTGCAAACTGTATGTTTGACCCCATGTGTATTATTCTAGATTTAATTTTGTAAAGCACCACTCTGACCTCAGTGACAATCAATGATACCTTGCTAAGATTGTGAAGAATCTGATCAATGATGCCACATCTAGTTGCATTCTTGAAAATGATATTTAAGTAATACCCCAGTCACATTTACACCGATTTCAGTAAAGATGCCCAGCCGATGAGTTTTTTCACAAAATTGGCAGGCAAGCCAGGGTGCCGTCAGGGCAACGAGAGGTCATCGGCCACATTTGGGCAATTCTAAGACGTCGTACGGGCCATCGGGAAGTTTTAGCTGTGACATAAAAGTTGCCGGTGTTCCCACGATGTCTTATCAACAAACACCGTACAGACGTCTTTAGGATATATCACTGACGTCTGTGTCAATTAATCTTGCACGAGCCGTGCAGTTCCCTTGTATTATGTGACCACAGCTGCGGCATACATCTGATTATCACAGATAAACTCGCCAGTGCCCGGGACTCAATGAGACCGGCCGATGTTTACTTCCCGGCCAGCACCTGGCACAAATGTGACAGACATAATAAAGATTAATAGATGTATATGCAATAACTGTTTTAGTACAGCTTGGCTACAGCTATCAAAAATGTTTTTTTTTCCGACAATAGGTGTGAATGCATTCACTCCACTTTATTTCTAATAATCTACAAAGTCAGGTATATTCACTCATGGAAAAATGTCATGATGACATTCTACTCAAGGGTGAACACATTGCTATCTATTTTTGCCTTACAATATACTAGTACTCATACGATTGGCTGAATTGTTTATATGTTTCTGGATTTCATCTTCATTTAATTGGTCTCAGAAAGTTAAACCTTACTCTTGCATATATCATAGGCCAGTGGCAGCTATGCTGATTATTGCTTCATAAATGATCATTTTATCCAGCTTTGCAGGTAGAGAACAAATGTTTGCGGAAGCATCTCTTCCTGACAATATCCCAGGGCAGACATAGTGAGCATTGCCGAATTTGCTTATAGTTACTGAATTGTAACAACCGAAACAAAACTGCTTCAGGTTTTTATTATCATAAGACTAGGTCTTAAAGCATGCTAATTGGAACATTTAATACATAGCGCAACACGACATAAACTGCAACTGTAAATTTGTTGTATTGTAACTTTTTGTTGTTTCCATAGCAAACTCCGACATTTTTATTTATATCTATACATGATTATCACTGCTATTTCAAAGCAACGCTTACCTGAAAATCTATTCATTAATTTGCATTGTTTAAAATTCATTGTTTTCCAGGTAGTTAATATTTTCCAAAAATTATGTGTTTGAACGTAGAAATGATGTATTTAATTCACACATTTCGAAATTTCGTGAGATTTCTTTTTTTAATGAGAACATTTTTGACACATGTGCATAGAAGTGCGCGGAAGTATATATGAGTGAGTTTATCAGAATTTAATATATGAATAGCTTCATTATATTTACATGATTTTCAGTATGGTGTGTTTGGAGGACACAACCCGATGACATCTTTCTCACGAGGTGAGGCAGCCAATGTCAATACATTTTGCACTGTATACTTCGGTTTTTGATAATCGAAATTTCCGATAGTTCTATATAGCACATTTTGAAAAATATAGGCTGATGGCCTTAGAGCTATGCTGATCATTTGCTAATATTTGTTGTGTTGTTTAAAATGTCTCCTTGACAACTCATTGATAGCTATTAGTCAAATGCATGTGGTCCAAAGTAATGTCATGGATGCTCAGATGTCTCCTACATAATGAGCCCCAGCATCTTAAATATTACAGTTTTGCATTAGAGAGGACAAACACACAAAATAAAGGCAATAAACACACATATCCCGCTGCCCCCCCCCATAGATAGCTCCAAACGCACACATACGAATACACACACACAGAGAGAAGGGAGTGAGTGATTTCTAAGAGGTACTGGAATGTAATCGCAAACAACATGGATGGGTTGTTTTTCCTCAAAGAAATATATGTTCTTTTTGGCAAAACACTTTTGATTTCAACTCATTTTATGCCTCCACAGAAGAGATTTTACTTCAAAGTTTTGACTCCATAAAATATCTTATTTTGCAATATATTCTCAATCATATACTTCAAAGGAGTGCATAATCACATAAATCACATCTAAAATACACATGCATGCCATTTTAAATCAGATGTAGTCTACAAAAAGGTAAACAAAAAGAAAACCATTCCATAACCCACTGCTCATTTTGCATATTTTGCATTGGATTAGGGTGACATTTAAATGATCTGAAAAGAGTTTTGATTACCTCCAGTGCATTGATATTCAAGATCTTCAAAATGGTAAGTGGATCTTACCTATCATTAGCCAAGAACTCTGATCCATAGTTTCAGATAAGATCGAAGCTGATCGACAGGTTGACAGAATATTTTTACACAGCATTGCAGAAAAAAATGTTTTCATACTTTACCATCAAAAGTGCTAGCATTTTCAAACAACTTGACAGAAAATGTTTGATGAACATAGGCATCAGAGATGCAGCAACCCTCAGCCCTGGTAACTTACTGTACAACATTCGCTCCGAAAAATATATGTGAACAAAAACGTCACTGCACCAAGGCAAATTGATGCAGGGGTAAAAAGAACATAACTGCACATCTACTTCCATTGTCAAGTATCATGAAACTGTCATCATTTGCTCTAGAATTATTGAGATGATGGGCCTGTGACCTTGAAAAGCAGGTGAAGGTCACCGTCCATCAAACTCATTTGGGGTCTTCATCAGATGCTTATGTGTGTCAACTCTCATGAAGCTGCCATTATTTGTTCTTGAGTTATTGCATTGACGTGAATTTGACATGATTGTCCCAGTGACTGTGCAAAGTAGGTGAAGGTCATGTTCCATAAAAAAGTTTGAGGTCTTCACCAGATGCTTGTGTGTCAAGTCTCATAAAGCTGCCATCATCTGTTCTTGAGTTATAGCAATTCTTGGGATTTCACATAATTGTCCCTGTGACCTTGAAAAGAAGGTGAAGGTCACTGTCCATCAAACTATTCTGGGGTTTTCACCAGTTCCTTATGTATGACAAATCTCATAAAGCCGCCATCAATTATTCAGTTATCACAATGATGGGGATTTCATGATACAATTGTCCCTGTGACCTCGAAAAGTAGGTGAAGGTGAAGCTCCATCAAAAAAAGTCTAAGGTCTTCAACAGATGCTTATGTGTGTCAAGTCTCATAAAGCTGCCATCATTTGTTCTCAAGTTAAAGCAATGATAGGGATTTTACATAATTGTCCCTGTGACCTTGAAAAGTAGGTGAAGGTCATGTTTCATAAAAAAGGTCTGAGGTCTGCATCAGATACTTATGTGTGTCAAACCTCATAAAGCTGCGATCATTTGTTCTTGAGTTATTGTGATTCTTGGAATTTTACATAATTGTCCCTGTGACCTTAAAAAGTAAGTGTAGGTCATGTGCCATAAAAAAAAGTCTGAGGTCTTCGACAGATGCTTATGAGTGTCAAGTCTCATAAAGCTGCCATCATTTGTTCTCGAGTTAAAGCAATGACAGGGATTTTACATTATTGTCCCTGAGACCTTGAGAAGTAGGTGAAGGTCATGTTTCATATGAAAGGTCTGCGGTCTTCACCAGATGCTTATGTGTGTCAAGTCTCATAAAGCTGCCATAATTTGTTCTTGAATAAAAACAATGATAGGGATTTTACATAATTGTCCCTGCGACCTTAAAAAATAGGTCAAGGTCATCATCTATCAAACTTGTCTGAGGTTTTTACCAGATGTTTATGTGTGTATAAGTTTCATGAAGCTGCCATCATTTGTTCTTGCATTATCATGATTCTTTTGATTTCATATAATTGTCTGTGACCTTAGAAAATAAAAGGTCATGCTTCATAAAAAAAAGTCTGAGGTCTTCACCAGATGCTTATGTGCAGGCACCTGACTGAAGCACCCCATGTCAGGCTTGTACCTTGCAGACACCTGACTGAAGCACCCCATGTCATGCTTGTAACTTGCAGGCACCTGACTGAAGCACCCCGTGTCAGGCTTGTAACTTGCAGGCACCTGACTGAAGCACCCCGTGTCAGGCTTGTAACTTGCAGACACCTGACTGAAGCACCCCGTGTCAGGCTTGTAACTTGCAGGCACCTGACTGAAGCACCCCGTGTCAGGCTTCGGTCTTCATTAAGGCATTTTTCACCTTTGCTCATAGCTTATCCTCATCAGAGGTTGTTATCAAAATATGACACTCACAAACAAGATAGCAATATACATGCTTTGTTTTTATCCATGTTATATCACTTTTAAAAATTAAATGGCAGTTATTTTATGTGTACAGTTCATCCCAGTATGATTAAAGATGTTCAGAGATAAAGTTTCACTATTTACTGAACCTGGCCAATTCTATATTACTAATGACATCCCTGTGACTTCATGGTCCATATTGACTATCACAAGGCCTCCTACTATCAGTCACTCAGTACAAGTCATCTCTCTCAAGTTCAGCTTTAGGAAAAGTTCAAAAGTCAACTAGCAAATGTTTAAATTATCAAAAAGGCAGTGTCAACTAGTTATTTGACCTGGTTATTGAAAATAGTAAACAGGTTATCAAATGAATACACCTGTGATAATATCTCTGTATTAAATGACAAAGATATATGTTTGACACATCATAGTGTTGAACAGTATGAGAGGGGGGTCAGGCCCTTTGCTGAGGTCAGAGAGAGGGAGGTCAGGCAGGCCCGTTGCCTGAGGTTATAGAGAGGGTGGTCAGGTCAGTTCCTGAGGTCAGGCAATTCAGAATTGATCTCCCTTCTTTGGGCTTCATTGTAAAATTAGAAATCTCTGTTGATTTCTTGGGTGTTTTTATTGGAGCTTGTTTACATGGAAGGATGCAATAAGTTCATATATATATTTGTCAGAGGGACCAGTGATGCAACAAGGTGGTGATTCTTTATAACATTAATTATCATGTGGTTATGATAATTAGGAATACATAATATCCTTATCAATCAATTTACAAGAAATGTCATTTCAATAATGTAAACTAATTTAAGATTTAAATAATAAATAAGCTTTATTTGTAAACATCAAAGATTAATCTGCATTCTTAATACATTAGAGTGCTTCTTTGGTGCCTTTGGGCAATACTGACAGGAAAATACATCTATACTAATTATAATGAGAATTATAAAATATAGGCCAATAACATTAGAGCCATGCTGATCACTGTTTCTTTTTGTAATGGTTGTGAACATTTTCTGGATGGCTGCAAATTGCTTCATAAATGATCATTTAAATCATTTCCCTCACATTTGAAACAGAGGTAGCAGATAGTTCTTTACATCAGGACATTAGCCATTTATTACCTTTGGAATATGAAATATCAGCTTGGAACTGAAGTTATACTGAGCTTACAAGAGTGAGGCACTGGATGTTCTTGATTGTCAATATTTCAACACCAAGGTGGAGACACAGAATCGTATACTTGAAAACGGACTGAAAACTATTGATTTTTTTAATCCTAAAAAAGGAGAAAAAATCTTAGCATCACACAAAATATATAGGATTGGTCCGCCTTATAATTTCAGAAGAGTAGACCAGTGTGGAGGGACAGAATGACAGAAAAGTTCACCCCCATCACTGCAGAAGCTATGCCGACAATGTCAGCAGAGCTAAAAAGGTAATCTTGACCAGGTAAATATACCACAATGTCATACTATTGCATTTTAAAGTAATCTATGAGAGGGCCATTACATATTATATGATTTTATGAGTAGAAATGCCCAATAAATACATAATGAAGACAATAAACAATGAGTGCAATATAAAAGTGGACTCCGTAAGTCACTACTTATCATGTTTATTGAACTATTTATAAATTTGTAGAGACTATAGCAATTACATTACTTGTAGCTAATATTCCTGTCCCAGTTATCACAAAGAAATGACACTACATGTAACAAATACTGGTGAAGAAAATATTTCTATAGAAGACTTTCAAATACAAAAAAATAGAATAAAGTTGATTTTAAGGATTCTGGAAGATAATAATTCATATTTGTGGCTACACGATGCTGTAACCATGTGGCTGTAACCATGGCACTGTAACCATGACGCTGTGACTATGTGGCTGTAACCATGACGCTGTAATCATGTGGCTGTTACCATGACGCTGTAATCATGTGGCTGTAACCAGGACGCTGTGACTATGTGGCTGTAACCATGACGCTGTGACTATGACTGAGGGCAGTCCCGTGTTCACACCGTGGCAGCCTGCTGACTAGCCTGTCTGCCCTGCTCGGCTAAGCCTATCCTCTCCAGGAACATGTTGAGCTGGGTGATGTACTCGACCGGGTGGTGCTGGAAGTGGCTGACATGCGGGGAGCCAGTGAAGCACTTGGTGGACACGTCGTGCCCATTGTCTCTCCACCCTTGTGACACCTGTTCATTGAAGGTTGCCGAGCTGACCGGATCACTATCCGAGTACAGCATGAGAGCGGGAGCCTCCATGGGGTTCTCCTTCACAATATCAGAGGCTGCTTTGTAATGTCTGGTCGTGCTGTGATAGAATAGCTTCAGATAGTTCTCTATCGTCCCCCTCAGCATGGTTTGGGCCACTTTATTGTCCGTGACAGCTTTACTAAACCCTTCTGGAATCTCAGTGTAGTCAACTGGGCTGTCAAATACCTGGCCAACAATACGCTTCAAAACTTGGTTATATTTTTCGGGGTTTACAACCATTTTATTTAGAGTTTCACCAAATAAATAAGCACCAACAGAAAATCCATGGACCAAAACTGGCTGCTTTTGACGGTCGTGGGCAAATTCTACAATCTGATGTACGACTTCCTGTGTCCTCGTTGGCTTCAGCATCTGGTGTGGCTGAATCTTAATGTGAAGAACATCAAATCCTTTTCCAAGGTAAAAATCACCATATTTGTGAATATGTCGAGACTTGGCAACCAACCAGCCATAAATCAGGGTTAGAGGACGAGTTTCTGGGTCTAAATGACTGTCAAATGCCGGACGAAAGGACAAGTTTTTGCTCAGTTTTTCTGGTTTTGCTTCCATTGAAGATGCCGAACGTATTCCAACGGACATAAATGCCTACAAGAAAAAAAATAACATAACAATTATCAATGTAAGTGAAAAGACAGGCCTTTAATGATGGATACCGAAATCCTCTTATTTATGCTTTTGATGATTGAAATGAACGCTATGGCTCTAGCATATTCTATTCTGGAAGCCCAAAAAAGAGCTCCAGGCCTATGCAAATGTTGATCAATCCATACATGTTGATATCAGTTGTTTTTTAGGAACATGGTGTTTGGTTAATTTGAAAGAACTAGCAATCTTGGCTTTTTTTTGGGATCTATATGGGTTTTTTGATTGAATTGTGCCTTAGATTTGATGGTCTTTGTTTGAGAGTATTGCATTTAAACATCTATGCACAAGCACATAGATTCTATCTCCTATTGAGAACAACCAAGTTACCTTACTCAATCAGTGGGATTACCATACTCTTTCAGAAAATATTTTGAAAGTTAATTACTGTCTCTCATATCAGAACTTTGTAATCAATTTATAACTTCAGAGCATGATATATCCTATTTACCAGGTGAAGTTTATAAACAGGTTGTGCACTTGACTGTTTTTAATGTGAGAACATTGCAGAATCATGTGCATGTCCTTGTAATCTGGCCCATAAAATCAGAGGAGATCTGAGAGAAAACTATAATGGCCTCCACTTGGAGAAGATAACTCACTTTTAACGTACTCTACCGTACTCAGTGGTGCAGGTTTGTCTCCAACAGTGTTCATTCTGATCTCCCCCTCCCACTCCAAAAATACTCTTAGAAATAGATTAAATGTTTTATGGTTGCCTTAAACTGTCCATAAATAGTGGGTGACTGTTATCAAGTTCATGATGAAAACCTAATGATGTACTCAATATGTAATTATACATTGACATTTAAAAGTCAATATATAAGATAACACAGACTGCTTAAAATATTGGCCAATAACCTTAACGCTATAATGATCATTACTGTTTTGTAGTGCTTGTGACCATTTTCCAGATGACTGCAAATTGCTTCATAAATTATCATTTAAACCCTTTCCCAGACAACAGAAGCAGAGATCATTTGACTGGCAACAAGACATTAAGCATTTATTTACTCTTATATGATGAAATATCTGCTCAAGTTTCTTGAATTCTTGAGAGTATTTATTTTCAATCCAATATGGCAACTTATCTGTTACAACCACCTTTATGAAAGTATCAAACTTGAGCAATGTTGAGATTACAAAAATAAGGCACTGAATGTTCTAGGTGTTCCAAATCTTATCATCTTGAAAAATAGATATAAATGGTCCCCTGATATTATAATTATATTCCCTGATATTATTATTATAAAAATAAGGCACTGAATGTTCTAGGTGTTCCAAATCTTATCATCTTGAAAAATAGATATAAATGGTTCCCTGATATTATAACACCTTACCTACCAATAGCTAAGACCTCCACAGAATAGTTTCAGGGGAGAAGATCAAAGTTGGCAGACAGAACAACAGAAATCCCCCCCCCCCCCCCCCCCCACAATCACTAAAGAAGCTATACTGACATAGTCGGAAACTTAAGAGGTAACACTAACATATCACCTTGGTTTTTCAGTTTAATCTCTTCAGAATTTCTATCATTTAGTACCAATTGCCATATTTGTACTGTGGAACTGAATGAAGCATTGACAAAAGGATGTACAGTAACAAATCTCGGGATAACAAATTTCTGTGTAAAGCATGGCATTGGTAAAGGGGGCCAATCTCAGAAAGAGGCTTAATTTGGGAGAACTGGTCCTTGAATAGTATAAGGAATCTATAATGGAGAATGCACATTTACGATCATTGGCTCCCTGACTACTAAATTTGCCATGTATCTGGCTTAGTTGCAAGGATCAGTTACATTTTACTGATGCAAGAACCAGTTTTAGGCACATGATAAAGAATTCTTATTATCATTAACTATTTACCATGTAGAGCCAACGCTCATAGGATTTGTGCATTCATTGACTGATTATTGGAAATTCTCATGTGTTCATGTGAAATAAAGAACACGCAAATTCTGTTATAGTATAGGATAACTTGATATGAATAGTATATATGAATTGGTGAGGTCACTGGGTGAAAATTGTACCCAGTGACCTCTCCTGTATCACAATATGAATATCCCAAACAGGCAGCTAGTTACAAAAAAATATAAAATGGTACTGCTCTCTCAGTTTGTGTACTTTTTACATCACTGACAACAAAAAATGTATCTATTGGGCTCTATTCTTCAATTGCGAAAGTTTAATATTCCATTAATCAAAACAAAACAAAATCACAAATAGAAAATCACAAATACATGAACCTACCCATGCTATGAGTGTAAAATTTCCCAACAATAATTATGCTAGCGTGATACATGACAGGGTTCAGTGGAGACAAAGTGTGATCTCTTTTAATGTGCCAAGCGACCAAAGGCAAAGGCAAAGACTGAGCTTTTAAACCCAGTATACGGTCTGGTCTGGTCTGGAATTAGGCCTACCATGCTTACAGATTTATGCCCAGACAAATCAATGAAAATAACATTAAGACTAAAGGGTGGCCGATTCCAGGCAAAATTCAAAATACACCACGATGAATGCTTGTGCACAGACTCCTAGTGTCCGGGGTGGTTCGGCCCGGTGACAAGCTGTCATAACAGGGATGGGTATATTATTCATCGCACCAGATGCACTCTGCCGAGTTGGCATGATGCTCAGCTGATCAGCTGATCGCGCTAGAATATTAACTTACCGTAGAAATACGGCACAGCTTGGATTTCCTCAGGGCTCCAGCCATTGTTGTCTTTTCGGGTGTGTTGTCTTTATCAAATGCTAGGTATGTTTATCAGATAATGTCACTCCACTGAGTGCATTCTATGAAGAGCTGACCATTCAATGTAACAATGGCTTCGCGGATGGTCTGGAAATTGATGCAGCTGCGCACATTGGACGAGTCCACAGCGGCGAAAGATAGTGGTGCAAGGTTGATGAGCAGTAAGTCTTTTACCCTCGACCAGGGCCAGCGTTAAATAATTTCTTCGTTTCCAAACATCAGCATCATTGATTTGTATTAAAGACCTTATAGCCTATATCGAGTAAAACAGAAGCATGTCACTCGGACTCAATGCCCTATTCTTTTCGAAGAGTAACTGGGGATCTAACTTTTGCAGTAACTGGGAATCTTTCAGTTGCACAGAGAACTGACAATGACACAATTTGTATTTCTCACATAGGACACTGTTGTGTCATGGGAGAGAGATAGACGGTGGTGCCATCTGATAGTTACATTAGGGGCCCACTGTATTCTACAAATATCTAATAGGCATGCAAATTACTACAAATCATTTGATGCAAATACATGGCATCTTTTGGACGGTTATAATTCAGTGTTCTGAATGTTGGCAAAGCATTAAAACAATTTTGTGTTTTATTACTGTTATAGTGTTTTACCAAAAACAATTATCGTGCTGTATTTGGTTTGTAATTATTTCTAGTAGCAGTAGCAGTAGCAGTAGCAGTAGCAGTAGCAGTAGCAGTAGCAGTAGCAGCGTCAGCAGTAGTAGCAGCAGCAACAGTAGCAGTAGTAGTATCATTTAAAAATGCCCTAAATATCCTAAAACTGCACTGCCTGCTCCCTCCATGATTTCATGAAAGCTCCAAACAAAAGGAAAATTCATTGCTGGAGATCATCGAGTGATACAAACATCTAGAAGATTTAATACCAATTTTAGACTGTTCATGTTAAATCCAAAGACAAAATTAATAAAGAGTATTAAGAGCATTCTTATCAACATGGGCACCTAATAAAACAGGAATTATCACATTCAGCGTATTTAAACCCGGGCCATGTATGTGTGAGCACGGTGAGAGCTTGGAGTAATTATGAATTACTCCAAGGTGAGAGTAACTCGCATTAAGCACACTCACACATAATGTCGCCATTAGCATAGTACCGTCTCTTACCATGCTTACGCATATGGGCGGGAAACCTTTGTTGACATAAGCTGAAATAATAATAATAATAATAATAATAATAATAATAATAATAATAATAATAACACCAATAATAATAATAATAATAATAATAATAATAATAATAATAATTATAATAATAATAATAATAATAATAATAATAACAATAACAACAACAACAACAACAACAACAACAACAATAATAATAAACTTCTATAGCGCTATATCAGACAGGGTCTGCTCATGGCGCTTACGCAGATAGTGTTCTCGGAACAAATGTGTCTTTAACTGCTTTTTAAAGCAGTCAACCGTTTTACAGTTTTTCACTGTAGGGGGCAAATTATTTCATTTATTTCCTGACGAGTCCTACTTATAGCAGATTCTGATTTATTTGTATTAATAACCTTTTCAGCACTGTCTGGACTATATCATAAAACCTGTCACTGGACTCAATGCCCTTCTCTTTTTGAAGAGCTGCAGCATAACTGGGAATCAAACCCGAGACCTTTGGATCACTACAAAGAAATTGTTGCAGGCCTGTGCTCTAACCAACTGCACCAAGGCATTTAGTCCTGATTGCCTGTACTTATTCTCCAAGAACTGTCACTACAATTTATTAATCAATCTCCACCAGAGGGTAAAAGTTTGCATGTGCCTCTGGTGGACGGTGCGCTTATCTATGCCCCAATCATGACTGGTTCAATGACTGGTGTGGGAAAACTACTCTCAAACCTTAACTGCGAAATGGCCAATTGACCAGATCAAATGCCCACAAAAGGGCACAACATTGTTCGCAGAAAAAACTACAATCTTCCCAAACATTCCAAGACTCACTTGACAAAGGAGAAGTGCGTACCAAAGGTACGTAAGTTATCAGACATATGATTGCAAAGTTTACAATATCCTGATATATTTTCAGCATGGTTTCAAAATGTGTCACTCGTGTGAAACACAATTAAACACAAACTTAAGGACATATTTTGGGCTAGAAATAAGAGGGAAATTGTTGACATGCTCATCGTTGATGTTAATAAAGCCTTTGACACAGTCTGTCATGAATGACTAAATCATAAACTTGAGTTTTATAGAATTTTATTACTTCAATACCCAAAAATGCTATACCCTGAGCAGCAAGAAAGAGTGCCAATCTCTAAATAAAAAAACTATATATTAAACGGCGACATCTGGGAATTGAGCTTCAAGCAGATATAAAAATGGGATCAACTTATTAAAAATATTGTTTTCAAAGCAAATCAAGTACTGGGGTTGGTAAGAATTTTCAACATGTGCTCAGGAAATATCAAAGAGGCTAACTACAATACCCTTGTGTGCCCTCACTTAGAATATCATCACCAGAATGGGAGACATTTAACATGAAATAAGTAGTACAAAACTTCCTATTGCAGTGGGTACATTGCGTTAATTTTATCTAGCATAAATGGCGCCAAAAATAGAACACATTCTTCAATTTATATACTTTCCAAGAAATAATTTTAGTATCTTTTTCCTTATACTATAGGAAAAACAAGATACATAAAGATTTGCATGTGTGTGAACTTTGTTACTTATTCACTATTCACAGTTCATCAGCTGGTTCATTATTCAAATTTTTCCCTAAATTTGTAGTAAACTATGTCAACATGTCAGATTTCCAAAATTATGTTTCAA
This sequence comes from Amphiduros pacificus, assembly GCA_949316495.1. Taxonomy (NCBI): domain Eukaryota; kingdom Metazoa; phylum Annelida; class Polychaeta; order Phyllodocida; family Hesionidae; genus Amphiduros; species Amphiduros pacificus. The sequence continues at coordinate 32,449,954 of OX439003.1, forward strand.
ATATGACCGAGCTGAATTTTGTGCCATATTATGTGAAAGGAAATTATAATAATAATAAAAACCAAAATATAATTTAAACAAGGGGTAAAAAAACAAGTGCAGGTCGATTCAATGTTCACCAAATTTTGCATGCGGGTCAAGGAGGGACCCATAATGTTATTTATGAAGCGTGTCCCCGGCGCTATTTACGGTAACAAGAAGGCACCACTCACAACTTTTAAGATTTCAATAATTAAATCAAATGAATCCTAATATTCCAAGTGAAAAAGACGTGGCGCAGGTCGATTCAATGTTCACCAAATTTTGCAAACGGGTCAAGGAGGGTCCCATAATGTTATTTATGAAGCGTTTCCCCAGCGCTATTTACGGTGACAAGATGGCGCCACTCACAACTTTAAGATTCCAATAATTAAATAAAATGAATCCTAATATTCCAAGTGAAAAAGACGTGGCGCAGGTCGATTCAATGTTCACCAAATTTTGCAAACGGGTCAAGGAGGGTCCCATAATGTTATTTATGAAGCATTTCCCCGGCGCTATTTACGGTAACAAGATGGCACCAATTACTGCTTTAAGATTTCAAAAATCAAATAAAATTAATCCCAAGTATCCCAAGTGAAAAATAACTGGTTCAGGTCAATTCAAAGGTCACCAAATTTTGTATGTGGGTTTAGGGGGTCTCCTGATGTCATATGTAAAGCGTTTCTTCTGCGCATTTGGCGGTACCAATATGTCGCCACTCACAACTTTAAGATATTAATAATTAGATACAAAGAAACAAGCTTGAAGTTCATTTTATAATTGACGTTTTTTTCCCAAATACACCTCCAAGTTTATATCCCTATGCACTTATAGGACTTGGGTCAAACCTGGATATAAAAGCATATATACCCTGCGGATATATACTTTTTCTGTAAAAAATCTATTTTTTTGTGCATTTATTACTTTCAAAGGCATTTTAAATGGAGTTCAATGGAGCATGCCCATTTTACTCTGACAAAGTCAATATATTTGACTTACTGATTGGTATGAGATGTGAAGGTACTAAAAGGAATTTAGATTGATTAATCGAGCCTTAGACATTCCTGGTAGACATGTCTAGATTATGCCAAGACCCCTCAATATGAGTGTATAAATCTGTGTTCAATGGAGTAGCAATTTTCCCTTGACAATACATTCGACTTTGTGAATGGTATGAGATGCGAGTACGAAAATGAAATTTGATTGTCTAATGGGGCCTCAGACATACTTCGTAGACATGTCTAGATTATGTCTAGAAGATGAGTTCAATGGAGTCACCTTTTCCCCTTCTGAAGTCTTAGTGTTTAAAGTGTTTAGACCCCCAATATGAGAGCATAATTCTGAATTCAGTGGAGTAGCCCTTTTCCCCTGGTGAAGTCTAAAAGTGGAAAATACATTATTTTCATAAAACATACTGAATGGAGTGCTAAAATGAACTGATTGAGTAATGGGGCCTTAGACATACATACTTGATAGATATTTCTAGTTTATGTCCAGACCCCTCAATATGAGAGCATAATTTTGAGTTCATTGGAATAGCTATTTTCCCCTGGTGAAGCCTAAAAGTGGCGAAAAAATATAATTTATAGAATATGTGTGACTGGAATGAGGGGTGAAAGTACTTAAAGGAATTTTGATTGGGTAGTGGGGCCTTAGACATATATTGATATTTAATTATTGAAAACTTAAAGTTGTGAGTGATGCCATCTTGTTACTGTAAATACGCCGGGGAAACACTTAAAAAATAACATCATGGGACCCTCCTTGACCTGTATGCAAAATTTGGTGAACATTGAATCGACCTGTGCCATGTCTTTTTCACTTGGAATTTTAGGATTCATTTTATTTAATTATTGAAATCTTAAAAGTTGTGAGTGGCTCCATCTTGTTATCCTAAGTAGCGCTGGGGAAACGCTTCATAAATAACATTATGGGTCCCTCCTGGACCCGCATGCCAAATTTGGTGAACATTGAATCGACCTGCGCCATGTATTTTTCACTTGGAATATTAGGATTCATTTTATTTAATTATTGAAATCTTAAAAGTTGTGAGTGGCGCCATCTTGTTACTGTAAATAGCACCGGAGAAATGCTTCATAAATAACATTATGGTACCCTCCTTGACCCGTATGCAAAATTTGGTGAACATTGAATCGACCTGCGCCATGTCTTTTTCACTTGGAATATTAGGATTCATTTTATTTAATTATTGAAATCTTAAAGTTGTGAGTGGCGCCATCTTGTTACCGTAAATAGCACCGGGGAAACGCTTTATAAATAACATTATGGGTCCCTCCTTGACCTGCATGCAAAATTTGGTGAACATTGAATCGACCTGCACTTGTTTTTTTACCCCTTGTTTAAATTATATTTTGGTTTTTATTATTATTATAATTTCCTTTCACATAATATGGCACAAAATTTAGCTCGGTCATATTTGGAACATAATTTTGGAAATTTGACATAGTTTACTACAAATTTAGGAAAAAAATTGAATAATGAACTGTGAATAGTGAATAAGTAACAAAGTTCACACACATAAGATTTGCAGAGATAGCACGTATTCAATGAGGTTATCTATTTGTCTACATTGCATATATCTCGTCACCTCATTTTTTTCTGTTGCAAATTTGGCACATTTTCTCATACTTTGGGAGTTTACATGTATTATCGTTTTTGTTGTGTACCAATATGATTAGAGCGATTTGTTGGGGGATATGTTCTTAAATTACTTTTATCTTATATGTATGAAATTTTAAAAGATTGCATTCGATCAATTTAAAATCCGTCAGTTTTCATCTTTTTGACAAACTTTATTTTCAGCATTAAAGTTTTCTTTGTAGTATAATATATACTTTTATAAATTAACCACTAATACGTTGTTATTGTAGATATTCTTTCAAAATCAGCTCAGCATATTTTGTGAGTTTTGAGCAGTTACAGAATGACCAGGGCCCATGCACTTCTTTCAGCATTCTAAATTGAACATAGTACAATCGAACATTGGCCCATTCTAGCATGCCAGTAATCACTGGTTCATACTGTCCACCAGAGACACATACAAATGCTGGTTGAATCATCTACATTCACACAAGGATCCTCGCACTTGTCCATACAGCCAGGCAGGCAGGATGCAGACCTTCTATTCTCAGATGTGTCCATTGTGTTAGAGCCCATACCCTACCTTAGTGCATAGCCTGCTCAGAAACATCATACTCATGGATTATTGAATACCAGGTTTCTTATTATTATGTAACGCCAGATTTCATTACTTAAAACCAGTAGAGGCCAGTCGGGAGAGAATGCCAAGCATTGTTGGGTAAACCTACAAGAATTCTTTATTGTCAATTATAATTTAAATATTTTTTGTTTTCTTTTTTGTTTTTGTTCGAGACGATAGACCTACATCTTTTTCTGGTAGTGTAAAAGGAACAATTAAATGGGGATGTCTTTATCAGTAAATCGTTTAGAACACTTACTCAGTTGAAAGTACCAAAAAAATTACTTTCCTTGCAATTATTATAAATTCAGAGCAACATCAAATGTCTAGATAAAGGGAATTATTTCCATATTTTAGTCATGAAGATCCCCAACCCTTGGCAATAAGTACCATGAGCTGAGGTAATCAGGATTCCCCACCCTGGGTAATAATATCATGAGCCATTAAGGCAATCAATATTCCCCACCAAGGGTGATTTATACCATGAGCCAGTAAAGCAATCATGATCCCCCACCCAGGGTAATTTATACCACAAGCCTCAAAGGTAATCAAAATCCCCTACCCAGGGTAATTTATACCACAAGCCACAAAGGCAATCAAAATCCCCCACCCAGGGTAATTTATACCACAAGCCACAAAGGCAATCAAAATCCCCTACCCAGGGTAATTTATACCACAAGCCTCAAAGGTAATCAAAATCCCCTACCCAGGGTAATTTATACCACAAGCCACAAAGGCAATCAAAATCCCCCACCCAGGGTAATTTATACCACAAGCCACAAAGGTAATCAAAATCCCCTACCCAGGGTAATTTATACCACAAGCCACAAAGGCAATCAAAATCCCTCACCCAGGGTAATTTATACCACAAGCCACAAAGGCAATCAAGATCCCCTCACCCAGGGTAACTGATTGCAAAGGACATCTAAAAGTCATTAGTGAACTAAAATGTCTTGAGTTGCATTTTCAAATTATTTGTCAATCAAGTAATATTAGGGCAAATCAAATCCATGGCAAAGAGTATCAATGAACATGTGTATGGATAAAGACTATTTCACAACTAAAAACAAATATAACAAAATACCAAGTAAGGATTCAAAATTTATTCCATAGAGCTTGAATTGAATATAACCATGATGTGTTTTTACATTAAGAGAAACCACCTCACTTGCTTTGTTGCAACATGGATCGGAATCTTAAATTGCCTGACTTTACCTTGACCTGTGGCCACCCTGACTTGAAGAGATCTAACTCAGGTGAGGATTTGCGTTGTCAACTATAGATTATTGATGCCCTTATATTTAAATGAATGTCCCCTGTGCCTGGTTTCTCTTAAGGAAATAACACAACATGCATTCTTCTTACATATATGTGGTTACATTTTTGGATATTGAGATATTATTCAAAACCTCTTGTCTTTCTCTTGGCATTTATAACCCCTTGGATATCTTTCTCTTGGCATTCATAACCCCTTGGATATCTTTCTCTTGGCATTCATAACCCCTTGGATATCTTTCTCTTGGCATTCATAACCCCCTGGATATCTTTCTCTTGGCATTTATAACCCCTTGGATATCTTTCTCTTGGCATTTATAACCCCTTGGATATCTTTCTCTTGGCATTTATAACCCCTTGGATATCTTTCTCTTGGCATTTATAACCCCCTGGATATCTTTCTCTTGGCATTTATAACCCCTTGGATATCTTTCTCTTGGCATTTATAACCCCTTGGATATCTTTCTCTAGGCATTTATGACCCCTTAGTTATCGTTCTCTTGACATGGACATGCTTTAGTGCACACCTCTTCTGTACTTTCCCAGCACTATCTTAATACATTAGCCAGTAAGGTTATCTGGACTTTCTTCTATCAGATTACTATCAATGTGAGGAACATGTGTTCAGGCTGACAACTTTGTGGGGACTATTTCCTCACTACAGCAGCTGTGATAGGGTGAAGAAGGTAGTGTCCAAGATGTGGGACAATCATATGGTGTATTTGAATCTAGGACCTTTTTGTGGAATTGCTATTAACACTAGTAGAGTTAGAAAGAAACCTTCTTCACTTCATGAAAAAAAACCTGAAGAAATAGCAAGCTGAACAAATATATTGAAATAAACAAAATGACAATCAGCGTTAGAGGCATTCCAGGACATGATTTGAGCGTATACATGCAATATTGGCGGAGGAAAATGTTTATCAGGATGATGTATATCAAGTATCATGGTGGCAAATTCCACTGTGACTCATCACTTATAACCATTCACAATGCACCGGGACAAAGATCAAACTTCACTAACTTCTTGACAGAATTAGTCTCATTCTATCTATAATCTCACTAATCCATGGGAAAAAGGTAAAAATAAATTATCAAATCTCTTGGCAACATAATCACATGGCACTATTAAATCAGACTTCATTTTAATCAGTTTAAGGTGTTCATAATTTATGCACTGAACATGAAAGCACCAAAAAAAATATAATAACAAGTTTAATTTTGGGGCCTATCTCAGAGCTGAAAAATCAGCTCAAAGTAAACTATATACGAAAGAAATAAGCTGCAAAATATGATCAGATAAATGAATGAGGAATATAATTTCTGGAATTGACAATAAAATGAAAAATGGTTAACAAATGCTGAATAAAGAATTAAAAAAAAAAAAACAAGGAAAAATAAACAAATATGATCAATTGGTTAAATTCTCGTTTAAAGAAATTTTCCCTGACCGTAACTTAATGTAATACTGCTAATCAAATTCACTTGACGAGTAAGATACTTGGAACAATATATCTTTACAAAAGAACTGAATAAATAAAATTCATATTTACCGTATGTATACAATGTTATCAGCATGTATATGTAAATCTCAAAAGTCCTACATTGAAAGTGATAAATATGCTTAAATTGGTGGATGCAAATAATCAACATTTATCATTCAACACTTATTGCAACTAATGCATTCACAAATATTCTTCACCGATAATGGAGATACATTTGTTCTTTTAAACATGTAATGGCACTGCTTAGTTAATATAGTAATATTACATAATAACTTGTAATGATAAGTGTGTATTTCTTTATATAACACAATTGTAAATACTAAGTTTTAAAGATATTTTCTTACTTGTATATATATATATATATATTTCAATATGTAAACTAAAAAAAAGTTGTACAAAAAGGGGGAAATCATTGAAACCATCATATCCAAATATGGTAAGCATGTGACTATATGATATGAAGTTTCCTAGAATCAAAAATGTATATCACCATGACATTATTAGTTTCACCAAAAATGTCCTATCAAAATAAGCTGTCTTGTGCTCACTCGATCACTTCACAGTTTACAAAAGCTATCACATGGAGTTAGTTCACCGGACATCTTCATTAACTTAATACATCTGATGTATATCAACATGGTTAAATAACAACAATAAGACAAAACCCAAGACGCTTGAGCTTAATGTACTTCCAATATAAAGAACCTTCCATTATACAGCTTTTGTTAGTTTAAACATCAACAGTGATAAACACTATCTTTAAATTGGGTAAATACCACATGTTCAGCTGTCTCATTTATAAGATCAATTGACTGATGTCACTTTTCAATGTGCGCCATCTTCATCTTCTACGATCGCCCATTTAGTTTGAGATGTGCTTAAGTAACATCCTTTTAAACAGCACTGTATGTTGTTTATAAGTAAGCTATGTACAAATACAGGGGTGGGAGAGCTTTGAACCAATCTGTGCAGTAATCTGGTCAAATCGCGTCATTCTGGACACTCACAACTGATCTGGATGCTAAATGACGTCATTCTGGGCGCTCGCAACAATCTGTGCACTCATCGCAGCTAATCTGAGTGGTTCCTGAACGTTGCTGTGCAGTCGATAATGGCTAGATTGAAAATTTTTATTTCTTTAATCTTTACATATCAACTATAGCATCCAAATATTGAAGATTTACTTTGCAATTTACACCATCATATTTAACATACTGGAATACACTCAACTGTAACGGAATTTGTTAAATTTTGTAATGAATTTTATGAGATTTTTATGCCTTTTGTGAGAAGTAAAAAACTTGTTACATGACAGAATCACCCAGATTGGTTCAGAATTGGTCCAGAACAATGGTATGATGTTATACCATCCAGATATGCTGCGATTACTGCCCAGATTGGTTCAGAACAATGGTATGATGTTATACCATCCAGATATGCTGCGATTACTGCCCAGATTGGTTCAGAGCTCTCCCACCTCTGAAATATGACATATTACCTTATACTTAAATTATGTTATAAATATATTTTTGATGAACATGGAATCCATAACTTCCTGTTATGGCATTTATTGTAAATAATAAATGCCAATTTTACTTATCATTAAAATCAAGTAATCTATCACTTTGGCATGACTGCCCATTGAAATATAAGTTTCATCACTGATACTAATACTCCTTATTAAGGCGGTATCATCTAACCAAATATGGCAACTCCCATCACAGTCATTGAAAAATGCCCACTTCATTCGGCATTTTCATCCTGTTCATTCACATGGCAAAGGTCTTTGCTTTAAGTGTTGAGAAACAGACAGACAGACTGGTAGTAAGTCTCCCTGATAGCTGTCCCAGGCAATAAATTAGCAGACATTACACTAATCCTGGAATATGTATATATATAGAACATAACTGTCTGAACATAATTCCAACATGAGCACTCATTCCCCCTGTTCTAAATAGTCCTGCAGTCACATCTCATTTCCTTCTACCAGATGGAACCTGGTTGGTCATATATAAGCACAACTACATCGAGCTACCCAAATGTGACCACATTGAGTCACATAATGAACTCACTGGGTCACGATTGTGCGTGACCAGAAAGATGTCTGGCCCCAACCCATAATTGCTGAACAATTCAATCATCATAATCATTGCAACCAAAAATAGTGCATGTCTGACCTTAGGTGAGGATTTTGTTTTTACTGAACAATTAATGCAAAAAAATCTACAAACATTAATATCTATTTGCATAATCTTAGTAATATTTGATTAGATGACGAGATGTTGTCATTATTATTATTGTTGTTATCATTAATATCATTTTTATTATCGTCTTATTATAATAAAAGAATTATATTATTACTATCATTAATATCATTAGTATCTTATTATTATCATCTTATATTATATTATCAACATTATTGTTATAAGTAATATTTTTGTAATCATTATTGTGACCATCATCATATTATTATATTTTATTATTATTGTTATTGTTGTTATTATTATTATTATTATTATTATTATTTTTATCATTGTTTATCATATAAAGGCTAAAAATTATTCTCTGCACAACATTTCAATGTGGTTCTTCAATATCATCTTATGCAAATCAAATCTACAGAATGTTTTGGATTGAGAGCCTAGAATAGTGCAATCGTTTAGTTTTGGTATTGACGTGTTAACAAGCAGCATTAACTAACCACCATGGTCGTAGCATGTGAAGTTATCAAAAAAAATTGACTTGATGTAAATAAAAAAAATTATTGAATAATTTAAAGATATCCTAAAATTTGTATACATAATTTCATATTTCTATTCTTTGAAACAATTTATCTTCCTTGCACAAAATGCTCATAGCTTATGTAAGTGGAGCTATGTGCACCTATATGTCATCTTGACACATCACAGCTTAGAGATGAGTCTGGCCCTCTCGTAGACAGACTCACGCTCATTGAGTCCTAACTTATCCAGGAACTTATTCAACTCTTGGATATATTCCACAGGATGGTGGATGAAGTGTGAGACATGGGGAGAGTTCTCAAATCTCCTGGCGGTTACATCAATATTCCTCTGTCTCCATTCATCCATCACCTGCTCAATGAACTTCACGTTGGCTACTTTGTCAGCCTCCGAGTAAAACACCAAGGAGGGAACTTGTAAATCATTATGCTGTACTTTATCTGATGCTCGGATGTAGTGCTTGCTTGTTTGGTTGTAGAACATTCTCAGGTATGCCTCAATGGACCCCCTCAGTACCATCTGCGCCATGGGGTTAGGGGTCATCGCCTTGCTGAAACCATCCGGAATCTCACGGAAATTGACAGGACTGTCAAAAATCTGTCCAACGATTCTTTTCTCTATGTTTCCATATTGTTGTGGGTTATCCTGGATTCGCAGCAGGGTTTCTCCTAATATATACGCTCCCACAGAGAATCCATGGATCAGCACTGGCTGTGTTCTTCTCTCATCCACAAAATCCACAATCTGCGCAATCATGTCTTTGGTTCTCGGCGGCCACAGCATTTGCTTGGAGTTGATCATGACGTGAAGGACGTCAAACCCCTTGGTCAGATAGAAGTCTCCATATTTATGGATGTGCTTGGACTTGGCAACGAGCCAGCCATAGATCAACACCAGGGGGCGTGAGTTCTGCTCGATGTGGCTGTCGAAGGCCGGCCTGAAGGAGAGCATCTTGCTGATCTGTTCAGGGGGCGCCTCTGTCGACGCTGTCATGTTCTTCAAGTGTGCACTGCACATTGACAGCAGACCCTGAAAACATAAAATCGACAACTTGTCACGTTATTATTCTTTTTTACTCAGCAAAGCCCATAAGATCTTCTAACAAAGAGAAGACATATAACAAATTATTTGCTTCTTTCAAAATTGCATCACAATTATCATAAAATATACCAATTTGTCAAAGCTGAGTGTATCAAAGTGTGTGGAACAAATGCTCAGGATTCTATTGAAAATGTAGAACCTTCTGAGCGGAATATTTGTGCCCCCAAGTGAGGGCTGATCGGCTGTTTACTTATCTTTACTCAGGCACCTTCCTGTGTTTGGCAACAATTTTGATAAATTTCAAGAAGTGAACATGTTCACTTCTTGCTTAATATAATTTAAAAGGAAATATCAAAAGATTAATGTGAAAAAACCTACAGTTAACTGTTACGGTAAGACTCAAAATTCACTCGGCTGTGTTGTGTGCTAGTATTACCCAGTAAGCATATAAGACGTGATCACACAGAGTGAAATCACTGTCCTGCAGATGTGTTGAGAGTGTATGGTAAAATGTGAAATGTAAGGATTAGTTCAGATTTATGATGCAACAAAGTTCAAAGATCTCCCACCCCTGGTGTAAGAAATATGGGACTCATGGATGTTCTAACTCAGTAATCAACAAATATGATTTCTTCCATTCTTAGAGTCTGTATATCAGTCCAGACCAGGCGATGAAGGTGTATTCACTCTATCTTTCCAAGCAAACTAGGTCAGGTAATGTGACATTTAACAACATGAATGGAAAATTTCCAGGCACATGAGAAAATATTAGGTACTTGAGTAACTGATTAATACTGTGATGGAAAACTTTATGTTCTTCTAATAAAAGGTTAGATTCTCATAGCAACAGACATTTGCATGGTTTTTGCTGCATATTGGTATGTACCAGTATAAAGTAACAATCTTAGTGTGAATGTTTTAATAAAAAGTAACATTTAAGTGCACATAGATCATGACCCAACATCAATAGAACAAATGTCAAACTCCAAATGTTGCCATTCCGATTATCAACAGCCAGTGTCTTCTATGTGGTTCAAACCTTGCCCTGATGGCCCTAAGCCCATTTTCATAATTCCATGAAAAACAGTATAAAAAAAAAATATAAAAAAAAATAATAAAAATTTCAAAAGTTGCTGGCCCAGTAAAAAGTTGTTTGCTTCAGGCATTAGAGCAAGCTTAAGATTTGCATCATATTGCCAGCCCTGGTATGTCCTCAGTCATGTTTGATAATCCCGAAGAAAATGACCTCTGCCAAACATCTGGACCTGCCCTTTGTATTTGTAAGACAGGACACTTAAAATAGATTGTGTGATGAATATAAATAGATTATTATAATTGCACTTTGTAACCTGGTCTCAATAACAAGATACAAGTGTGTTCACAAACCATATCAGCCAGGAATGATTGGTAACGAAAGTTTGATAAAAAAAAATTGGGAAAGCCACATGATGACACAAACATGCTAAATGTGCCATAACATTTCAAATGCCAAATAGAGTAGACTTTTCATCTTGGAAAAAATATATTTTCTGGTCTAAGCATTCAAATATCAATCCATGAATTTTCCACAAGTCAATGGCACTGCTATAAGGAAACAAAGGTCTGATTCCTGTGAGGGAAAACCATTCAATACCACCATCTGATCAATGAATGGTGAGCAATATAAAAATATAAAATATTGGTACATTTCATATGTAGTCAATACAGTCAGAATGATGGAGAATAGCATTCTTAATATTATAATAAATTATGCAAGCTTCATTCAAATTGAACCGTGTTCTTTAATTGGTGAAGAACCTTGAAGTTCTTGATTGTGGTCATCATATCTACATGTAAGCCTTCAGAACAGAACATAGAGCATGATTACTAAGAGGTATTGGAAGTTACCTCAAACATCCACAATGCATCATCAAGTTGCTGGTTGAATAAATTGATGACTAATTTATAAGTTGTACAAAAAATCAATATCTTAACAACAACAAAAATGTTTTTAGCTTTAGATTTATTTTATTTACTTCTTTTCACAGGTTATGGGATTAATTTAAGAAAAATATTGGTGTATTCTATTCCTGAAGAGACAAAACAATAAAAAAAATCAGCTTTATGTTATTGAAGATCCAATGAGTTAAAAAACATTTAATCACTGTGATGCAAAACCAATGCAAAATTTACAGTCTTTTCAGTGACACACACACACATATGTATATACCGGTATACACAATGGGCACAAAAAACATGTTATTCTGTTTTCTTTTGTATTAAATATTTTAAAAATAATATATATGAGGCAGGGTGGGACCTACATGACTCATGGTTAGACCTATAAGAGGCAGGGTAGGACCTATATGAGGCAGGGTTGGACCTATGTGAGGCAGGATAGGACCTATATCATGTAGGGTGGGACCTATATCCTGCAGAGTGGGACCTATATCCTGCAGAGTGGGACCTATATCCTGCAGAGTGGGACCTATAACATGCAGGGTAGGACCTATATCATGCAGGGTAGGACCTATATCAGGCAGGGTGGGACCTATATCATGCAGAGTGGGACCTATATCATGCAGGGAGGGACCTATATCATGCAGAGTGGGACCTATATCCTGCAGAGTGGGACCGATATCAGGCAGGGTGGGACCTATATCAGGCAGGGTGGGACCTATATCATGCAGGGTGGGACCTATAACATGCAGGGTAGGACCTATATCATGCAGGGTAGGACCGATATCAGGCAGGGTGGGACCTATATCCTGCAGAGTGGGACCGATATCATGTAGGGTAGGACCTATATCCTGCAGAGTGGGACCTATATCATGCAGAGTGGGACCGATATCAGGCAGGGTGGGACCTATATCATGCAGAGTGGGACCTATATCCTGCAGAGTGGGACCTATATCCTGCAGAGTGGGACCGATATCAGGCAGGGTGGGACCTATATCAGGCAGGGTGGGACCTATATCATGCAGAGTGGGACCGATATCAGGCAGGATGGGACCTATATCATGCAGGGTGGGACCTATATCAGGCAGGGTGGGACCTATATCATGCAGGGTGGGACTTATATGGCAAGTATGGTGCTGGTTCCAGTGATCAGCTGATCAGTGCTAGACATCCCCTTTTTCAGAATGGAGCAGATTGCTTTTAAAATCTGACTGTACCACTAATGACAGTGATGCATATGATGCTTTTGAACCAGAATTGAATGCAAATTATGAAAAATAAACCAAACCCGCCCCAATGCTAATAGAGTTTTGAGAGGAGAGATAATACAAGTCACCTTACTCTCAGGTTAACCTGTCAGTGTTTTTGTTGTGACTGTCGCCATCTTGACTTGATGGGGATGCAGACTGGGGTCATAATATCAGAACAACTCGAACAATAATTGAAGATTTAAACTCACAGAAGACATCTTGTAGATGTTTCGTCCTCGTTGGTAGATCACCGACATCTTGTGGCTTTGTCGGTTGGACTATTTCACACTGCAACTCGTAGAAGATAATTTGTGGCAAGATTAGTGAAGTTGGCGGCAAGGTTTGAGGAGAGCG